>CM053622.1:143289499-143340741 GCA_028646595.1 Phalanger gymnotis | reverse complement strand
TCACCAATCCACACCCACACAGGTGTCACACCTGACAGGGCCCTGGGCCTGGGGCTTAGCACTTAACCGCTGAAAGTACTTCCACTCAAAAGAAACAAAAGCCATGCTAATGAGACAATTTTGCTTAACAACACAGTGACTCAGGATATATCTATCACAGCTGTGATATCAAACACATGTGGTCACATAGGCTATTAATGGATAGGGAAGATCTTCCTATTCCATTAACATTACAACTTCACAGTGCCTGTCAGTGGCACCACTATTCACCCTATTTTTAAAGTTTAAAACCTTCAAAATATCTTTGACCCACTTGGAGCTGTGAAATTGTACAACCACTTTGGAAAGCAATTTGGAATTAGGCAAGTAGAGTGACTAAAATATCCATGCCCTTTGAAATAGGTATTCCTTTTTTTTCTAATACCTAAGTGAAGTCATCAATGAGAGGAAAGTTTCCATATATACCAATATATTTGTAGCAACACTTTTCAGTGATGGCAAAGAATTAAATACACAGTAGATGCCATCAGTTGGGAAATAGCTAGAGGCATTATGGTGAATGTAATTAATATAGAGAAAATTGAAATATCTACATTAACTGATGAAGAGTGAAGTAAGTAGAGTCAAAAATACAACATTCACAATGTCTACTACAATGTAAATGGAAAAGAACAACCATGCACACACCAAAAAAAAAAATCAAAAATGAATGCAGCAAAATTATAAAGATCAACCATAATTCATGAGAGGACATCCCAAATACACCCTTTGTGAATGTGAGGTAGACTGAAAAAGTTTGAAAACAGATGTAGCACATTGCATGTTTTCACTTTTTCAATGATCTGTAATCTGTTTGATTTCCTCTCCATGAAATAAGATGCTCCCAGATTAAGTTCATCGCCTCTAATCATGCTAATTTAAGCTTTGACACCATCTCTCTCAGCCATCTCTCCCCTCTTATTAGATGGCTTAAGGGTAGAGTACCAAACTCCTCCCAATTCTTTCCTTTATAAAGGGCTATAAACACTTGGACTTTACTATTCTCTCCATCTGATGCTCAGGTTTCAACTTCATGGAACAAGGTATCTCCTAATCATTCTCCTTTTCCTTACTCTTTCAGCAGGAATTTTTTTTCTTTGTATTGTACAATACATATGTAAAAATATAGAAAGAAACCTGAATTGTTTCTAATTACAACTCAGCAAAAAGTTTTCGATATAAATGCATTCCTCTTACTTTACAAGTTAAAGGATAGAATTTTACTTACTTTCCAATTCATGTTTGTATTTTTAGTTATTTTTGTATAAGTGTGAGGAATAGCAAGAAAGTCAATTTGGCTGGACCACACATGGAGAGAGAATTGAAGCATGGAGATCAGTTAGGAAGCCATCACAATGGTTGTTGTGTTCTAGCTGTGTCTGACCTTTCATGACCTTATTTGGGGTTTTCTAGGCAAAGATACTGAAATGGTTTGACATTTTCTTCTCTGGCTCATTTTACTGATGAGGAACTGAGGTAAACAGGGTTACGTGACCTACCCAGGGTCACCTATACTACCCACTTCACATGTTAAGGAGATCAAATAAAGAATTGTGTAAAAATTATGTAAATACCAGTCATCAATTTTATGATATACACTGGACTGAAAATCAGAGAACTATGAGGAAGTCTAAGCCTGCATTTGAACTCAGGAACATGGGTTTTCCTGATTCCAGGCTCAGTGCTGTATCCATTGTCCCACGTAGGTGCCTTCTAATAGTCTGCTCAAAAGGTGATCAGGTCCTGAACTAGAGTGGTGCTTATATGAGTAAAGAAGAGATCCTATATGAAAGAGATGTTGTATAGAGAACAATAGTCAAATTTGACTTTTTCTAAGACATGGGGTGAGTGAAAGGAAGGAGTCCAAAATAACACAATGCTTGTGAACCTGCAGAAGTTAAAAAAGGGGTCAACTTGCTTTTTTTGGAAAATAATGTAATAAGACCTTTGAATTAAAGCAATGCTTAAGACTCTTACCAGTTATTGACCCAAAAAAGGTTAAGAAACCCTTATCTTGGGACATCTAGATGATACAGTGGATAGAACACCAGACCTGAGTTAAAATGTGACTTTAGACACTTTCTAGCTATATGGCTTTGGGCAAGTCACTTAAACCTGATAGTCTAAAAAGAAGAAGAAGAATCCCTAATCCAATCCCTTTATTTGATGAATGTGGACATGATGAAGGCATGATAAGTGT
Source organism: Phalanger gymnotis (assembly GCA_028646595.1). Lineage (NCBI taxonomy): Eukaryota > Metazoa > Chordata > Mammalia > Diprotodontia > Phalangeridae > Phalanger > Phalanger gymnotis. Next base: position 143,338,502 of record CM053622.1, on the reverse strand, counting down.
AGTGATGTGTACAAAATAATGTAGCTAGTTCCTGGAAGAACTTGGACTAGAATTTAGTTCCTCTGACTTCCAGTCTAGTACTCATCCCTTTATACCACATTTTCTTTACTGTCTGGGGAGGTTTAGAAAAGCAAGGGAATTTCAAAGGCCAGAACAAAAGCCTGAAGATCAGGAATTTTGGTAGGCAGAGGATATTTGCAGAGGATGCTATGTTTCAGAGTAATGGAACAAACAGAAGACAACAACACATGTATGTAAATGGCTTAAGTCAAGCTACGGCAAAGCTTATATGGTGGTGCAAGCTTGATATTGAAAGTAAATATGCCCAAGTCATAATTTTGTTTGTGTTTCTTGTGAAAGAAAGCATAGATGGCTGAATATGGGTGGGCCTTAGGTTCTAGGTGACTACCGACCTGGGGGTACAGGTATGGGGCAAGACTAAACCAAAATACTTCTTAGTTTGAATAGTGAGCTGTTTCTGGTTGAGGGATGATAGAACTGCCATAACAGACAAACCAAAATGTAAGAGCAAAGTAGAGTGGAAAGGAAACTGGCCTTGGAGTCAAGAGCAATGTAGGTTTAATTCCTATCTCTAAAAGGTAATAGCTATATAAATGAAGGTAGAATGGCATCAGGATTAGAGAGTGGCACTAAAGGTTAGGGACACATGGGTTCAAGCCTTGCCTATGCCTTGTAGTAGCTGTGTGACTCTAGGCAGATTCCTTCTAGTAGCTGTGTGACTCTAGGCAGATTCTCAGTAGTCCAGTATTGTTATAGGGAGTTTCCTTTTTGGATGTTGTCCATACTGTGAAATCATAACTCTCTTTCTTCCCACTTCATCCCCAGTCTCGAAAAATAAAAGATAATCTGCCTACCCTCTTTAAATCTGAGTTTCCTAGCATTTCTATAAAATAGAGATAATAAGACCTACGCTACTCAACTCACATGCTTGAGAGATATAAATAGCAGTCCTTAATATTTTGATGTACTTTGAACTGAAAGTCCAAGAACTGTGATTGTTGGTAGGTTTTAACAAAATTCATCAAAGTTCATTTAAGGAGGGAAGTATTCCTATCACCTAGTCAAATTGTATTTGTTCTATTTGAAGGATAACACTCTTGTCCATTTATATTTTGAGCCTGAGTCCTCTCCAATTACTGAACTCCATGGTAAATTATGGTGTCATCCAGTGTTACTAATGCTTTCCTTGTGTAGCCTTTTTTTTTCTTTGCCTGGTTCTATCAATTATCTGTGGTGCAAAATATTCCCGTTTTCTGATGAAGTTCAATGTATTCTATAACAATTTGAAGGGTCCTCTTTTCCTCACACTTGAAAGTCTCTACTGCTTATGGGAGATATAGCTGAATTACATTTCCATATGGTTAAAGAGAAAAATGACAGGTCACTGAGATAGAGACATTTTCCAGTCAGCCATTAACATTAGAACACACATTGTTTCTCCTTTCTGGCAATCAGCCTTTGCTTTAGAAATTCCAAAGTAATGTTAATTTAATAATACAGGCAAGAGTTCAGTGACGGGAAAACCAGTCTGCCTCACTGGGGCTCAGTGCAAATTTAAAAACCCTCCTTTCTGTATTGAAAAGCCAAGAAATCCCTTTGGTCACAGAAGGAAATGGTTTCTGGGTCCTCCCCAGCAAAATACAGGAATTAAACCCTCACAGCATGTATTTATGAGAGCCCTGCTAAGGCTATTTGGCAAAGTATGTCAACTTTTCGCTTTTGCAGCAGTTTTTTCCCCCCTCGGAGACACTGAAAGCTGAAGATGCTTTATACTCTCAGCTTTTATCAGGGAAGTGAGGAGTATGTGTATGTCTGGGTTCGTATGTGTATGTACATATGTATAAGAGTGTGTGTGTGTGTTTGTGTGCGTGTGTTTGGGGGGGGGTCACCTGGGCAAATCAGTTAACCTCTCTCAGTCTCAATATCTTAATTTGTAAAATGGGGATAACAATAGCACCTACCACCCTAGGGCTATGGTAAAGACCAACTGAGACAATATGGAAAGCCTCCTGAAAATCTTACAGGGCTACACAAATGCCAACTATGACAATGATCTCACGCTACCAGTGTAGTCTTTTAGGTGAGTTGAAAATAACACAGCTATACAAGATAGTCTTAGTTCATAGACATTAGAGCCTGATTGGACAATGGATTTGTTGCTAACCATCAGATAATTTTCAAGAGAGCTAGCACCTTCTTCAAAACACCAATCAGGCCACCTGGAATCAGTTTCACCTGTCAGGCCTTCTCATTCTACTATATACATACCTATAACTTGGCTTTCATACATATCTCTGGGCATTTATAATTGATTACATCTTTCTTTCTATGTTTCTGACATCTCTCTGTCTCATTTGTCCTCTGACTCTGTCTCTCTCTCTTCTGTCTCTGTCTCTGTGTCTCTCACTGTTTCTGTCTGTTGCTCTCTGTCTCTGTCTCTCTCTAGCTCAATGGTAAAGAACATTTTTCTTAGATTATTTAAGAACGCTAATCTATGTGGTAGGGGTAGCAGAAGGGGATGCTTAAAAGCAAATCATTCCCTCCAGTATGGGAGACTCACAGAGGGACCATGTATTTTAATCAACAAGCATTCATTAGATGCCTCTCACATGTCAAGGCACTGTTCTGTGTCCACCCTGTTCAATGTGTTTACTGGGGTTCTAGACTTAATGAGAGCATTCCTAAGTTAGTCCGTTACTCTATGAGCATTAATTAAGCAGTTAGGATGCACCAAGAAGTGGACTAAATGCTAGGAAAGGAAAAATAGGATCCCTGTTCTACTCATTTAATGGTTGCCAAAAGAAGCCATTCTGGGCCTAAGAAGGAAGGAGATGCCCCAGAATAGCAACTAATCCACATTTGGCCTACTAAACCTATAGATAATTGGTTGAGTTTTGTATCCTCCTATTGGTGTTAATCTTCTTGCCTCAGGCTAACCCTCAGCAAAATGGTGAAATAAGCAAAGTTTATTTTCACTGCCCTTGTCACCTCTTCCATTGCTTAGTTCCCTCATGTTCATAGGATCATAGTTTTAGAGCTCAAAGACACGTTGGAGCTTGAGTCCCATCTTCTTATTTTACAGATGAGGTAGAAAAGACCCAGAAAAAAATTAAATGATTTCCCAAAGCCATACTGGTAGTAAGTAGCCAGCTCAGGATTTGAACCCTGGTCCCTTAACTCCCATTCAGCATTCTCTCCATTGTGCTATGTTGTCCATTTCCTGCTTTTCCTACTTCTCTTGATTTCCCATTATTAAACTCTCACTGTGGCTCACCCTCCATCTGCTTTTATAGGCAGCACTCTATTAAAAATAAAAACTTCAACAAAAACAAAAACAAAAAAACCCTCTCCTTGTGTTGTTGGATAGAATCTGCTGAAGAGGAAAGGAAAATAATTTTTGCTAATATGCTGTGCTTGTAGTTGTTCAGTTGTTTCAGTCGTGTCTGACTCTTCATGACCCCATTTGGGGTTTTCCTGGCAAAGATAATGGAGTGGTTTGCCGTTTCCTTCTATACTAATAACCTCTAAATTATCACATTTCATACGAGATAATGTTTAAATTAAAGGAACAAATGATAAACTTTTAGGCGTCAAAAGAGATTGACAAAAAAGAGATCGATATGATATTTTGGGGGGTTAATCTTAATATGAAAATAGCCACCAGTACTGTGTCTTCTCCTTTAGATGTTAAAATCCTCAAGGTGAAAAATCACAGGTTTTACTTCTCAATAACTCTTGAAAGTGCTTAGCTTTCAACTAAGTGACTGGAAATGGAATGGAATGTTAGCTTTCATCTAAATGAATGGAAAAAAATATTTATTGAAAACAAAATACATTAACCAATTGATTGAAATGTCTTATCAGCGAATTCCAGTGCCTCTTCATAGTTTGAACTCCATGATGACCTGTTTTTCCATATACGATATAAAGTTTCCTAGAGTGAATTCTTTTCAGTTTGGATAGTGATATCTAAGAAACCAGATTTTTTTTTCATGTCAAAAGATAGGAAATCCCCTTCCCACCCCTGACTTCCTATAACATCTGGTGAATGTTGGTTTGAAAAAACCCACACTGATACAGATGCCTATGGAGAAGCTAACAAACCCTTGCACCACATCCCAATGTTCTGGAAATGACCAAGTTTGAAAGGTGGATTGGTTTCAACATTTTAGACTAAGAAATGTGAATTCTCCATCAATAGGACTCTGTTTCAAATCCTCTTGGAAGGTCCCACATCACAATCCTGATCAGTTGGAGATGTATGTTTTCTCAATACATTATCCAGTTATTATCATCACTATTATTATTATTGTAGCATTTGGCCCATCAGACATTCCACCTGGAGGCTCACCAACCTTAAAAACTAGGAATCATTTAAGTAAGAAAATATTGGGTCAAAGGTAGATACAACTCCAAATAAGCACTGTTAATGACAATCAATTTAGTTAATTTAAATTGAATTAAAAGCATCTTTCTTTAATTCATGCAGAGAAACGAAATGAATAACAAATTAAGTTTGAAGAAACTTGCTGTCTTACACTATTTTGTGTGATTTTTTTTAAAAGAAACACATTCTCAGGACCCCACCCATTTTCCTTTGCCTCCTTGATGCATTTGGCAGCTTTTATATTTGAGTGAATAAACTAATGATCATATCTGTGTAAATATTTTAATTTCATATAAGATTGCAGAAACCTGGTCTATATTAAATCAGTGGAACTGATTTAGGAAGGATGTTGAAAATCTTTTCCACATTCCACTTAAGTGTCCCTTAGCATCTCTGGGCAATTTACATGCTCTCCAAAGAGAAATCTGAACTGAACTAAAAACAGAGAGAGGAGTTTAGAGGATTTGTTTTAGTACTTCTAAAAAATACTTTCCAAGTTTGGCTTGGAGATTAACTCAGGCTGAAGATATTGTTCATGTAGACAGATGTTCTAAAACAAACTTCTTCAGAAATCAAACACCTATCTAACAATAATTTGAGCTCATTTGTTTATTTTTGGACACTGTTAACAGAGAATAAAACTATGGCAAGAGATGAACATCATTTAAAATGGAACTTTGAAAAGAGTTTTTAATAAACTGATATTTTTACAAGCTAAGTAATTATTATAAGAATTTCTGTGGCTCATAACTACTTTTCTGCAGAAATTTCTGATAGATTCAAGCTCTTTTCAATTGTGGAATCCACTTTGTAATGCCATCTGGGTAAGACAAACAGACCTTGGCTTGCACGCTGATCTTCCACTTCATTTTTCTTTCCTTCCTGAAATTTTCCATACCTCTCTTGATATTCTTCATCAATTGCAAAATTTCATGCAACTTAAGAAGTTTGAAAATGCAATGAATTTATTCAACAGAAGCACTTTTTTAACATTTAAAAAACAAATTGAACCATTCTATTTGAAAACCAATAATGTAGAGGACTGATCATTTTACACAAAGGTTAGGACTTGTCCCAAACAGTTCCTAAATGACCTCTACATTCCTAGTGTGTGGGATGAAAGACCCTCACCAATTAAATTTATAGGAAGGACCCATCTCAGGGTGGGAACAGAAATAAATTTTATTCAATTCTCGGGAATAGGGCGTCTTCTGCCAGAATAGATCTAGCAAGGAAGGCAGAGTACAAAAGGCAAAGCACCAATAATTATACCTAAGGCAAGAGAATTCCTGCCCACCTCTGACCTTTCTCACCACTGGCTGGGAGGTGGGCTTACAATCTGAGCATGAAAAACTAGACAAAGAACTGGGAAATCAAGGAACAGAGACTCCCAATTCCCATTCCCTTAGTTAATAATTTACAACTGAGGTGACATCTATAAATCTGAAGAAAGAGAATAGGATAAAGGGAGGGGAAGACCCTCTCCATTCTTCTACAGTACTTTTACAGTAAAGGAAAGCAGGTCACAGTGACTCTATTCTTACTGAGCAAATCTTTCAACCAGAACCAGAAGAAAGAACAAAAATTTTCAGAGTAAACTTTCCCAGAGGCTGAGCCATCAGACTCTCACAGCCTCAGCAGAATTTTCTACTTTCTTATTTCTTGATTTTTAAACATTTTTTAGTATAGATATGGATATATATTTTTACATATCTTCCATGTGAAGTCTTCACATTTTATTTACTTCACACACTAGGAAAAAAATGTTGTCTTAGGTACAACACAACATCAAAGCAATGTGGGTAGTCAAGTGAAAACTGGATCAGGAGCCCTGAGACTCACATTTCATTTCTGTACTTTCTAGTGATTAAATCATAGGACTTTGGACAAGTCTTTTAACTCTCTTGATCTCTGTTCCTCATCTATGAAATGAGGAGATGAGCTTAGTCACTGAGATCTCTTCCAGAACTAAAGTTTTTATATTTTGTAAATTGATATTTCCATTCACTTCCATGAACATTAAATAATCCCATACAGTGTATAAGGCACTGCATTGCCTTCAGGAGATTCAGAGATGAAAAAAAATGACAGTTCCTGTTGTTCTCTAGGAGTTTATATTTTACAAGGAAGGATAATTATATAAAGATAAGAATACTACATAATTGAGTTTTATTGGAGACATTTAAATGACACCAAAAGTACAAATTGACCCTAAATCATTAGATTGAAACTGTATCATTCACCAGTAAATGAAAGTTTAGAAAAAGTCAGCAGGCTGCAGACATTCCAACTTCTACCAAGAGGGCTCAAGGAGGATTAACAAAACGGTGACAGGTAACATCCCAATCTTTATCTGGGAGCGGCAGTATGGTTAAGTGTGGATGAGAGAATAGGAACGGATTGCCCCTCACTCTACAGGAAGCTTGAGTAGAGCCTTGATTATCCTATACTTTAGCCAAGTTATGGGAACCTTCTTTACCTTGTGGGAATGGGAAACTTGAACTAAGCAAGTTGAATAGTTTAAATCTAAGTCAATGAAAGCAAAATTAACACAGAAATCTCTCCAGATAGGGGAGGGTGACAGAGGGAACTGAGTCCTTGCCAGGCTTTGGTGGCCTGGGTTGGGGAGTGGGGAGAAAGGGCAGTGGGAGGTGGGTCATTAGCTCTCTTGACCTTAGTAGAAATGCCAGCAGTATAAGAGAATGGCAGGGATGGACATTCAGACAGAGGGTAGGGGGTGGGCTCTTACATCAGTGTTTCCCTCATGTGCCTATTGGATGACCCTCACTAAGGCTGCCTTTGGGAGAGTGGGACCAGAGTCTGTGATGTCCTTGTGGCCATAGAGACCGTACAGGTTTCTCCTCATCAGATACTGTTCTAGGAACTTCTCTACTCAAGCTTCCTGTTGAGTGAAGGGCAATCCATTCCCATTCTCCCATCCACATTTGCCCATACCACTGCTCCCAGATAAAGACTAGAGAGTTACCTATCACTGTTTTGTTATTCCTATGACTTTTAGAATGCAATATGGCATAATGGAAAAGAGTACTGGATTTGGTTCAAAATTTAGCTCTGCTACTCCTATCTATGTGACACCTTTGGCAAGTCATTTATCATCTCTGAGCCTCAGTTTCTTTAACTGTAAAATGAGCAGGTTAGACTAGATGACCTTAAAATTCCTTTCCAGCTCTAAATCTATGATGCTAAGACAGTGAATGCTGCCCAGTAAACTCACTGTGTGTACTTCTGTGAGTGCACACACACACACATACACAATTTTTATTATGTTTAAGATTTGCTTATGCAATTTGAGTAACCCGGAAATGTTTCTGACCAGTGAGGTCTGGTTCCAGCTTCCCCTTGCTGCATCCATCTTCTAAGTCAACCTTTATTTCTACCTGCTTATTTGCTTCTCCATCTTTATTTACTTGGCTTTTATTCTTTTCCCCATCCCTTGGATCCCTTCAAGATCAGGGTCAAACAAAGGAAGAAACAAAAAAAAAACAGGGTAGTTTGCCCTCAGGTCAAGTCAGAAAGTTCTTAGAACTTAGAGAATAATGAAAAGAAGTCTTGCTCCAATAACCCTAGTGAGAAGACCACACCCTTTTAGAGGACATCCAAAACTGTTGGCCACAGTGCTACAAAAATTATAATAAATTATTTTGTTTGAATAAAAATGACAAAAGAAAGCTATTTGTAGCATGTTTTGTACCAAGTTAGGGAGAAAGGCTTGAAAGTGGGGTGTGTGTGTGTGTGTGTGTGTATGTGTGTTTAAAGAGAAATGTTAGTACATAACGTTTGGAAACTATTGCCTCAGAGAGAAGTTATCAAGAGATTGATGGGGTCCTGAAGAGCTTCAGAGATTGCCAGGTACTGAGAAGTGAATATTTTGTAAGGAAGTTGAGATAGTGGTTACAGGTGACTTTTTTTTTTGCTTTTTTAGGAATTTACCAGTGAAAGAAAGTAAAGATTTAGGATGACACAGAATGAATGGCAGGGTTAATAGGAAGGCATTTGTTGGTTAAAGATGGAAGAGATCTGAACTTGTTTGAAGGCAACGCTAAGTAAGGATCCAATAGATAACAAAGAGACTGAAGATAGAAGGGGAGTGAATGATCAAAGGATCAAAGTCCCGAGGGAGATACCAAGAGATAGAATCACTAGCACAGTGCCCAACAATACAGTAGAAGAGTTTTGAGTTGTGGGGTAGAGAACTCAGAATAGATGACCCCCATTTTTTTAGTGAAATAAGAGGTAGAAATTATCTGCTGAGACTGAGGGGTTTGGGCTTGGCTTTAGGGGCTTGAGAAGAAAGGATGAGTTTTGGAGCTATAAATAAAATTTCAAATTATATTTTCCCTTAAGTCGGATAGCTCTTACAAATTGACTGTTGCTCTGTGCTTTTAGCTTCTATTTACAGCCCAAAATACTGAAGTCCTTTTTTTTCATTTTTAAAGTACTTTGGGGGTACCAGTTGTAAAATTGAGTAGGACTTTATGAAACTGGTCAAAGAATTATAAAACTCTCAGGCCTGAAGGGACTTAATCTAGTCCAAACTTTGCCTGATGTAATACATAACATTCCTTCATAAATGGTTATTCAACTTCTGCATGAATCTCCAGTCCTGGGAGACTTACTACTTATTCCATTTTCCTAGAATCCTATTTGTAAGAAATATTTGTCAATGGCCTTTAACTTCCACCAGGGGGTCACAGTTATCCCATTTAAGTTACACAGAATGTTGAATTACTTGAATAATGCTTTGAATATTTGAAGATAGTTATCATATGCTCTATAAGTCACCAAACTCTAAACCAAATTTTCACCAAATTTCTTTGCATTTCTCATAACAGTTCTCTCTCTCTCTCTCTCTCTCTCTCTCTCTCTCTCTCTCTCTCTCTCTCACACACACACACACACACACACACACACACACACACACACACACACACACACAATACTTCTACCAGTAAGTTATATTCTGGATTTATTAAACAGTAGCCTGTTTCTGATTGCTTCTCCTTTCTTGCTTATCTAGTCTAAGATAAATAGTTACTGAACTAATTTTCTGTTTTTCAGCCAGCACTAAATCATTTGATGACAACTGCTTTAAAACAGGAGAACATATTTCTAGAAGGAAACTCAGGGGCCATGAAGTCCAATGTTCCAATATTCTGAGAAAATGGGAAAATTAAATGGTATAACCAAAGTAATAAGTGACAGAAGTAGGACTTCAAGCTAGGTATTGTCACAGCTCAAACAAACTATATCCTAGAATGCTGGAAGAACTGGCAGATGGAGTTGCTACTGTTAGTGATATATATACATTTTATAACATAATTATAATAATAACATATTATATCATATTATGGATTTAATATGTTATATACAATATGATTAGTAATAATTATATATTATATATTAGTGATATGTATATATGGAGGGAGATCTGCATATACACACACACATTCTGAACTTAAACGCCAAATAAATTGAACACTTCCATACACAGAATATGAGGAGGATTTTAGATTATGCTATAAATCTATATTGTATACAGAACTATTATCCTTTAAAATATATAATAAATCCAATGTGTAATTTTCAAAGCCATCCTGACTTTGATTCTTTCTGACCTTCTCTGCTTTATAAAAAACTTCTTCAACGACTGCATTTTCTTTTTTTTTTCACTCTTCTTCCATATAAGCTTTTCCCCATTGGTCTATGATCCAGCCATAGTGGCGTTCTTCCTGTTGCTTGAACATAACACTCCATCTCTGAATTCTATCACAGGCTATTTATTCCCATAGGCCTAGAATATTTTCTCTCTTCATTCTGTCTCTTGGCTTCTGGGCTTCCTTTAAGACTTTGCTCAAATCCCACCTCTTTTAGGAATCCTTTCTAAAACCCTCTAGGTCTTAGTGCTTTGCCCTTTGAGATTCCATTTAAATTTTATATGTATTTTATAAATGCATAGTTATTTATAGATGGTCTTCCCCTTTAGACAGTGAACTCCCTGAGGACAGGGATTAGTTTTGTCTTTCTATCTTTAGCAAGTAACATAGTGCCTGATACACAGTAAGCACTTGTTGATGAGTGAATTTCTGTTGGCATCACTGTCACCATCCCATATTTTAACTGTAATTTATGATTATAAACTTTTTCTGCTTTCCTAAGTTATTATTTAATATCAATATCTATGTCTATATATTTAAATTGAATAAATACCAATTAAGTATTTGCTACATGCCGTGACTGCTACTAGTTCCTAGGCACACAAAGATGAGAATTAAAGCCTTCAAGGAGGTTTACATGGTACTGAACCTAGGCAAAAAAATAGTTTTCATTCTTGGATAAGGGATGGGCTGGGAAATAATTAACTGGCTTTACCCCAAAATGTACGCATTATACACTTTTTTGTTTAATTTTTATTTTTAACATTTTTTCATCATTTTCTAGACTTAAGAGTCTAGAAACCAACGGAACAATAAATCAAGTCCTGATTGCCCTAATGCTCATGTTGAAAATTTAACAATTGGACAGTTTGAGCTGGCTCCAGCATACCCTTTTCCATCACCTCCACCACAGGATTTATGTACAGGAAAGATGATATCCTTTCATAAATTCCAGCTATGCTAACAAGTGTCAATGCAAGCTTGTTACCTTACTGCAAGAGAAAAACAGGCTAATGAAAATCCAAGGATCCATTGTTGGATGAAATTTTAAAGTGGCAGATTGAATACTGAATGTCAAAGCAGATATTAATTAAACACTTGGATAGCACTTTAGCCCTTTAGGAAAGGACTAAAATCCCAATTGTTTTAGTTACAAGTTTGAAGAAGCATACTGAAGGAAGATAACCATAAACAAATGAACCAGCTTTGTCAGGTCCATCACCATTTTCAGTGATTTGTCATCTCCTGTAAGTGCTTTCACTCACCAAAATATACATTTCAGTTTTATTTTAGTACTGACAGTCTTATATTTGTAGTAGACGAGGACACAAAAAATAGCTAACCTGATTGATTTTCAGTTGAAACTTAAAGTAGCCATTCATTTGTCTCATAGACCAAGATATAGCTAAGTATACAACTACATGTAACATTTTTGACATTATTTTAAAATACATATAATGCTTATACAGCCTAGTAAATAGACCCCAAATAGCCAGGCCTCCTTCTGTCTTTAAGATCTATAAGCAAAGCAATCTTTCTGTTTACACGAAATTTGTCAATTGGCTCCTCGAATCAGGTAAAATGGCTTTTTTTCCCAGTACTCTGAACTGATCATCATTAAGAGGACCCTAATTGAGTCTCCTATAATTTTTATGAGTAAAGAGAGAATAGATAAATTGAGTAAATGAGATATCAAATTAAAAATTTGATTGATAAAAACTGCAGGTAGATTTGGGTGAAGAATCAGATAAAATAGACCAGTAGGAGATAGAACTGAAGTCTCAAGTTGAAATCTGGCCTCCAACACTTCCAAGCTATGTGACACTGAGTACATTATTTAATCTCTTTTTGAATCAGTTCTCTCAACTGTAAATGGAGAAAATGTTATCACCTACCTCCTAGGTAGGTGAGAGTCAAATGAGGTAATATTTATAAACTACTTAGCACAATGCCTGGTACATAATTGGTCCTTAATAAATGCTTCTTTCCTTCTTTCTGAAAGTTAATATTTGTAAAGTGATTTGAAAATCATAAAGCATTATAAAAACCATCATTAGCATTTTCATCATTATTCTTTTTCTTGTTGTTATCCCATGAAGCACTATCCCTTTTAGATCTTTGTTTTGCCCCAAAGTAGTTTTTAAAATGCTATATTCTGGCATACCTTGTCATAGTGTAATACATAGTATTACGAATAGAAAATCCTACTTTGGGGCTTCAACCTGGTCAATAAGGTAAACTCAAGAAATAGGACAAAGGAGTTTTTAGCACACCAAGGCAGCAAGCAGTTGGAGTGCAGCAGCCCTGATTTCCATAGCTCTCTGCTTTTATAAGCAGGAGTAAAAAACTCCCATATAAGGGCAAAAGTATGTTGATTGGTATACTAATGAAGACATTGGATTTGTGTCACCTCTGCTTACAGTATCATAGGGGAATGGGATTAATGAGTTTGCACTAGGGTATTTATGGATCTTCATGTCCTGTAGGCTGGTTGCATATATGCCCAAAATTTGAGGTTTTAAACATGGGGTCACTCCGACTGACTCCGTACAAATGACTAACTTTGCACAATATCCTTCCTCCTAAACTGGGGATCATAAGCTTTTTTGTGTCATGTACCCCTTTTGGCTGTCTGGTGAAGTCTATGCATCCTTCCTCACAATATTTTTAAATGCATATAATAAAATACATTGGATTATAAAGAAAACCAATTATGCTGAAATTTTGTTATCAAAAATCAAAAAAATAAAATTTCATATGCCCCAGATTAAGAACTCCTGAGTATCTCATCCATGAGTATACAATGGGGAAGTAATGTGAAATTTGATCTGTGTCTTCATTGGTAATTCAAGTTCATTTCCTTGTAAAATGATTAGCTTTCAATTTTTCATGGAAGGAATAATTTGCCACTTCTGAATCCAGATGACTAATTATACTTAACTCCAACAAATTATGTTTCCTTTATTTGTCCTGATACGCTTTTGTAGACCTGAGTTCAAATCCTACTTCAGACACTTAGAAGATGTGTGACTCTGAACAAGTCATGAAATCTCCTTCTGCCTTAGTTTCCTCAGGATCATACAAATAAAAATGTGAAAAGCGTTTTGCATGTCTTAAAGCACCCGTGTTGACAAGCAAAGTGGTCTTTGTTTTCTTTGAGTAACTCAGTGTATTTCCTTGAGCCTTGCTAAGTGTTAAGCCCCAGGCCCAGAGCCCTGTTGGGTGTGGAACCTATGTGGATGTGAGCCTCCCAGGACCCTGGGGGGAGTGGCTAGCACTGGAGCCAATAGAAGCCTGTGGTGGGAGGAGTTTGTGGAATGGTTGGAGCAGAGCTAAGAGGCAGTTGGAGGCAGCTGGAGAAGCAGTGAGGAGGCAGTTGGAGAGGTTGTTGGTGACAGGAGTTAAGAGCTGAAGGAGAGAGGAAGCAGTCAGCTAGCTGGAATACAGCTTGGAGAGTGTGGCGGAAGCGACGGCGGCAGAGACAGCTACAGCTGAAGCTGAAGAGAAAGCCGAAGCTGAAGCAGGAGCTGCGGAAGCAGAGCCCACCCGAAAGTAGAGCTGACCCGTGTGTAGACCCAGGAGTGCAAGCAAAGACTTGAGGCCAGTAAATATGATTTGGCTAAATACTATCTTGTTTTTCTGTGGCCTCCTGGTTACTCTTCTGAGGCGGACTTATTGGGCTTGGAAGCTTGTGATCAAAGTGTTGAAATGCGGAGGCTGGTTCATGAATCTGTTTCTGTGGAGCCTAAATAAATGTTTTATTGTGTTCTACTTAGAGAATCTCTCATACCTTGCGATTTCGAACCATTCAAACATATACATGATTATATTTGAGGTTATAAATTCAGCCTTCCTACTTCAGCACCATAGAGATATTAGCAATTGTTATTATTGTATTAATATGTATACTGTATATCTTATCTCACCCATTGGAGTTTAAATTTAATGTGTGCAGGAGCTATATCTTAGTTACCTTTGTTTCTTTCCTATCTCCTACTCAAGTGCTATGGACATAATATATACTTAATAAAACAAACATTTCTCAAGCTCCTGTGCTTTTTGCAAAACACTGTGCTAGAGGCTGGTAGAAATTCATATTTAGATAAGACATAGTCCCTGCTCACATGGAATGTAGCTGAAGACATACCCTCAGAAATACATGATACACGATACTTCATAGAGGGTGCATTAAAGAATTATAAAGCAAAGTGCTATATGACTGAGGCAGAAGGATTGCCAATTGGACAAGATGAGGAAAGGATTTTTGGAAAGATATGGCATTTATATTGGGCTTTATAGAATGTGTAGGAATTCAATAGATGAAGGATTAAGGATTCCAGTCATAGCCATTGAGTAAAGGTACAGATGTAGGTCAAACACTAAATTTGTTTGGGAAAAGATGGCAAGGGCCTATCATGATAATCCAAGCAGTGGGTAACAAGGGCCCAACTTTGGGTAATATCTGTGGAAATAGAAAGTTATACTATGGAGAGATATTGCAGAGGCTTGGTAACTGAGAGAATTTATAATGTGGAGGAGAAGAGTAAAAGATAATAAATGAATGAATGAATGAATAAATGGATGAAGTTGCCACGATCCATAAAAGTCTCTAAATCTATGCTAGGTATAAATTGATGACTTAGAATTCCAGGTTTTATTCTGGCTTTTTTCATACTTGGTAATAAAAACTCAAATTATTGAGAATAAATTATTATCCTATCAAAGATCTGGACTCTAGGACAATAGTATGAACCTACTAAGGCTTAAGCAACTTTTAGCTTTTTCAATTTTTAATCACGTATGTTAAAGATATTTTGGGGGGAGAAACGTAGTTTTGTTGTTCTGTCATTTTCAGCTCTTTGTGATCCACTCTATTTGGGGTTTTCTTAGCAAAGATACGATTGTAGTTTGCCATTTTCTTTTCTAGCTCATTTTACAGATGAGAAAACTGAGGCAAACAGAGTTAAGTGACTTGCCTAGGGTCACATAGTCTGAGGTGAGATTTGAACTCACAAAGATAAGTCTTCCTGACTCCAGCCCAGTGCGCTAACCACAGAGCTACCTAGCTTAAAGATTAGGTCATCTACACCAAATAATTTTCTATGATATGCTTTCATGACAGTCCCTGTGATGATAGGGATGAAATTTGTATAGTGAGTGATGAGCAGAACAGAAATTATAGGCCTAAAGCCTCTATAGCAGGGACAAATGTCAATAATAGCTGAAATTTATATGGCTCTTTCTATGCATTACTTCACAGGATCCTTACAATAGTCCTTAAAGTGAAGTGTTGCAAGAATTATACTCTCTAGGTTATTGATGAGGAAACTGAAGCTATAACCATAAGATCTTAGATTTAGAACTAGAAGAGACTTTAGGATTCACAAATTGTCATTTTGTAAATGAATAAAGTAGAGTTGGGAGAGCAAAAGGTACTTGTTCACGGTCACAGGATCAGGATTTGAACCCGATTCCTCTGACTCCCAGTCTTGTGTCCTTTCTATTAGGCAACAGATCATCTGAGAACAGAAAATTCATTGCTCATTTTCCAGAAATATTATATTAAAGCTAGAAAGTTTCAAAATTATCCAAGGACTTTATGATGACCCTGAGGAGTATTTTCTAGGAGATATTCCAGGCAGGTATGATAGTGCCTATAAAGTAATAATAGAGTTACAGCCTAGACTTTATCCCAAGATTTTCATCCATTCAATGAAGATTAAATTCTTCTGCTTTCCTATCATACAGGCCCAGGCCAGGTTTCCTAGAGCATAAATTTTGTGAAATTTTGCATGCCATAGCAAAATAAGAAAGCAATTTTTAATGAGAAGAAAATGTTTTTTAAATGTTTAATGCAACAGATGTTCAAAAATGGCCTTGGAGTAAACACTGACACCATCTGGATGACATGTCACTATATACAGATGGGAAATTGCTTCTTGATAATTCCTGAGGGAAGAGCAGTGTAAAAATTCCATCGTGGTTCCAATTCAGCAATATTTACAGATTCAAAATGGACACACACAATTACAGTCAAAATTCAGGGCCTTCTCACCTTTTGTCTAAATTATTTCAACTGTCTCCTGATTGGTCTCCCTGAGTTATGTCTCTTTCTACTTCATTCTATATTTCACATCTGTATCAAAGTAATTTTCCTTAAGTGGAGGTCTAACCATATGCCTACCCCACTCAATAAACTCCAGTGGTCCCCCTATTGACTCTCTAAGATAAAGTAGATGCTCTGTTTAGCTTTGAAAGCTCCTTACGAGCTATCTCCTACGTATCTTTCTAGCCTCATTGGACATTATTCCCTCTCCTGAACTGTATGTGCTGGTCAAACTGAACTGTTCTCTGTCCTTCACACACAATACTCCATCTTCCACCTCCATGTCTTTGCTCTCATTGTCCCACATGCCTCAAATGCATTCACCAACTTATCTCCACATCAAGGCCTCTCTCTTCCTTTGAAACATAGCTCTATCACTATTACCTCCCTGAAGCCTTTCCTGATTCCCCCAGTTGCTGGAGCCCTCCCACCCAAACTACTTTGCATATAACTCCTTTGTACATATTTAGATTTATTCACTTTATATTTATGCTGAATATACTTTATATGTATTTGTTGTCTCCACCACTGGAATATAAATTCTCTGTGAGTAGAGATTGTTTCATCTCTGTCTTTGTATCCCTAGGGCTTAGCACAGTGCCTTGCACTTAGTGGCCACTTAATAAATGGCTATTAATTGATTGATTGATACTATTAGCTCATCACTTAGAGCAGAATGTGTTCTTGTTAAAATCATAACACAACTTCATATAATGAAGTCTACAGATCTCTGGAAGAAGCAGATTTCCCATTCTCTCTACCCTTGCCTCTTCCATTGAAATCTTCAGGCAAAAGCTTAATGACCACATTTAAGTTGGATTACATGGCTTTCAAGGTTCCTTCCAACTTTTATCTTCTATGCACACATAATATGGAGTCTTAAATCTGTCAAGACAGTGAGACAAGATTTTTTTTCTTTTTAAATTCTGCTTAGGAAGAACTTTCATAATTAAAGTGAACAATTCCCTAACTATTTATTTAGTAGCACCTGATTGCTGTGTACTAGGCTGAGTATACTAGGCTGTATACTAAGCTGAGGGACTAAGGAGGTTGAGGAGGGAGACAACAGAAGAAAAGATAGATACTACCGTCATGGAGATAACACTCTTATAGGAGAATATGGCATATTACCAAACTTAGAAGTGTAATACTCAATAATATATGAGAAGTGAACAAGAGAAATGAAAGCAATATGAGATTTGTTGAGAGAAAAATCATTACCAATTGTGAAGATTAGGGAAAACTCCCAGATGATGGTGGCATTTAATTTAACTTGGAGGATTAATAATCCTTCAATGATTAATAGAATGATTAATAATCCAATAGGCAAGAGCTGGGGTTAGGGGCAGAGAGAACAACACAAATGAGTATGAACCCAGAGAAACACATAGGGTACAGAATAGCAAATAGTCATTAGCCTGGAGTAAAACCACATGGAGATAAATATAAAAAGGTAGAATGTTGCCAGATTGTGAAATGTACCAGGGTAAGGAAACCTTATCTCTCCTCTGTCCTTCCTCTATATTAGAAGAAGGGAATATTTATGAGAAATTGACTTAATTCTCAATACTGAGAAAGAAATTGTGAAATAGACAGAAACCCTGATCCGAGACAAAAATTGAAACTATTTCCCATCATGCTTTGCATCTGCTCCAAGAAAGAAAACATGTAAATTTTTCTAAGACTTAACTTTTGATTACCCAAAGAAGAAACTATTAATATTTACGAGGAAGAGGTAGAACAGAACAAAAATTACTTCAATAATTCAGTTCTCATGTGCTACTTGATCTTTTCTTGCTTCTTTCAAAAGGTTTACCCTAGAAAAGAGTAATTCAAGGAGAGTCAGAGTAGAAGGGGAAATATTGATTTCTTGGGCCTACAATTTGTTATCTGAAAATAGAGTCTTCTGGAAAAAAGAGTGAACCAATGACTTTTGATAATCCCATGAGGTTAGGGTGTTTCTGAGGCATTCATATCTACATCTTTCTGTAGAAAGGAAACTTAATCACCTCATATGTGATGTTTTTCTGGCAGTAATAATTTTGATGAGCTACTAAAATCATATTAAACATTTACAGATTAGAAGTGAGTTACAATTTGTTTGACTTCTAATACTCAAAAGTGAGTAGATAAATTTCCAAGAGAATGAGAGCTATTAGTTGAATGAATTAGCTGGTAATTTGTAGTGGCTTAGGCAGTTTCACCAAAGACACACACATATATGTAAATATGTGAGTATATATGCATATATGTATATGCATGGGTATGTGTGTATATCTGTACACACACACACACACACACACATACACACACGAACACATCAAAGATTTATTATAGGGAGTCAGCATGGCAAGACCATTTTGAACATGGACAATTTGTTTTCTAAGTCACTTTCTTACACTTACACCCCATGTCGCCATCAAGAAATCTTTTAAGTTCTCTTAGGTCTCATCTATAAAACAGGCATAATAAGACCTATAGTACTTACTTTGTACTTTGATTGGGAGGAGCAAAAGAGAGAATGTTTGAAAGGTACCTCATATATCTTAAATAATTGCAAAAGTATGTTATTTTCAACGTGATTAGCATCAATATCATTCTTTTATCTTCTTTTTTGAATCTCTTTTGGTGGAATTCAGATGTAAATGGTCTGAGGACATACCACTGGCTCGCTATTATTCTTTTTATTTAATATTCTCTGGGGTGTTTTTAAGGATAAAATGTCTGCTTATTTCACATCAGTTTAATTTCTTTCTATAGATCTCTGTATTTTGAAAGACTTTCATTCTGTGTACTCCAGAGATTGGGAATGTTCCATGTTTTGACTTATACTTAAAACATTCTTAAATTTGTATTGATCTATATTTTGTCTAGGAAGATGATGATAATGGTTTAATTTGTAAGGATGTTTTGATTCCAATAGACTTTATTTGATAGATGCTCAAGGATATTTTAGAGTATATATATATGGATCATAGAGATTTATCATCTGTTAGTTTTAAGGGATAGTAAGGTACTGGCACATAAATCAAAGCACTTAGTCTTGTCATTTTATAGTCCTTATCATTTAAGTGGCCACAAGTTATATCATTGACTAAAACATTTTTAAATTATTTAGAAAATACAAGAAAATTCAATTGCTCATGATGGCTATAGTTGATATCAGTTTTTTGTTTTTAATAATTACTTTGGTATAGCTGGTCTATTAGTTAGATTCATGCAGTCAAAATCAAAAAAGAACTTTTTGAGATTCCATTCTAAGTATGTCCTTCTCCTTTTTAAAGCCACGTAAAACATCAGCATCTATTTCATTATTCAGTATCACTTCTGAAGTTTTGTTGTACTGATTTTCAATACCTTTAGATTCTTCAGCTTTTCCTGCTTAGGACTTAACTCCTCATATTCTAGGATGATTTCATCTAATCTGGGTTTAGAAATGGAGAGAGTTTCTCTGCATCTATCCATATAACATGCTGAAGTGAGCATATTGCTAACAAAAGGCAGCATGAATATCTTGTCTATAACAGATATGATCTCTTTTCAAAATTTGGATTAGTGTAGTTCAGGTGGATATATAATAATAGCTTTCATATCCCTAGTCCATTGGATGTTCACTCACAGTTTCTTCACTTTAATGGTTAGCACCATCTTCACGGAAGCATTTCTAGCAGCTGGGATATTCAGATTTCTTTTCTGTTCCTTGCACACAATAGGGCATCACTCTTTCTTTCCCCCTGTGCTCCATGTCGAACTAATTGCAATGGTTTTAAATTAGGCCAGTTCTATGCTGGGGTAGTTAGGTAACACAGTGGATAGGAATTAGGTCCAGAGTCAGAAGGATCTGTATTCAAATCTGCCTCAGACACTAGCTGTATGACTCTGGGCAAGTCACTTAATCCTGTTTGTCTCAGTTTCCTCATCTGTGAAGTGAACTGGAGAATGAAATGACTAACTACTCCAGTATCTTTACTAAGAAACCTCAAAAGGTGTCATGGAGTCAGATACAAGTGAAATGACTAAACAATGCCCCTATGCTGCCTTAATAACAACTGAAGTTTATATGGTGTTCATATGCATTACTTCATCAGATCCTTGCAACCCTAACAATGAGTTATTTCAGGGATTATAGTCTCTAGATTATGGATAAGGAAACTGAAACTCTATCCTGCCCTTTTTCTTAGTTTATAAGATTAGTTACACTCTATTGGTCAAAATGTGAACCCAGTCAGTAGTATCATCAGAGTCCAATTGACTGGCATTTAATGGTCCCTGCCTAACTTTCATATCTACCATAATGGTCTCAGAGAATACTGAGTCACCATCATAGTTCATTTTGACTACCATATCTCTACTTGGCAATTGTACCACCTCACCGTACCCCTGAATGGATAACTATTGGGCTTTGAGGACAGTAGTCAGTGTCATTATTACATTATAAGGATGTGGTTTTGCTACATGAATAGGACAGTCAGGTTACTGCAGATTGTTCACTGTATCCCAATCCTTAAAATTGCCACAATGTGGATCTCCATCTCAGGGGAACAATCAGGCAAGCAAGCATTATATATTAAATAAATGCCCAATTCTAGGCACTCTGCTAAGCAATGGGAAAAGAAAGCAAAGAAAATGACTCTGTCCCTAAGACATTTCTATTCTATCAGAAGAGACAAGAAATACCTATATAAATATACACAAAATAGGAACATGATATCTTTAGGGGGAAGGGATTGTGGTATCAGGAGAGGCTTCATGTAGAACTTAGGTCTCAAGCTGAATCTTGAAAATTTAGAGGTGGAAGTTCAGAGGGAGTGCATTCCAGGCATGGTAGATAGCTGTCATGAAGACACAGAGATAAGAGGTGAAAGTTAACGTAGGGGAACAATGAGAAAGCCAATTCGTCTGGGCCACAAAGTATGTGAAAGGAAGTATGTCATAAGACTACAAAGGTAGATTAGGACCAGGATGAAAAAGGCTTTAAATGCTACACAAAGGAGAAACAATAACCAAACATAAAAGGAATTAACCAAAGAGGCACCTGTCAAAGTGCATCTATTATATTGTCACTCAGTAAAATTACTTTTAAAAAACATCTTATGAAAGACTAAGTTCATTTACATGAGAGCCACCTGTAAAATACAGCTTCTTATTTGTACTGCCTTCCACCTACTGGAATCGGAGCTGGATCTATTCCTCTCCTGTCACAAGGTTTTCACCTGGGTCATACGAATGAAATCCTACATGGCCCAGCGCTCATGTAGCCCTCAATTAAAGCATTTGAAAATGTCCTATGTTCTGGCAAAGCTAAATCAAGGTCTGTGTCAAGAGACTTCAGTATGCCATTCTAGAACACTAAAAAAAACTCTGTTAATGTATTAAATACCACTTAACAATGGTCTTTAAATCTTCCAAGTGAAATGTTCAGTGATAGTTCTTTGTTTTGCTGAGGCAAGATCAAAAGTAAAGCTCAACTTCAGTTTTGGCAGGAAATATTGAAGTTAGTCATTCAGTAGGTTGGTTGGTCAATCAGGCTGGTCAACAGCATGCCTGGAGAGGCTGCCATATGTTTATCAGTCTACTAGAAACTGTTCTATGTATGGAATGAAATATCATTTCTGATTACAAAATAATTTCAGTGTAAATGTTGGAAGAAATACAGGAAATCAGGAAATCTGGTACACTGTAGGTGGGGTTGTGAATTTGTCCAGCCTTTCAGGAAAACAATTTGGAATTGTGCCCAAACAGTTACTTAACTGTGGGTACCCTTTGCCCAACTATACCACTGTTAAGCCTATACTGCAAAAAGAACAAAAGAAAGAGGAAAAGGTCCTATACATACAAAAATATTTATAGCAGCTCTTTTCATGGCAACCCTAAAATGTTAACTAAGGGACTATCTTCTTATTGGAGAATGGCTAAAAAATAATCATGACATACAAATGTAATATGATCCCAAAAGGCAAAATAAACATTGAAATGACAATATTATTAGCTTTGGACAAATTCTTGAACGTTATGATTACAAGCATTTTCACCCTTTTTTTCTTCCAGCTCCTCCAAATTCATAACTTTGTGAGGAAAGGAATTAGCATATCCTCTCTTTGTTTTATTTGTTTGTTTTTATATTTAATTTTTTTCTGTTACTTGTAAACAAAAATTTTTAACATTTAACATTTAACATTCATTTTCAAAAATTTTGCCTTCCAAATTCTCTTCCTACCTCATTCCCCTCCCCCTCCTTGAGAAACAAGAAATCTGATATAAATTGTACTTATGCTGTCATATGAAACAATTATATATTAGCCATGTTGCAAAAAAAGAATACAGACCGAAACAAAAATAAACAAAAACCAAGAAAAATAAAGAAAGGAAAAAAATTCTTCAATCTGCATTCAGATTCTGAGTTACCTGCCCCGCCCGGAGATGGATAGCATTTTTCATCCTAAGTCCTTCAGAAATATCTTAGTTCATCATGTTGCTGAGAATCGCTAAGCCATTTACTCTTGATCATTATACAGTATGGCTGGTAGTATGTACAATGTTCTCCTGGTTCTGCTCACTTCAATTTGCATCAGTTCATTTAAGTCTTCCCAGGTTTTTCTGAAAGCATCCTATTTGTCATTTCTTATAACACAATAGTATCACATTACAATCATACACCACAACTTGATGGGCGTCCCTCCAACTGCCAATTTTAGCCATCACAAAAAGAACTGCTATAAGTAATTTTTGTGCAAATAGGAAATTTTACATTTTCTTTGTTCTCTTTAAGGTACAGATCTAGTCATGTTATTGATGGGTCAAAGAGTATGTACAGTTAATTGCTCTCCAGAATGGTTGTATTAGTTTATAACTACAACAATAGTGTATTAGTGTCCTTATTTTCCCATGACCTCTCCAACATTTAAGATTTTCTTTTTCTGTCATATTGGCTAATAAAATGAGTGTGAGGTGATAACTCAGAGTTCTTTTCATTTGCATTGCTCTAGTCAATAGTGATCTAGGGCATTTTTTTCATGTAATGATAGATAGCTTTGATTTTTTCTTTGGAAAACATGCCTGTTTATACCCTTTGACCACTTATCTATTAGAAAATTAGTTGTGACCTTATAACTTTGATTCATTTGACTCATTTATCTATATAGCTGAGAAATGAGGTCTTTGCAAGCAAAATTTACTATAATTTTTTTCCAGTTTTCTAATATTTTCCAGTTTTTTTCTAATCTTGACTGTGTTGGTTTTGTTTGTGCAAAAACATTTTGGTTTGATGTAATCAAAATTAGCCATTTTACATCTTGTAATGCTCTCTGTCTCTTATTTGGTCATTAATTCTTCCCTTATCCATACATCTGAGAGGTAAAATATTCTATGCTCCCCTAATTTGCTTTTATTACCATTTATGTACTAATTATGTACCCATTTTGACCTTACCCTTGGTATACAGAGGATGATGTTGGTCAATACCTAGTTTCTGCCAAATTGCTTTCCAGTTTTCCCAGCAATTTTTGTCAAATAGTGATTTCCTGTCCCAAAATCATAAATCTTTGGGTTTGCCATACATTAGATTACTATGGTCATTTATAACTGTGTATTGAGTATCTACTCTATTCCACTAATTCACCACTCTATTTCTTATCCAGTACCAGATTTTTTTGATAATTACCATTGTGTAATACAGCTTGAGATCTGGCACTTCTAAGTCACCTTCCTTCACATTGTTTTTTTAACTGATTCCTTCGATATTCTTGACCTTTTGTTCCTCCAGATGAACTTTGTTATGATTTGTTTCTAGCTCTATAAAATAATTTTTGTGGTCACTTGATTGGTATGGCCCTAAGTAGGTAAATCAATTTAGGTTGAATTATTATTATATTGGCTCAGCCTACCCACTAACAATTACAATTTCACCAGTTGTTTAGAACTGATTTTATTTGTATAAAAAGTGTTTTGTAATTGTGTTCATACAGTTCCCAGGTTTGTCCCGGCAGGTAGAGTCCCAAATATTTTATATTGCCTACAGTTATTTTAAGTGGAATTTCTTCTTACCTCTTGGTAGTATATAGAAATGCTTATGATTTTTGCGGATTTATTTTATATCCTTCAACTTTGCTGAAGATGTTAATTGTTTCAACTAGTTTTTCAGTTGATTTTCTAGGATTCTCTAAGTATACTATCATGTTGTATGCAAAGAGTAACAATTTTGTTTCTTCATTGCCTATTCTAATTCTTTGAATTTCTTTTTCTTGTCTTATTGCTATAGTGAGAACAAAATTGAATAACAGTGGTAATGCTGGGCATCCTTGCTTCACCCTTGATTCTATTGAAAAAGCTTCTAGCTTATCTCTTTTATGGATAATGTTTGTTGATGGTTTTAGATAGATACTGCTTATCATTTTAAGGAAAGCTCCAGTTATTCCTACTGCTTTCTATTGTTTTCAGTTGGAATGGCAAACTCATTTCATGAGTGACTGAATCTGTGTCTAATTTTGCTTGTTTCTCCTGGCCTTCTCCCATATGATTAGTCTACAGATTCTCCATGAACCTCTCAAGTTGAGTAGACTCAGGAATTACTTGCCACTCCCCCAGTAGCAGTATCTATTGTATTTAGTCTACAATTCATCTCTCAATATTATCACTGACCCAGTAGCAACCACCTTCTTCCTTAGTTGTTCTTTGAAAAAGCTTCTTCCTCAGCTCTTTGAGTAAGAGTAGGTGAAAATACCCCTCCTGCTCATTCACTTTATAGGAAAACTTATCAGATCTCAACTGTTTGCCTGTTCCTACCTATCCCCTCCTACTTCCTTTTACCCCAAAGGAGGACAATGCTATTGTACATAGGCTGATCCCAGTCTCTGAGGAGCTATGTGGTATGTTGATAATATTTGAATAAAGACAGAAATTCAGTTCAGTTCAACTCAACTCAATATGTCTTTATTAATTTTCTTGTTTATAGTGGGTACTCAGGTTACAAAGACAAAAATTATAGAAGTCCCTGCCTTCAGAAATGTTTATATTCTACTGGAGGTGGGAAGAGGGACAGCATATGCACAGATATTCCATATATACATGGTAAATTTTTAGGATATTAAACTATTGGGAGGATTGGGAAAGTCCTTATGTAAAAGGTCAACTTTGAACAGAGCTTTGAATGTAGCTTATGATTCCAATGGGTGAAAGTTAGAAGAGAGAGCATTCCAGTCAAGGGGAAAATCTGTGCAAAGGCAGAATTGGCAGGAGATGGTGTTGCGTAGACAATATGCTTATTATTTGGGGACAAATGAAATTAGGATGTTTCCTGTCAATGGATACTTCCAAGTGTAGGCTTCTGAACATTTTCCAGGGATGTTGAAGAGCAAATTCATGCTCTTTTGGGCTCGGTTTGGATGAGATCCCATCCAACTCTGAGGTTTTGTTTTGTTTTGTTTTTAATTCTATGAAATAACTACTTTTCTTGCAATAGTTTATGAGAGGCACATTGTGCGGAGCAATCTTTTCATCTCAGTTAGGTACTTTTCTTCTTACTTTTGTTTTCAGCTTCACAATGATACAATTTGTTTTTTGCCTCTCTGAGGAGTACTTACTACACTAATAGCCTATTACTTTATTTTAGCACTTCATCCAGTTCCATATTCAACAGGAGGAGTTGGGAGGGGAGAAAGGTGGGAAGAAGGCAGATGATGAGAAGTAGGATAGAGTCTAATCGCAGGAAATTCTCCCACAGAGTTGTGATCACAGGAAATTGTGTCAATTTTAAAGAAAAAAAGGTCATAAAGAAAAACAGCTTTCTTTCTGGTTTGTTTCAAGTACAAAATTATGGCTCTTTGCTCTCCAATGTGTAAAATTAGTCACTTAGACAAATCATCTACACACATGGTTTCCATTAGAATCTGTACATAAGTGAGTCCTGGGTATCCTGTCTGTTTCTGCCCTGTAGTTTAGGTTTTGAAGTTAGAATTAATAGAGGTGTACTCAGGGCATGGGGAAATGCTAAAGAGTGTTTTAGAGACTTCAAACAGGAATGCTGTGAATATATTTTTAAAAGGTTATATACTACAAATGCTTTCAAACGGGTTCATACCTTAAATCTCATGTGAGTTTATAATGTTCTACTGAGGTGGTTAAGAATATTATTTTGTCCCATTCAACCCACTTATAAAATTGTTTTTTATAAACCAGAGCTTCATAATGTAATGTCCAAGCCACAAATAGTTGAAATTGTTCTAATTCTAACTAGGTCCTTTTAATTCTTCTGTGACAAAATCTCATCTATGGGGGCTGAAGTAGACCTATTTCATGTCAAATTCCCCTCTATAATGGTATTGCAAGGTGAAACTGTCCTATAATTCTTCAATGAATTCACAGGATTGTAAAATTTAAGGCTTAGATATGATCCAGTAACTTTCCCCTTGTTTTTGCTCCATTTTACAGTTGAGGAAAGTAAGGCCCAGGGATGGAAAGTGACTACAAAAGTCCCCCAGGTAGTAAGAAGCAGAGTTAGGATTTGAACACAGGCTCCAGGATTAAGCACTATGCCTACTACCCTACACTGCCTCTCTTTCGCATATCAATTTTCTTCACTCTAGCTACCTTGAATGAACTGAATCTGTACATCCTCCTTGAAAATCTATAGATTTTTTTACATTCCCTAAATATTTCAAAGTGGTTTCCCTAAATTACACTTCTGTAAGCTGCACTCATAAAACAGTTTACAAATGTAACAGCCCATTTACTTGTTCTTGTCTTAGATATTTATTTTTAAAGGACTCCTTGCAATGTGTTCCCTTTGCTATATATTTAAAATGAGTATTAATAAGGCAACCTCAAATATATCTCACAAACTATACCCCTTGAATTAGAGATTTGTCTTTAACTTTTAATATTCACAAAGCGGTTTTGTTCATTAGCTTTAATGTTGGTTACTGTCCACTAAGACAAAAGAGATTTGATTGCATTTGAGTCAAGTAGATTTCTGTACAATGAGCCTTTGCAGATTTATTTTATAATGTTCTTATAATCTTTATTGGTTTGTGGCATCAAGCTTTAGCTGGATCTTGCCTTTCAACAAACACATTTTCATTGCCAGCAGAGACAAAATGTTTATGCATTTCATAGAAATAACAATGAAAATGCCTCCTTGTAATGATGTACATTTCGCCCAAGAATCTGTAAACACCACAGATATTAAGACTGCATGTGTTGTTTTCAAATAGAATGCCAACAGGATCTGGGGCCAGCAGCCCTCATGTTTTGTTTGTCGTCTGGATGATTCCCATAATCAATTTGTCCTCAGCCTATCTTGACTGATTTATCTGATTTACCAGAATAGAGCTCATTAATTCCTTATGTAGTATAGGGCAATATTAAGCAAGCACAATATCCCATAGCTTTCTTTCATCACAAATTCTGCAGAATTCGATCCTTGATGCCTTTCTTACTCCACATAAGCAAGGTAGCATTTTGCTTTATGCCTAAATTAATAATCCTAACTCACATTTGTATAATGCTCCAAGATTGGTAAAGCACTTTTCTCACAACTAACAATGAAATAGTACATGTAACATTAAATCCATTTTACAGATGAAAAAAAACTGAGGCTTAGAAAGTCTAAGTGACTTCATGGTCTCCCAGGTAAAAAAAAAAGGCCCAAGACAAGACTGAAACAAAGGGCTTCTCCAATTCCAGCACTCTTTTTACTATTCCGCATTGTCTCTCAAATTAAAGCCTTATATCTGAAAGGGGTATTAAAAATAAACTATGCCAATCACTCTTTCCACTACACCACTTCGACCTCCATAAAAATCTTTGAACTGAAAGGCGTGTCCTCTAGATAAACTCTTTCAACTCCCTCATTTTAAAGGTGATGAGAAGTGATACGACGTGTCCAAAACCACACAGTTAATAGCCTGTGTATGGTAGAACTGGGATTAGAACCTATTTCCCCAGTCATAAGTTTCCACTGCCATACACCTTCCACTGTATTTCATGCCTCTGAAGAACTTGAATTACCTTAATTCTCTAATTCAATTTTCTGATGTATAAAGTTGTTTTGCTGTTGAGTTGTTTGAGTCATATTGAGCTCTCCATGACCCCATTTGGGGTTTTCTTAGCAAAGAAACTGGAGTGATTGGCATTTCCTTCTCCAGCTCATTTTAGAGATGGGGAAACTGAGGCAAACAGGGTTAAGTGACTTGCCCAGGGTCATGCAGCTATTAAGTATCTGAGGCCACTTTTTAATTCAAGAAGAGAAGTCCAGTCTATCTGAACAGAGGCCCAGTGCTCCATTCATTGAGCTACCTACTGTGCCCCATAATTTTAATTATAATAATAATAATTAAATAATAATAATAGATTAGTGGATTAAAACATAGCTTTAGATCCAGGCATGCTTGAATTCAAGTTTTGCCCTGAACACATGGTAACAATGAAAAAGACATTAAAACTTTCAGTGCCCCACCCAGGCAATTTCATTAGGACTGAAGAGTTTCCCATCTATTT
The DNA here is from genome assembly GCA_028646595.1 of Phalanger gymnotis. Taxonomy (NCBI): domain Eukaryota; kingdom Metazoa; phylum Chordata; class Mammalia; order Diprotodontia; family Phalangeridae; genus Phalanger; species Phalanger gymnotis. The sequence continues at coordinate 143,309,821 of CM053622.1, read as the reverse complement.
CACTGGAAGGTTTTTCTATACCTGGACAGGTTCAGAAATCTCTCCCAAAACTCATCCTCTTAAAAAAAAAGTAGTAATAACACTAACATTGCTAAGACCAGAGTTCACAAAGCACTTTTGTGACAACACGTTGAACTACATAACATAAACTTTTGAGATAAGGATAGGGATAGGGGCTGGATCTATGATTTCATTGATATAGGGAACTTCCAGGTGAGAAAACTTCCTCTACCAATGCAAGTTGGTACCTTCTCTCAAACATATAGTCTTAGAATACTAATTAGCCTATACTTAGCATTCTAGAATGATAGAATAGCATCATAGGTGTCTGAGAGAATTCTGTACTACTTTGCTCAAAGATCTCATTAGCTCCTATGGATTTAATTACCATGTCTAGGCTAATGATTCTCAAATCTACCTATCTTGCTCTAACCTCTCTGCTGTCAAGCTGTCGTCTCCAATTGTCTTTCAGATATCTCAGTCTGGATGTCCAGTAGACAATTAAACTCAACTTGTCCAAAATAGAACTCATTATATTTCCCCCTAAATCTTACCCACAGTTCTAACTTCACTATTATTGTCAGAGGCCACATTACCCACCCAGTTCTTCAGCCTTCAACTTAGGTGTCATCTTCAACTCTTAAACATCTCTCACTCCCCATATCCAACATGTTGCTAAGACCTGTTGATTTCTTATTTCTAACATCTCTTAAAACTCTCCCTTCTCTCCTCTGATACTACCCACACTACAGTGCAGGCCTTCATCAACTCATACTCAGACTACAGTAATAGCCTAATGTCAGGTCTGCCCTTAAATCTCTCCCCACTCCAATCCATTGACTCTATTCAGCCTTCAAAGTGATTTTTCTAAAGTTCAGGTCCCCACGCAATAAACATCATTGGCTCCTCATGACCTCCAGGATGAAATACAAAATCCCCTATTTTACTTTCGAAGTCCTTCATGCTCTAGTCCCATTCCCTACCTTTCCTTTTTATATCTTACTCCTGAGCACTAGCTCTTCAATCTAATGACGTGGGTCTCCTCATTATTCCTCCAATAAGACACTTCCTTTCTCTGGACATTTTCTCCATCAGCCCTCTGTGCCTGGAATGCTCTCTCTCATCCTTCCTTTTCTGGCTTCCTTCAAGTCCCAATAAAAATCCCTTCTTCTATAGAAAGCCTTTCCCAACCTTAATTCTAGTGCCTTCCTTCTCTTAATTGTTTCTAATTTATCCTCTATATAGCTTTTTAAAACATGTTTGCTTGCTGTTTCCCCCATTGGACTTTGAGCTCCTTGAGAGTAGGGAATGTCATTTGCCTTTCTTTATATCCCTAGTGCTTAGCACAGTGCTTGGTACATAAAAGGTGCTCAATAAAGGTTTATTGACTGACCTGACATAGCCTTTTAACATTACTATCCTCTTTTTATAGAGGAATAAAGTGATGCTCAGCAGTTTCTAAATGTATTGTGCTATAGTTAATTATACAATCCAGCTTACTCAGTGTTTTGTCATGCTACGGAAGCCATTCTCCCTCTGACATTCACGCCTGTGTGGATGGTGCCTACAGAGGAAAAGATCTGGAGAGCATTCATATCAGTTTCTATTTCATAGGGATACTGATTTAACAGTGAGTTTCCTGTTTAAGAATTAAACATTCCTTTTAATTATTTAAACTCAGCTGATATAGTTGGTCAGGCTTTGACACTGGTTCTCCATGACATCTCAGTGACTTCTTGGTATCATTTTCAACAGTTCGTTCAATACACAGACTTTTAACACTTAATATAGTCATTCAGAACTCTTTTCTAAAGGCTAATCATGCTTGAATAAGGCAAAAAACACTTTAAGCATTTCTTAGTATTATCCAGTAATGCTCATATTCCCTTGCCCCATATAATTTCATTTTGATGAAATAGCCATTTCATCAGGATGGTTCTGTGCAGCTTTCTACATGCAAATGGTGGCACAGTGGGTGAGAGCACTGTCCTTGGAATCAGGAAGAATGGAGTCAAATCCAGTCTTAACATACTTCATCTCTATATGAGCCTGGGCAAGTCACTTAACCTCTGTTTGTCTCAGTTTCTACAACTCTAAATTGGGGATAAGAATAGTACCTGCTTACTAGGGTTGTTGTGAGGATCAAATGAAATAACATGTAAAGTGCTTTGTAGACATTAAAAGGGCTATGTAGAAATGCCAGCTGGGAGTAAATGTAGCGATAGTAGCAATCACAGTGTTATTGTTCAGTACAATATTCTGCAACCCTGGGGTTTTCTTTGCAAAAATACTAGGTGGTTGGCCACTTTCTCCTCCAGCTCATTTTATATACTAGGTGATACAGCTAGTAAATATCTGAGGCTAAGTTTGAACTCAAGACGATGACTCTTCCTGACTCTAGGCCCAGCCTTCTATCCACTGTGCCACCTAGCTGCCCATAGTAGTTGGAGTCATATGTTTGTTCTTATTACACAAGGAATTAACTCTTTGGATCTCAGAACATTTTTTCTAAGAGACAACATTCCAAAAGAGGAGACTAGCTCACAAAGCTCATAAAGCCTATTTAAATCTCTAATGTAACTGAATTAGAAGTAGTGCTAAAGTATCAGTGGAAGACCTATGTTCAAAAATCTCTTCAAACATTTACTGGCTATGTGATTCTGAAAAGTCACTTGACCTCTCTGAGGCTCAGTTTTCTTATCTGTAAAATGGGGGTAATAATAGCATTTACCTCGGAAGGCTGTTGTGAAGATCAGATGTGATGATATATATATATGTGTGTGTGTGTGTGTGTGTGTGTGTGTGTGTGTGTGTATGTATATATACATATACACATATATATAATATTTTGTAAATTTTAAAGAGAAAATTATTAGTACATAATTATAGGAGAGCTGGCTTTTCTTTTCCAGAGCCAATTTCAATAAAAGAAAGAACTTTTAACAAGGATTTGTTAGAAGGCAATCTTGTGTCATATACCACATGTTTTATTTGGGGAGGGAGGTTCAGAAAACATGATTAAGTAGAATAATAATAATAATAGTATTTGACTAAATTCTGGAAGTGAGGGAGGAACGTGGTACAGTTCAGGGAAAAAGAAATAATTTTTCTTCTCATTTCCAAGATCCAGGTCAACTTCTATGCAAAATTTTGAAAAAATTCTTTGGCATTCTCAGGCTTCCCTTTCTGCACCTCCCTGAACCCCCACATCCTTCCCTAGGCCTTCATGTGGAGTTATATTGCACTGTAGTGCCCTAAAGAACTCTAGAGTTCAAAAATCCCTAGCTGCTGTTTCCTCATCAAAATATTCATTGTATCCATGTAGCTAGTTTCAGCTTAATGTTAACAAGAAAGGAATTTGATTGAACAAATTTGATTAGTCAATAAACATTTATTAAGTACCTACTATGTGTCAGGCACTGTGCTAAGGACTGAAGATGCCAAGAAAGGCAAAAGACAATCCTTGTCTTCAAGGAGTTCATAGTCTGATGGGAAAGGACAGCATTTTAAAAAGAAATTGAAAATTGGGATTGGAGAGGCCTAGAGATTACTCGTCCCAGGGGCATGGTAAAGTCATGTCACCAGGTAGGAAATTATGAGTTATTTGCCCAAAGGACCGGGAAGGAATTCTCTGATATTCAACCCCAAACCTCTCCAATCAGAAGTGAAGGACAGTCCTTAGGGACTGGGGCCACAGAGGAAATGTAAGTTTCAAGAATTTATTTCATTTTGCAGGATTTATAATTTGCTAATATATGAATGACTTAGAGCCACTGTAGCATTTACTGAAAATTATCATTATTAACCTAAATAACTAATTGGTGAAATTTCAAACACTGTAACAAAGAAAAATAAAACATTCATCCTGGGTTAGGAAAGAGATTTTAGGTAAGGAACTACCACACAGATGAACACAAGCTGGGAATCTGTCCCTGAAGTCAGTTCCATCCAAGCTCTTCCTATTTATTGTTCACAGATTCTTATCTTCTATTTAGGAACCTATATATTTAGTGAGTTCTAAAAATTCACTCCACATTTTTTTCATAAAGCTTCTTATATTAGTATTTTGGAGGTTCTGATGCTAGAGAAAGGATTCATTTGAAAATGTAACAGGAGGATGTAATTGAAGAAGAGGAGAGACAGAGAGGGAAAGAAAGAGGGACAGAGACAGAGACACACACAGAGAGACAGAGAGAGAGAAAGAGAGAGAGACAGAGACAGAGAGACAGAGGCAGACAGATGTAGACAGAGACACACAGAAAAAGACAGAGACACAGAGAGAGAAACAGAGAGACAGAAACACACACATACAGAGAGTCAGAGAGAGAGACAGAGATAGAGAGACAGAGGCAGACAGAGAGACATAGAGACACACAGAGAGAGACACAGATAGACAGACAGAGACAGACAGAGAAAGAGAAAAACAGAGACTGACACAAAGACACAAACACAGATAGACATAGACACAGATAGACACACAGACACAGAGACAAAAGGACAGGCAGACAGAGGCAGAGACCCAGACACACAGAGAGACAGAAAGATACAGAGACAGACACAAAGAGAAATAGAGGCATATAAAAAGGCAGAGGCAGAGACAAAGGAAAAGAAAAACAGAAACAGACAGAGGGACCAAGAGCAGTGCCACGAAAAAAGAAAAGAGATAGTCTAGGGAAAAAATGGCCAACAGAATCAAAAGCTGAGGAGAGGTCAAAGATGAGGTGGACTGAGGCAAAGCTATCCAAGTTAGCAGTTAAACGATCTTGACAAAGTTGTAAAGAGCAGTTTCTCTCAAGTTATGGGCTTGAAAGACAAAGTATAAGGATGTTGGTGGTAAGAAAATGGAGGCAAGGAGCACAGATGGTTCATTGTAGGCATTTGGCAGTTGAAAGAGAGGAGAGATATAGGACTTGACCAACTTAAGAGAGTGTCAGTCACAAAAAGTCAGGGATTATCCCCAAATAAGGTAGATTAAGAAGAAACAACTATGTTAGGAAAGGGCAAAGAAAACCATAATCAATGTGGTCAAACATAAGGGAGAAATAAAAAGAAATGTTAAGATTTGTACACAAACCATAGTCAAACATAATTATGTTTGTAAATTGGCTTCTGAGAGGAAACCAGATGAAAAGGGCAAATGCTTTTATTGGAAATGATAGCTATTTAACAGTTGCTTTCTTAATCTCTCTTCCCTGATGAACAACTATGCCCAGTGACCTGGAAAAACCTTCAACAATCAGAGTGTGCATTGGTCAACCAAATGTGAGCTGCTAGTGATTAAATCCTAAATCTCAAAATGCCACTGTCACGTGATTAGACTGGTGAACAATGTTGGGCAATCTGTAGCATTTCATTTAAACTCTGTCTTAATGGTGCTTCTAAAGCATCTTTGGGTATTCATCTGCATGTCAATTACAGTGGGATTTATTCAGTGCAATTGAGACAGCAGGACAGCAGTATACAGCAGGGCAATGGAATAATTGGAGCTTTATGAGCTCCCAGATTCCTCAGCCAACCACCTGCTCTTCTCATAGGCATCCACATAAGTAGCATTGTTCCAGTGATCCTGGCATGTGCTAAATACTATTTAGGACAGGATTAATAGAGTGGACGGACATTGCTTCCCAAGCAGCCTCTGTCTTGCATTTTCCTGTAGCTCTCTTCTGGCCAGTCATTTCCTAGAATGTCAGAAATTTCCTGTTACACAAAAATAAAAGGGATTATTACTTTGCCTTCTTGCCACTAACTGACAATCCCAAACTCTGCAAATGTTATTAGTTTGTATAAGCATACTAAATGGCAATACAATTGACTATAATGAGGGATGGGGCATAAATCTGTGGAAAAATCACCCTGGATTCTTAAGTTTTGTTTTTCTCTGTGTCATCATCCTCAGATACAAGGACAAAATTAATCATGGAAATACAGAATAATAGAGTGGAATTAGCATTAAGGAGTGACAGGATCTAAGTTCAAATTTCAGCTCTGATACCGACTCCCTGTGTGGTCTGAAACAGATCAATTAACCTCCCCAGGCCTCAGTTTTCTCATCTACAAAATGGAATGATTAGACTAGATGGTATCTGAGGTTTTTTTTTTTCTTTCCACATCTAAATCTAAGATTCTAAGAATCATAATTACATCTTGCTTTTATAGAGCATTTTGAGGTTTATTAAATGCTTACTGTACAACCACCCTGGGAAGAGCGTAGTAATAAATGGACAGCTTAGCCTTTAGTTGTATCAAGAGCTCTTCAGTTAGAAGGGTTGCACCTCACGGTGATACTATTCTGAGCTTTCAATGTTTGTTGGAGGTTGGCTCTTTTAATTCCAGGACCCATTCATTGTGAGACCACTTTAAGCCACAGCAAATTTTAAAAATAATCAGAAGTTACAGAAGGATTTCACCCTCCATTGGTAGAGGAAGTATACAGAGATTTTTTTACTTGAATAAGATTTATTTAAGGATGCAAAGAGGTGGAGAAAAGTTAACTATCCCAAGATGATTCTTTGCTGTCATTAAGTCTTCACGTGTTCTCTCTGGCCCTGTGATTCTCCCAAGGATGCACAAGTTGGTACCAAGAGTTTGCTTTACACAAGTCTGAACTACCATTAGAACTGTGGAATTTCCCCCCAAACACATTGGAAGAGTACACATTACAGAAATCTGAAACGTTTAATATTCATTAACCCATTACTTGAATTCAAATTCAATGAACATTTTAAGCACCTACTGTGTAGCACTATATGAAAGCACAAAGAGTAAAACAAAAAAAGGAAAGAAAGAGAAAGAGAGAAAGAAGAAAGAAAGAGGAAGGAAGGGATGAAGGAAGGGAGGAAGGGATGAAGGAAGGGAGGAAGGAAGGAAGGAAAGGAAAGGAAAGGAAAGGAAAGGAAAGGAAAGGAAAGGAAAGGAAAGGAAAGGAAAGGAAAGGAAAGGAAAGGAAAGGAAAGGAAAGGAAAGGAAAGGAAAGGAAAGGAAAGGAAAGGAAAGGAAAGAAATGCAATACAATGGTTGCCCTCAAATAGCTTGGGATCTAATAAAGAAATAGGAAAAGTGAAAAGAATTAGTGTGATGCCAGATTGTGTTGGTAAGCAAAATGGGCTCTTAGCACTCAGTTCAACCAAGTGCCCTTGAAGACTTTGACTTTTGTTTCTTTTGATTAATTCAGTGTATTTCATTGAGTATTACTAGGTGCTAAGCCCCAGGCCCAAACCCCTATTAGGTGCTAAGCCTATGTGGGTGTGAAGCTCACCAGGGGAGGTGCCAACTCAAGCCAATCATAGCAGCCTAAGTTCTGGTCATTCTGATGACAGTTGATGACATCTGAAATGGTATAAGAAGAGAAGACAGAGCCATTTGCGCAGGACTCTCCCTCTTGGTGGTGCGTGCTGATGAGGAGACTCCGGGCAGCTGTAGCTAAGAGCCCTCCAGCTCTTAAACCCAGATGTTGGGACTTTGTTAAACTCTGGTAACTATGTATTGGGATTTGAATCAGACAAGGTCTGTCTGTCAATATTTGTACTTTGTTTGTATTTTGCTCTGAAGTTCAAGGTGCTGGCTTTTTCCCCTGAACTAAGTGAGTGATATTTGTATGCTGGATTTATTAAGCTTGTTAACCCCTTAACATTGCTTTCCTTAGTAAAGCAGATCAAAAGAACCTGGACTTTGGCAGTGTGCTTGTTGTTGGGCTTGTGTTGGTCTTTCACCCCCACAACGGCTGCTACCCGGATTGTTGAAACACAGGTAAAATCTGATGCTGGCAAAAGAGAGATATAAGTAGTATAAGAAATTTGAAAAGAGAGAGATCATGTTCCACTGTTGAAATAAAAGACTTCGTGGCTGGTATATGGACTAGTTTATAGAGGAAGAGAAGGATTTCACCAGGAAGAAAATGTGGAGGGAGTGCATTTTTAGAGAGGTAAATGGCTTAAAAATGCATGTTAGGGATTTTTTTCCTCCCTGATTTTGCTAAAAAGCATTTATTTACATTGTCCCCTTCATTACCTTCTGTTTTCGTATGTTCTGAATTTTTATTCTTTGGCCCATACTTTATATATTTGTTTATTCTTTCTTTAATATTTTTGCATTCCTTGAGAAATTAAAGCATCTGAAGCATTTGAACCTCCTCTCCTAACCACTTTCTATGTTATTACCTTTTCATATCTTTTCATATCATTTTTTTCTGTTGTGCCACTTTATAGATGTATTGATTCTTCAGAGAAGTAACAAGCATAAAAACACTGCTCGTGGTAAAAATTACCCTGTGTCCTAAATTATGAACTTCATTTCTATTCACTGCCCTCCCTGTAATTCTTTGCCTTTCCTTTGACTTTGCAATCTCATTTTTAGGTCTATGTTCTCCTGCCATTTTATTGGTGCCACATCCCTCTGATAGTTTCCATTTTCCTTTTCTTGAGGCAGGACGTTGTTCATGCGGGATCAGCACTTTCAAAGGCATTGGTCTTTCTGTGACCCACTTCTCCCAGAATAGAATCTATAGTAAATTTTCCCTCTCCATTTACAGACATATACCTCCTCTCTCATGAGAATACACTTTACTCCCCAATTTGTGTTGAGATCTCCCTGTTTCTTTCCCCCTGTTTTACTCCCATCTTTATTTCACCTCTACCATTCTCCTGTAGTCTGTATTCTTACTGAGAAATAGTCCCAGTTATTTCCCTTTTGGCCATCGTGGACCTGATTAGGGTTCATCACACATTGCCCATTGCCCTCTACTTCCACCCTATTCACTCTCGCATCTTTATGTTCTACAATTTTGTACCACCAAATACATTGATTCACCTATAAGAAGAGTTATAAAGTTTACTCCATGGTTTTTCAAGACTGTTTCTTTGCCATTACTACTTCTATTTCTTTCATTTTAATTTTTTTCCATTTATAACTCTATATACATTTCTTAATGATACTTCTGTTTCTTCTTTAACTATAAAGATCAGACTTTATCTTTTCCCCAAAAAATATTATCTAGAGATGAGGAATATTATTTCTTTTCCTATGGTTTCATTGGTAGGCGTATTTATTTTTCTTTCTTGTGATTCTTTCATTTGGGGTGCTTGCCAGTCATGTAATTGTGTTTACTTTTTTGTTCTTTTGTTTTTTTTTTGAGGATATCTCAAATGTATATCTTTTATTGAATGTTCATCTCTTTGCCTTTTTTCATCGATGATTAGGCTCAAGGAGTATGTCGTTTTGGGTTGCATCTCGAGTTTTTTTACTTTTCAGAAAATATTATTACCTTCCGTAGGGTCTAATGGATGATGAATATTCTTACATTTTCAAATTTACTTTCTTTTATGGTTGAAGGCTTTTCTCCTTTCCATTTGAAGAACTTGGTTGGTAGTCACTTAAATTATTACATTATTTTCTGCATTCGAACATTCTAGACATTATTTTTTAATTTTTCCTACAGTATGGTATGCAGGCTTTTCAGTTTGTCATTTTTTTTTCTGGGAGACCTGTGATCCTTAAGTTGTCTATTCTTTCTTTCTTGTAGAGTAACAATTGTTGCTTATTTAGGGAGGATATGATCATTTATCATTATTGATTTCTGCTCCTCTTCTTCCAGATTGTCTTTCACTTCAGTATATTCGCACTAAAATTATGTTCTCTCATTTCTTTGAATTGACTCAACATTGTGGATTCGAGATTGTTTTTTTTTGGTTTATTTATCCCTTGCATTCAATAAATCATCACATGCATTCTCTTAAAATTTGATATTTTTTCTTTCCCATTTCCCTTTTGAAATATTTTGTTTTATGGTTTATTGGGATTACATATGGCTTTGTATTTCATCATGTTTGATTTAACCTTTTGCCATATTTCTTTAGAGAAGTTTATAGTATTTTTTGATATTTAATTTTAATCATTTAATTTTAGTATTCTGCTTGTGCTTTCTATTTGTAAATGAATTTTCTTCTTGAAATTGGTGGCTTAAACTTTTTTCCCCCAGATATCTTCCCGTTTCTAGTTTTTTTTTACTCCACCTCTTTTTGTTATGGTTATACTTCTAATACAGGAATGCAAATCTAACTCAGCTTTCTCCTATTTTTGGTGATTAAATTTTTGATTGTCTTTATCCCCTGGCCCAAGCAGCTTCTGGGAGGAGAGAACTGACCTCAGCAGAAATTCATTCTGTTTTCATCAGGTAAGCCCAGGGTAGTGTTATACCCAGGATAATCTGTCCAGTAGCACTTTGAAAATGTAGGACTTAAAGCTTAGGGTAGAGATCATGAGGAGAAACCTCAATTTGAGTTATCTGCATCAAATTTATAATTGGAGCCCTGGAAAGAGATGAGATTTACAATAGAAGCACACCAAAGAAAGAAAGGACAAAATCATTCAAAATCACCCTGACACACTGGTCTACTTTGGGGACTCTTCCTATTCCTTTTATAAGATATGAATTGGACCTGAGGCTTTGTTAGTTTAGGGAACTCCTGAATGAGGTACAACTGTCTACAATATAAGTTTGTATCCCCCCTGCAACTTATAGTCTTAGAGAGTTGCCTACAGTTCTGAGAAATTAAAAACTTGCATAAGGTCGTAGAGCTAGTATTCATCAAAGGCAGATCTTAAGCTCTAAAACCAGGTCTCCATCTACTGCATGGTCCATTTCATATTCTTTATAATTGACAAGAAATTCCACCTTAGATTTGATGACCAATCAAGAGGCTAGGAGAAGGGGGACATACCTTATAATGAAAAAAGCACTCAATCGAGAGCCATCAGACCTTCATTCAAAACATTCCTCTGGCACTTGCTACCTCTGCCATTTGGCAAGTCATTTCACTTCCTTGAATTTCAGATTTTTTTGTATTTATAATGATGGAGTTGTACTAGATGACCTCTCAGATCTCTGCCAGCTTTTGGTCAATCATCCTTTTGTGATGGTCACAGCTGTTCAGCTGTATAAGTAGTCATGGTGAGAACAAAGCTTAAAAGCAGCTGGATTCCATCCCAGGTTCCCATGACTTAAATGATACCATCATATATGCTGACCAAAAGCATAAAATAGATTTGTCATTTACATTTCTATGACATTCTTGTTAATATCTTTTCAATAGTATGGTAAAAATAAATAAAATAACCTCAATTTATTTTGACAAAGAAAAAACTGCTCTCACTCTCTCTCTTTCTGTGTGTGTGTGTGTGAGTGTGCGTGTGTATATGTGTGTGTGTGTGTGTGTGTGTGTGTGTAGGTGTGTAGAGCTATAATGACTAAACTGGAGCATCACATTACCTTCTCAATACTGTGTTCTCTGTTACAAAAAAAAGCCAGGATTTCATTACACTCACCAAGTTTTAGTCTATGGTGTGGATTTCTGGCAGAGTCACCATGTACAACCAACAAATTTCCTAGCTTACTTCCCCAGAAATTTGCATGCCTTGGTCACAGGCTTTGCTTATAATTCAATTGCCCATACATTCCTTTACCAGGTTGTCATTGGACAAAAATGTTGGCAATCCAGAAACCAAGAACAAAAAAATGGAGTGGAAGAGATGTCTACTGCTTTTGCTGAATTATTATTTTACATTTATAATGTAAATCCCCATAAATCTTTTTAGTTTTCTACATATGTAACAAATTTTCCATTCTCAAACCTCAAATCTATTACAATTACAATATTACTATTGTCTCCTATGGAAAGTATTCTTCACTGATGTTTAGCATTCATTTTATAATAGCTTGCATTGATATAGTGCTTTAAGATTTGCAAAGTGTTTCACAAATATTACCCTCACAATGACCTTGGCAGATAGGTGCTATTATTCTCTCCATTTTACAGTTGAGGAAACTGAGGCAAACAGAAGTTAAGTGACTTGCCCATGGTCATAAACCTGGGAAGCATCTGAGGTCATGTTCCAATTCACTTCTTCCATTCACTCCACATCCAACAGTCCATACACTGTGACAACTAGTTTCCATTCATATCTATTTCATCCTCAAAATCTATAATTAAATTTCACTTTACCTCTTAATCTTTCCAAACTAGAACTACCTAGATCCTGGCACTCCAATCCCTCAGCCAATTTAGCATCAACCTCTATTTCTACAATTTAATATATACCATCTCTGTTCTCAAGATGGGTAGTTCAGCATACCTTCCCCTCAGCACTCACTCATTGTTGTAAGAATTTCTACTTTTTGAACCTTATATGGATAGTTGCAATTGGAAAATTTCTATATGCAAATAGTTTACAAGTTCTTTGTTGGCAAGTACTGTGCCATTTTTCATCTTTCTAACAACAGAGCCCTCCACAGTTCTTGATCATAGCAGATATTTTTAAAAATTGTCAGTTGGAATGATGAATAAAATACTTAAAAAGGGGGAGGTGAAGGCATTTTAGTATATATTTTGATGAGTATCCCACTCAGCTCTGGAATCCCACTGCTGCTGGAGTTCAATATCTGCCCTAACATTTAGCTCATGACCTTGTCAGGTTCATTATCTTATTTAAAGACTAGCCAGATATGATAAATCAAAAATAAAAGTATTTAATTTGTACAGAATAGTTGTTCTGGTCCAGGCCAGTCTAGTAGTTCAAACCTCAATAATGGAACACAATGAGACAATCATGGGCCATGAAAATTTCGACAAAGAAAAGTTTATTAATCCTCCCAAAAGTATTGATAAATGTACAACACTGTTTCAAGTGTTCACGGCCAACTTCTGCTTCAACATTATATACTTTAACATTACATCAGAAAGGTATGATTTTGGGGGGGGGGGAATCTTTGGTTTGTTTTTTTAACTTTTAATTTTTTATTTATGGAATAAAACAAGCATTTCCATAATATAGTAGAGTAAAAAGAATGATTGCAAATAAAACTGCAATCTACTATGCACAACTTGATATTCCTTTCAAATATACAATAAAGGTATGACAGAAAGGCATGATGACTTGAGTGGCAACATGAATACCATGAAGCCTGAGGAGGGACAGCTCCTCCTGACTCAGATTTTTAAAGCTCAAGTAGGCAGGGCGCATTACCCAAATTCAATCTCTAATCCTAAATCCCAAGGCCAGACTCCATATTCCTTTAAAAATAAGCCACTTCAGATTATGGAAAACAGATACTGCTCCTACAACATTCCACCTCCTATGGCAAGATACCATGTATTTTCTAAGGGACTCTACTAAGGGACTTTCACAACCTAAATGATCCTGTGTTTACCATTAGACAACCCTGCCCACTGCTCCAGACAGCACTAGAGGAGAAAGTAAGTCTAGATGAAATAAAAATAAGGATGTAAAGAAAATAAACAAATTAATAACCCTGGAAAAGTAGAGAATATCCAAAGGGGGTGATAGCAGGAGAAATTAATAGCGTGTACTCCAATGCAAAGTAATGACAATGAGCAGGAACCATACCAGGAATAACTAGGAAGCTGTAGAGATGATTACACCTCTAGCAAAGACACCCATTCCCTTCATGTGTCAAGGTCATCTATAACAAGATGGCTATATAGTCATAAACTTCATTTATACAACCTGTCCCAAGGCCAAAATCAATATCAAGATTCCTTCTATACCACTAAATATTCATTGTCCCCTGACCTACCAAAAGGAAACTCTCCCTCTTTTGGGGGATCCATCAAGGGAATTATATCAAATCCTTTCCCCTTTAGGGGGCTCTACCAAGGGAGTGTCTTTTTCTCTGGGTCCTGGAATGAAGACTCTCCCTCCCCTTTATCTGAGTTCTCTGGATTGCCAACAATTTGGGACCCCCTTTTCTTCAAGTATATTTGCATTGATCATAATTATGCAGATAATTTTACCTCTCCTGTCTTTTTAGAAAACATGACATCTCCTAACAATTTCACTCCTTTGAGTCACTAAGAAGATGCATAACCAGCACTGGAAGAATTTCTGCATTGGCCAAATTGGACTATGGCCCACCTCACCTTTGTTCTCTGGAATTATCGGGTAGCTAGTTATTCAGATTTCTCTTACAGCCTCCCAAGTTCCTTGGTAGTAAAAGCCTGTCCTTTTTTCTGGTCTCCAGTAGAGAAAATTATCCCTCTGGGGAATAGTGATAAGGTAAACTTGAAGGTCTTTTACTATTAGTACAGGGTACTGCATTTCATTCTCACTCCCACTCCCATTCTCTTTCTTTAGAGCACCTACTCTCCATGGAATTCAAGATCATTACCAGAAAGACCTCTGAGTCAGAAACCATCTGCATAGCCTACCATAGCCATTCCCATCAGCTTTCTCCCTTTTACCTATGTTGTTAGTAAATCCATGAGTTGCCCTTCTTCCTGAAAAGCAGGATCCTTAAAAACCAAAAAAAGTAAATCATATCTGCCTTTAGTCACTGACTATACAAAGGCAATTATTTGCATTTTCATTGTATTGACAATCCGGCTTTTCCAAAACCATTAGCATTAGTCAGGAAATTAGTCAGCCCTTGAGACACCTATACTCACTCATTCAATATTTTTAAGCACTGATTGGGTCAATGTTCCAGGGTCAGTGGAGGTCCATTTTCTATCACAGTTAGTCAGAAATATGACAGCCTCAGTCATTCGAGGTTCTATTTTTTTTGGTATCGTTCTCACTTTATCCATGAGGTCAACAAGTGGGTCTTTACAATCTACTCCCACCAACTAACAATAAATATTCTGGGCCAGGCCTAACTCAGGCTACACTAGTAATACAAGATTTAGATTAAAATGCAGTAAGACAGTTTTGGATCATAAAATATTTAAGAGAGAAGTTTACTCAATAATATAAAGGATAAATAAGTATACAGTGTTGATTCAGGTGGCTCCCCTCAGTTTCCACATCTGCCTAAGCAGTGTCATCTGATCAGGAAATTATGTGGATTTTCATATCAGCGGGATACCCCACCAATGATTTAAGTACTAATCCATAAAATCAATTAAATCCTGAATACATCTTCTTGCTCCTTTAAAAAGAAAGCAGTTCAACCTACGTAAAACAGGTATCGACCCTACTCTGATACCAAAGTATCTAACAAGGAAATAGAAAGCAATATTATTCCTAAAACTCCTCCCTGAGGAACACTACCAGACAATCACCCACTGGGGAGGAAAGGGAACAAATACATATAGAACCGACCTTCCAAAATAAGGAAGGGCTCAGCAGGCTTTCAGCCTTACATTATGGATAGAAAAAATCAAACAATAATTAATCAAAAATACATACAAAGAAAGCTACATATAGGAGAAATTCAAAATAATTAACAAAAAGAGGGCACGGAAATTAAGAAATTGTAGAAGACTTCTTGTAGAAGGTAGGGTTTTGTTTCAGACATAAAAGAAGGCAGTAGGCCAGTGTCACTGGATCAAAAAGTACATCTCAGGGAGTAAGGTATTAGGAAAGGTAGGAGGGAGCTAGGTGATGAATGGTATTGAATGCCGAACAGAGTGTTTTCTATTTGATCCTGGAGGCCATAGGAAGTCACTGGAATTTATTAAGTGAGGGAATTGGCAGGGGATCAGGGAGAAAAGAGATATGAGACATGATCAGACATGCATTTTTGAAAAGTCATTTTAGTGGTTGAATGGAGAATTGGCTGGAGTGGTGAGATACTCGAGGCAGGCACACCTCAAGTGTAAGGTAATGAGGCCTATCCTAGAATGGTGCCATCATCAGAGGAGAAAAAAGGCACATTCAGTACATGTTGCAAAGGTGAAATTGACATGCAACTGCTTGGACATGGGGGGCTGAGAGGTAGTGAGGAGTCCAGGATGACTCCTAGGTCGTGAGCCTGAGGAACTAAGAAGATGGTATCACCCTGTATAGTAATGGGAAGGTAGGAGAGGGGGAGAGTTTAGGGGAAAAGACAAAGAATTCAACATACCGAGTTTAAGATGTTTAGTGGACAACCACTTTTAAATGTCTAGAAGGCAGTTGGAGATGCAAGATTGGAGGTTAACAGAGATTAGGGCAGAAAATGTATATTTGAGAATCATGAACATAGAGATAGTAATCAAATCCATGGGAGCTTATGAGATCTCCAAGTGAGGTAATAAAGCAAGAAAAGAGAAGAGGGCTCAGGAAAGAAATCTGAGGGATACTTACAGTTAGAGGGTGTGATCTACAGGAGGAGCCAGCAAGGGAGGCTGAGAAGGAGTGGTCAGATAGGAGAGGTATGAGGAGAATTAGCAGAGAGTAGTGTCCTGGAAGCCTAGAGAGGAGAAAGTATCAAGGAGGAGAGAGTGATCAAGAGTGTCAAAGGAGAATGAGGATTGAAAAAGGACATTAAATTTGTCAACTAAGCGATCATTAGTAACTTTGGAGGCACTAGTTTTAGTGGAATGATAAGGTCAGCATCCTGATTGGAAGTGGTTAAGAAGAGAGAGGAGAGAAAGTGGAAGTACCCATTGTAGATGGTCTGAAGTTTAGCTACAAAGAGCAGAAGAAATATGGGATGATAAATGGGATGAAAGAGGGCTTTTTCCAAGATATGGGAGACAGTCATTTTTGTACATAGTAGGAAATGAACCAGTAGAAAGGAATAGATCGAAAATAAGTATCAGTGGGGATGACAGAGAGGGCAATCTGTTGGAGGAGATAGGATGGAATAGGATTGCTTGAATAAGTAGAAGGGTTAACTTTGTTAAGGGGTAAGAATACTTCATCATGTGAAACAGATAAAGAAGGAGAGAGCTTCTAAAAGCACCTGAGTGATATGAAACAAGTTAAAGGGAAGAAGAGGTGGTTCATGGCAAACGGCATCGATTTTTTTTCCACAAAATATAAGGTAAGGATCTCTGGTAAGAGGGGAGGTGGTGGGGGAGTCATGGGAGGTTTGAGGAAGGATGAAAAGATTTGGAATAGCTGCTGTGGAGTGTGGGATAGTGAGTTCATAAGGAGGCTATAGTAGAACTGCTTAGTCAGGGCCCAGTTGAGGTAACGTAGAATAAATTTGTAGTGTTCCTAATCAGAACAGTTGCATGCTTTTCTCCATCTTCATTTAGCAGCACATGTAGGAGCAAAGGCAAGAAATGAAGGGAATGATCCAAGGCTGGGGGTTGGCTAGGTATAATCATCCATATGCAAAGGTGCCTAGGGATTCAAGAGACGAGGGCAGTGCAGAGCTAAATTGGTTCACCAGCCAGTCAAGATAAGAAGAATGGAAGGGAGTGGATAGTGAGAGGGAGATGCCCTGGGAGAAAACTGAAGGGTCAAGGGATTGCAGGCCATGAGGCAGATGAAGAGTAGGATTTAGTATGGGAAGGCAGAGGGAGAGGTCAAAAGCGAATAAACTGTGGACAGACAAGGGGATTTCAGAATTCTTGAACATGGAAGTGGTCATTTGCAGATGATAGCAGATCAAGGGTATTATCATCTTTATGTGTGACTGAGGTGAAGTGGAGGAGTAGCTCATAGGAGGTGACTAATTTGAGGAATGGTTAGGGTATTTGAAAAAAACTCAAAGTGGAAGTTGAAGTCCCTTAGTATGGAGCACTAGAACATAATTCCTGTCTGAGTTCATAGAGCTTGGTGTCTTGAGATCCTTGGTATAAGAATTCCTTTTCTAGGTCCTGCATAATATATGCTCCTATTAGAAGTAGGAAGTTAGCCATTGGTGCTTTAATTATCAGTTGAAACTCTGCCTTTTTCTATTACTCTCTGCCTTCTCACTACAGCTAATGCTTGTGCTTCTTAGCTGCCATCCACTAAGTTTCTGCTCTGCTGCCCCTGCCATTGCTGCTGGTATTGTTTGTCTTTTTATAGGAAACATTCTGCTCTTTTGGTATTAGAGCACTTGGTCACACGACATAGATTCACCAACATATCATTATCTTTTATTAGGCCTATGCCACTCTCTGGCTGGCACACAATAGGTAGTAGGCAGTGGTCAAAATCTGATCCTTCTCAATGGAAAATCCCCAGCCTTTATTTCTTAGCTTGATCACAGTAACTGAATTCTTTTTATCTTTTCTCCTAGAATTCATATAATGTATTCCCTATATAGTGCACTTGTCTTATTTAGTCTTTCTGAGATGGAGGATCTGCTTATCTACTCCTTGTCATTTATCTTTTCAACTCCTATAATTCCGAAGCCCCTCGTCTCCTTTTCATTAAATTGCTCTGAATTCCATAGAGAGGAAGAGATAATTTTGTATAGTCTCAGTGCCTACAGGATAAGGATTTGTGCTTTTAGATTTTTAGCTATGACTTTCTTTAAATCTCTCTAAAACTCAAGACAGACAAAGCCAGTAATGGCAAGGGTGGGGGGCATATATTGAAACTAAGAAACTTTGAGCTTTTTAAGACAACACATTTTAATTATCCCTGCTGAACGAGGAGGCAGCTAGGTAGTGCAGTAGATAGGGTGCTGGGCCTGGAGTCAGAAAGACTCATCTTCCTGAATTTAAATCTAGCCTCAGGCATTTACTAGCTGTGTGACCCTGGGAAGGTCACTTAACCCTGTTTGCCTCTGTTCCTCATCTGTAAAAAGAACTGGAGGAGGAAATGACAAGCCACTCCATTAGCTTTGCCAAGGAAACCCCAGATGGGGTCACAAAGAGTGAGACATGACTGAAAAAAAAATGAACCGAACTGGATGGCTAAATAAGAGAGAGGGGTCTCTAGTGTCTTAGAGTGTTACGTCAAAATAAAATATCTATTATAGGCTCATGGTTTCATTGTAAAAGGATGGAATTTGGAAGTGGAAGATCTAGCTCTGGCCTTGGACGAGGCAACTCTCTATATCTCAGTTTTCTCATTTGTGAATTAAAGGTAATAATAATTGCCTTATCTACTTTACATTCAAATGTTCATATGCCTTAAAGTAATAAATAAAGGTGAATGATCATTATCCTATCTGGTTCTAATTCCTAGGCAGGGGTTTCCTGGTAATTATTGAACTATATCTCTCTCCAAGAATGTACTTATGACTCATTTTTAAGTTTAATCTTCCTTATAAAATTTGTTCCATCACTTTCTAAAGAATAGACAATCAACAAAACAATAAGTCATACCTCAATTTGTAGCATTTGCCTTTTCTTTTTGTAGCATTTAGCATTTCTGAGGCATAAATTCTCACACAGAAAATTTAACAGTTGGATCATGAGAGCAGGTAAGAGCTGGTTCCAGCACACATCTGTTTTATTTTTATTTTATTTTTTCATTTGTTTATTGATTTATTTACCTATCTAATTATGTGCAACTGGAAAGATTTCTTAAGTTGTCCATGACAGTCACATTTTTTAAAGAATATCATTCTTTGGTTTGGTGGAAGTTTGGAGTTTATTGAAGTTTTCCAAGATACACATAAAAATTATTATTAGGTACAGTATCCTCTAAAAGTTTCTTTGGAGTATGTTGTATAACAAATGTTTGTATGAAGGATGAGAGATGTAAAAAGAAAGTTCTTTCCTTCGATAGCACTCCCTTGAGAGCCCTCCAGCCTTGACCTATACTTGATATATACTGACATTCCAGATAAGCTCATAGAAATGGGGGAGGTTTACTTCTAGACATTTATGATGGAGAGGCCCACTCTACCTCTCAGAGCATGCACTATATCCCCTGCCTGGTTTCAACTCAACACATGGAGGCTTGGTGAACATTCTTTTAGACATGAGTGACTAAGGGTCTGGTACTGTGAAACAATGAAGCGTTTTCTGGTTAACTCAGGAGCCAGAAGGACCAATGACAGCAGAGGGGATGAGTCATAACTGAGTGTTCCTATAAAAGGTTCAAATAAACAAGCTTACTTTCTATTCTTGGTCTTTTCTGGAGAAGAAAAACTACCGCTAGCTGCCAATGGGAAAGAGTAAAGCTGCCACATCTCCCACTCAGCTGACAATAAATCAGAACTCCAACACCTCAGGGTTATCCAATGATAGAACTTTTAGCTGGGGGATAAATAGTCACCCTCCGGGAACCCAACACTTCAGTATGAATGCAAGTTGGAGAAATGAACCCAAAATGAGTTGTTTGGTTGCTTCATAGCTTCCTTCCTTCCTTCCTTCCTTCCTTCCTTCCTTCCTTCCTTCCTTCCTTCCTTCCTTCCTTCCTTCCTTCCTTCTTTTCTTCCTTCCCTCCTTCCTTCCCACCTTCTTTCCATCTTTCCATCTTCCCTCCTTTTTTCCTTCCCTTCTTTTCTTCCCACTGTCTTTTCTTCTTTCTTTCACTTCATCCTTCTCTCCTTTCCTTCCATTTTTCTTTCTTCCAATATTCCTTTTGTTCCTTCTGTCCTTCCTCCTTTCCTCCTTCCCTCTCTCCCTCCTTCCCTTCCTTCCTTCCTTCCTTTCTTCTTTCCTTCCTTCCTTCCTTCCTTCCTTCCTTCCTTCCTTCCTTCCTTCCTTCCTT
>CM053622.1:143271236-143288999 GCA_028646595.1 Phalanger gymnotis | reverse complement strand
CATTGACTTGTTTTTCATGGTTTTCTCTCATCCTTCTCATTTCTCTTCCCAATTTTTCCTCTACTTCTCTAACTTGCTTTTCTAAATCCTTTTTGAGTTCTTCCATGGCCTGAGACCAGTTCATGTTTTTCTTGGAGGTTTTTGTTGTAGGCTCTATGACTTTGTTAACTTCTTCTGACTGTATGTTTTGGTCTTCTTCGTCACCAAAGAAGGATTCCAGGGTCTGAGACTGAATCTGGGTGTGTTTTGGCCGCCTGGCCTTGTTCCCAGCCAACTTACTTAACCCTTGAGTTTTTCAGAGGGGTATGACTGCTTGTAGACTAAAGAGTTCTATGTTCCATGCTTGGGCAGATGCGCTGCCTCACCAGAACTCCTCCTTCCCCAAGAACCCCCTACCCAGACTGGGCTTAAATCTTCAGCAGGCTCTTCACTCCTGCTCTGATCAGCCACTTAATTCCTCCCACCAGGTGGCCCTGGGGCCAGAAGCAACTGCAGCCTTAGTTCTAAAGCTGCCCCACCTCTGCTGCCCCAGGGGAGGTGGCCAAACTGCAAACTCAGTCCCCGCGGTTTTTCCCACTAACCTTCTCTGTTGTCTTTGTTGTTTGTGGGTTGTGAGGTCTGGTAAATGCCACAGCTCAGTAATTCAGGACGCTAGGGCACTCACCGCTCGGCTCCTGGTCTGGTCGGTCCCCTCCGCGCACGCTGGGCTCTAATCGGCTCAGCTCCACTCCCCTCAGCTGGGAGCTGGGAGCTCTGTGCGAGACAGACCTTACCCCGAGACCATCCAGTCTGTCCTGGGCTGGAGCCCTACTTCCCTCTGCCACTTTGTTGGTTTTGCAGTTCTAGAATTGGTTCAGAGCCATTTTTTTTATAGGTTTTTGGACGGACTTGGTGGGGAGCTCACACCAGTCACTGCTTTCCAGCCACCATCTTGGCTCTGCCCATTTCTCATGATTCTTATGAAGTTCCTTTCTTTTTACACTGATTCTAGCATCTTTGGAGAGGAGTTCAAATATCTTTTAACTTCTATTCAGAAGGCAGAAAGGCAAATACATTAAGCCAATGAATTTGAAATTATACTTTCTCCACTGAAACATGGCCCAAATCCTTGAGTGGCTTAGGTCTTAAATGGTTAAAATATATTGGACAAAAGCAGATAAGATCAAACTTAATAGAGAAAAGATTAAGTATTACATTCAAGTTAAAAAAAGTAGGCATCTCTGTAGCAATTTGTCCTATATCACCTTGGTCCATAGAAATAGCCTGCTAAAATTTTAACCACTTGCAGAAAACATACAGTCCCAACAAATTAATTTCTGAAGTATCCAAAAAAACTTGCCACTGCGTCTTGGCTGCCTTCAATATATTGTTATGCTGCAGCAAGAGGTTTCTGAGCCTTCACTCTTTGCTAGACTCATCTATCAACAAATTCTGGCACAGATCCCATCACAGGACTTCCAGCAGTTTGTTCTTCTGACTTTAAAAATTTTATAATGTCTCAGCTTCTTAATTCATTCTCTAATACTTTATTAACTAAGACAGGAAAAAGTAGACACAACAGGGACAAGAGTGATGTCAAGGCCACATGCTCATGACTTCATGTTGAGTTGAGTGGAAACGGTTGAAGGTTTCCTCACCCATACACATAGCATGGATTTGCCTCCTCATTAAAATGGGCACAGCAAGAAAAGAAAGAGAGAAAGAAAGGTTACTTTTTGATTGGTTAGTTCCTCCTCAATAAACACTCAGTTGCATCCAGTCAAAAGTCTGTGTCTTCACCACATGAGTAGCAGGCCTGAAATATTTACAGAATGACTTCATATACCACATAGTGTACGTAGGGGATTGATCCAGAGTTCATTGCATATTCATATGAACTGAGATCACATTTGCTCTTCCCCCATGTTTCCCCCTACCCCCATTATAAGGAGGTGATATTTTAGCATATTCTACCCTGATCAGATCAGATCTGGAATACATTTTTCAGTTCTTAGTAACATCTTTTAGGAAAAAAAAAATATTAGAATGGTAGAAGGCATAGAGTAAGGCAATCAAAATTGTGAAATGTTTTGAATTCACACCACATGAAGATCTACATTAACAGAAAAGACTTGGAACTCCTACGACAACTATTTTAAATTTTTTTTCAGGTATAACCACATAGAAGAAGGAGTAGGTTTGTTTTGTTTAACCCCAGAAGACAGAACTATGAATAACAGTTGAGAAGAGGCCACTATAGGCTTGTTATAAGGACAATCTTCCTAATGATTAGAGATTGCCCAAAGTAGAATGAACCACCAAAATAAGCAATGGATTACACTTTGCTGACTATCTTCAATCAAAAGCATTTGTCAACTATGTTATAGAGAGAATATTTTCAGGTATAATGTTGAACATGTAACCACTGAGATTCTTCCCAACTCTGAAATTCAGTTTCTGAAAATGTTCAATAACAATGACAAAAGCATTCATTCATGAGAATCAAATATAATTTTCCCTTTTGTCGTGAGATGCAGAAGTTAATTTCAGATTTGACAGTTGGTTAATTAAGTATGATCAAATTTCAAATTGAAATGAACTAATTAAGGAGACCATTTTTCCCCTGGATAAAACAGATCAGCAGATAATCTGACAAAGGGGGATTATAGTTTTGTATTTACATTAGCCTATAGTTCAGTCATAACTGGTTTCATAATGCTCCAAACAAAATAACAAGAAACCACTGAGATTTACTTCTGGAGATAATGGCTTGATTACATAGTGTATAAAGAAAGTATCATAACTCAAGATTAGTTAGTACAGAACATCTGGTTACATACACTTGCCATCCCTTTCTGAGTCAACAGTTTATTTGGAGTGGGTCACATCTCAGTTTCTTCTGAACTGTGTGTAACATTAAGAATAAAAGTAAACAAAAACTTTAACTAAATAAAGGTCTTTAAGACAGAGGAAGATAATAGGGATAAATGAATAGGATAGAAAACTTACCTACCACAGAGAAGATGGAATGGGGATAAGTTGTGAATGGATATAGTTAGGCTTCTACTATATCACTTCTAAATGTGCAATTTTGAAAGAAATTCTGTTCGTTTCATCCATAAACTTGGTTAGCATATTGTAATTATTTGCCATGAATACACTGAAATTATGTAGCATCTGGAAAATGATTCTTGGTTTGTTTGAAAATTCATAAGGTAAAGAAGAGATTTGACACTCAAAAAGATAGAGCGTTCTAAGAATTTATTTAATCATAAGATAGTTCTAGTAATACAGACTATTTGTACTGAATGGCAAAATCAAGCAATAAAGTACTACTTAATGGGCATTTATTGTGGAGCCAAGACTAAGGCAGGTAATGTGGAACTTGCAAAAGAAGCAAAAGAAGAAATCTCTTTTCCCAAGACACTAAAGATCTAATAAATTGACAGTATGGTACATTAATAATAATAATAATAATAATAATTCATTTTTGTAGCACTTTGACTTTTATAGAATATTCCTCTTGATAATGCTATGAGGTAGCATATTATTAACCCACTTTACAAATGAAGAAGCTGAAACTTAGAGAGTAAATGATTTGGCCATGTTCACACAATAAGTGTCAATATTTGAATGTATTTGTGATGTTATGTTCTCCACGCTTTCTTATTCTGGATAACGCTTGTCCATGTCCTTTTAGAAAACTTCAGTGGAAGATCTGCCCAAGATGCTGGAAGCCTTCTCTAGTTGTTGTTGGGTATTTTTGTTCTTTTTTGTTTTTATTGTGTAGATACCTGTGTTGGCTATTAAAATGGACTCTTAGCACTCAGTTCAACCAAGTGCCCTTGAATAGTTTGGCCTTTGTTTCCTTGATTAGATTGGGAGTCCTTGGTGACCTCCTTGCCTCAGGGGAGGGCCTAGTTTAGATGGGTTTGAGTGGCATGTTTGGGACATCAGAGGCTTTTAGACCACTTGGGTTTAAGTCACCTCTTTGTGATGATTTCAGGTCACATGGGTGAGTCACATGTGTGACTCACCCTTGACCCTGAAAAAGATATAAAACCAGGGGTTGGCTTTCTCTTTTTTGGAGCTCTTACCCACAGCTGTGGTGGTGCACGTGACTCTGGGCCAGCCCCTGTTATGAGCTCCCGGGCTGAACTTAGATGTTGGTAACCACGAATTATATTTGGTCTGTCTGTCGATGTTTGTAATTTGTATTTGCTCCAAAGTTCAGGGTGCTGGCTTTTTCCCTTGAACTAAGTGAATGATGGTTGTATGTTGACATAAAGTAAGCTTGTTAACCCATTAACATTGCTTTCCTTAGTAAAGCAGATCAAAAGAACCTGGGCTTTGGCAGCATTCTTGTTGTTGGGCTTGTGTTGGTCTTTTACCCCCACAACAGATGCCAGCCAGATTGTTAAAACGATACCAGTGTATCAAACAGAACCATATAGGTAAAGAATGCCTACTTGCCCAGATTATGATACACAGTATGATAGACAACAATACAATAGAGCTTATCCATGTCTATGTATACACAATGTAATGGGGGACTGGCCAACGGAGCCCAGCCTTAAGAGAACATGCAGTGTGTTTTGCCTGGTACCAGCCCAGGGGTGTTTGATGGTCCCACTTCTGGAATTTCATGAAACTGAAAATAAATAATGAGTCGGGCTCAGAATGGAACATGAACAGAATGTGCTGCGTTGCCGTCAGGAAATTGCAAAGTTCTTTTAGTGACAGATAGGTACTCATATCTTTGTAATGACAATATTCTTCTGGTATTACTATGTGGTGGTGAGTCATAGAAAACCACAGTCTTCAAAGAATTGCAATAAAAAATTACCCAAGAGGAAATTGAGAGGTTCATGGTGAGCTTAGAGAGCTGCAACAGATAATGAAAGTGCAGAAAAGGAAGTAATCACAGAAATGTATGAAAAAAATTGGATGCTGTGGTAAAAGTGTAGAATAATTCTGGACACTAGTATCCTAAGAACATATATATATATATATATGTGTGTATGTGTGTGTGTGTGTGTGTGTGTGTGTGTGTGTGTATATATACACATATATATGTATATATGTATGTATGTATATATAACATACACACATACACATACACGTGTGTGTGTGTTTGTGTGTGTATGTATAGCAAGGAGATATAATGTCCAAGACCCATTTAATACTTTGTCAGAATGCCCTATAGTAACCCTATAGGAAGCTGTAGGGAAAAAAGAAGTCATATATGATGATAGATCTACAAGGGTCATTTGAGGTCATCTAGTCTGTTCAACCCATTTTACAGATGAGAAAACCTAGGTCCAAGGAGATTGTTACATACCCTAGGTCAAATAGATAGTAAGAGTCAGGAGCAAGATTTGAATTGAGATCCTCTGATTCTAGAACCAGCACTCATTCCTTTGTACCATGATTGTTGTCTTTTGTTTACAAGGAGGAACAACATGACATCAAAGTTTGTCCAACTATGACTGATCAGACCAATATGAGCTCAGAATGCTCTACCACAGGTTGGACATACATAGTCCATGTCTACATTTGTGATGGATTCTTTAAATTGTGCATTACTTTTGAGCTACATTAATTCTTCTTTGCTCATGGAACACAGCATCTTCTCTGATGAGGTCTTGCCATGCTGGGCAGTCCTGTACAAGTGTCTCTCATGTCACACAATGTATTCCAAAGTTCTTAAGAAAGACCTTGAGAGTATCCCTATATCACTTTTTTCTGACCACCATGAAAGCACTTGCTTTGTGTGAGTTCTGTGTAAAATAGTCTTTTAGGCAAGTGTACATTTGGTATTTGAACGATGTGGCCAGGGCATTGGAGTTGTGCTCTCTGCAGCAGAGTTTCAATGCTTGGTCATTAAACTCAAGAAAGGATCTTGGTTTCTGGTACCCTATCTTGCCAGGTGATCTCCAGCATTTCCCTAAGACAATTCAGATGGAAGAAGCAATTCCCTTTTATGGCATGGCGCTGGTGTACTGTACAGGTTTCACAGGTATACAGCAATGAGGTCACACACACAGCTCTGTAGACCTTCGGTCTTGTAGTCAGTCTAATACATGTTCTCTCCCACTCTTTCCCTTGGAGGTTTCCAAACACTGAGCTAGCTCTGGCAATGTGCACATCAACCTCATTACCCATGTGTACATCCCTGGAAAGTATACTGACAAGATAAATGAATTGTTCCATACTACATCTTTAAAAGGACAACTGTGGTTCCATCAGAAATGAGGAGGCATTCATGAGTTGTTATTTTAATTGCTAGAGGCAGCATTCATATGCATTCAAATGGACCAAAGACCCAACTGAGAGCTGAAAGTACCAGAGCAACATTTGCATTATTCTTTTTATCCCCTTCTCAGTATGTATCCATGTGTCATGGAAGAATGTCCAGTGACTGGCCATCACCTGCTTTTCTATGTCTTCTGTATTTTTGAGCAATTCCTTAGACATAAGTCACTTTCTGTAATATGTTTCATCTACCATGCATCTTTGATATTTTGATTTTTCTAAGGTTGTTTTTCCTATTATTTGTAGTTATATAGCATCAATCATGAGGTTATTTGTGTTTAATAGATTAATTTTTGTGAAAGAGAATATTCTGGGGTCTTTGAAAGTACTGAGTCATTTCCTAAATTTATTCTCTTCTTCCTATTCAATTCTGGTTCACTGTCAAGCTACAGTAGCTTCTTAATATATACATACACATTCACTGGGTTTGTTCATCCAAATTCATGAAATAATCCAGACCCTATAACTACTTCATCTACTTGTTTTTTTTTCCTTTTGTTCCTACTGTTGATTGTTAGGACAGCCTCTTTAGAACTGTCCGAGATCCTACTTAGGAAGACTGGAGTGTGCCTTGATGCAATCATCACAATGTCACCTGCAAACAGGAATATCTCAATTAACATGCCATATATAGGTAATTCCTCTTCCATTTAGACTTTCTTAATTAACTTTATGTAGCACTGATGAATAATTTTAGTTAGTATATGTTTATTTTTTGTTTTAATTGATATTGACAGTCAAGGGATTCTTTAATAAATATATGTATGAGTCTTGAGGGAAGCTTGGGATTCTAAGAGGTGGACATAAGAAGGGAATGTATTTCAGGCATGGAGTTAGTCAGTGAAAATGCACGGAGATGGCATATGGAATACTGTGTGTAAGGGTCAGCAAGTGGGTTAATATGTCACTAGACCATAGGGTTACCTATGGGATATCCAGGGACAATTACATTAAGCTATTGGTAATGTGGCTTAGGGCCAAGGTTAGACAAGATCTTAGAATAATGAGACACTTGAAGGAATGAAAGTACAATTATCACATATATATGTATTGTCTCCCCCATTAGAATGTAAACTCCTTGAGGGCAGGGACTATCTTTTGCTTCTTTTTATCTTGAACACTCAGAGTGGCTGGCACATAATATCCACTTAAAGACTTGACACTTGCTTGATTGCTTGGTTATTTGAGGCTCATGCAAAGCTTTTAGTATGTACAGTCAAGTGGGTTAAAGAAAAACAAATCAGCAACCAAAACAGTCAATTTTATAGATAAAACAACAGGTTGAATGACAACATTGTTTCACCTTTGTGCTAGCTATATTTTTGTTGTTTTGTCATTTCAAATTCCAAGTAGTTACCCATTGGGTTTCTGTTATAAAACCCTAAAACTATAATCTTCTCTGCGAAGGAGGCATTTCCCTAGGACAAATAAAAGAGATGGGGTCATTTTCAGTTTAAAAGCTCTTTCTCTGTTGCTGTTAATTAGGATTCTCTCTTCCAGACCTACCAGCTGCTCCCACTGGAGTGAATAAACAAATCAAAGACCCTTACAGAGATACTTAGTAAGATGTATTCAAAATG
The DNA here is from genome assembly GCA_028646595.1 of Phalanger gymnotis. Taxonomy (NCBI): domain Eukaryota; kingdom Metazoa; phylum Chordata; class Mammalia; order Diprotodontia; family Phalangeridae; genus Phalanger; species Phalanger gymnotis. The sequence goes on along the minus strand of CM053622.1, from coordinate 143,281,125 downwards.
CAGACACAAATCTTTGCAGTGGCATCTTGTTGGAAAATGTAAGTGTTTGATTAGAGAAAAATGCTTGTTTTCTGTTAAACAACATTAAGTAAGAAATAAATTATCCTCATTGCCCACCTCCTCCACTATGTCACTAAATAAGATCATAATAGGATCGTAATATAAGAATCATATCAGGAGCTCAGTGACTATTTCAGTTGTGTCTTTGAATCCTCAGTGTCTAGCATAGTGCCTTACACATACTAAAATACTCCAGTGCTTGTGTGATCTCATCTATGGGGAAGTTCTCTCAAACTCTGGAAATTATAAATCAATCATTCCTATTAATTCTGTTTGGTTTTTGTCAACGTCCTCAGATATAGGTTCATAACAATGGATTCAACCAAAGCACTCACTTTGTCTTGATAATCTAAAGAGTTATGGGTAGCACTTGGGTTGAGGTTGTATATTGGTTATCCATTGCTAGTCTCATGTGATCAGCCCATCTTCTCTTGTGGTCATGCATTCCTTTGACGACATCCTTCACTCAAGGTCTTCTTCACAGTTCCTTATGCTTTAGTTTCAGCCTGTTCACATTCACCATCTAGTTCTCTATTGCCTTCTCTGTGTACTCATTTTTAATTCTTCCAGCATGGTAGTGTTACATGACTACAAATAATGCAATTCCATTGTTGTGAATATCATAAAGCCTTGCACAAAGAAGGTGCTTAATAAATGTTGAATTTAATCGGATGAGTAGAATTCAGAAAAAAATCAACTATTTTGTCACTGTTTTTAAAGTTCTTTGCCACTATGTCTATATGATATGAAAAGCAACAGACATAAAAACTAGAAAATTCCATCAATCAAAGAATCAAAGGGTTTTTAGAATTGAGAGCTTAGAAAGTATCCAAGTTCCAACTACCTGATCCGTATTTTGACACGTTTATTATAAAATTTATAACACTCAAGAATATAAGTATACAAATACTACCTTCACCAAGGAAGATCATAACTTGTTTAGAATCTAACCTTAGATAGTGGTGATCTGCCTTGAGGGCACTAGTAAACCATTGGTCCTTGAATGTTTATCTGCTGGTATTTTTGAGAATGCCATGGTTTATGATAAAATTCTTTTTAAAACAAAGTAGTTTACAGGATCACAAGTCTACAGCTAAAAGGGCCCTTGAGAGCAATCTAATTTAGACCCTTATTTTACAAATGAAGAAACTCAAGGTTCAGTGACTTGCCTGGGGTCATAAAGGAAAAGCTAAAGTGGAAAGGCTGGGATTCAAAATTAAAATTTGTGACTCTGCATTAAGAACTCTTTCCAATGTGGCACAGTGTCCCTGTCAGTTCTAAAATGTGATTGATGGAATTTTTAAGTTTTTGTTTCTGATGTTTTGTTATTATACTTACCTTGATATCAAAAATGGACCCAACACACAAAATAGCTGGTTTCTTCTGGATTCTATGAAGACATAACTCAATCCTGAACCAATATATTTTAGGAGATATTTAACAGAGATTAAGTGATCATAGAGCTAGGAAGTGAGAGATAACCCTTGTCTTCCTGATTTCAGTTCTACCAAAGTTTCCAGGCTGCCGCTAAACAAAGATATTAAATCAAATATGAAATGTCATTAAACAAATCTATTTTTGTCTTGATTAGGGAAAAAAAAACAAAAAATACAAACCATTTACATTTTGATTAGGATTTTTTAAAATTAATAGATAAGGTAAGGAAGTGGAAGCCAAAGACAGTATTATCAATGAGTTAATTGTCCAAAGTCATAAAGTGAGTGAATGGGAAAGGTAGAATTATAATTCTGGTCTTTTGACTCTTGGTTACAAAGTCCTTTCCACATCATCCATTACTATACCCTTTAGTGTTTATCTTTTTAAAATAATTCCTTCAAAATACTCTAAGTTTAATAAAAATAATAGTATTTTTAAAGCAATTACTATGTGCCAAGTACTTTGCCAAGCTTGTTATAATTGTTATCTCATTTGATCCTCACAACTCAGAGAAGTAGGTGCTATTATTATGCCCATTTTACAGATGAGAAAACTGAGACTGACAGAGGTTACATGACTTGTCAGGGGTCACACAGCTAGTAATTGTCTCAGGTAAAGTTTAAACACAGGTTCTCCTGGTTCCAGGCCTAGCTCTCTTTCCAATGTACCATCTTGCTCCCCAAATCTTATAATTTCTATTCAGATGTTTAGTAAAGCACCAGAGTATTAGTATACTATGGTAGCATAATAAATATTAAACAAAGAAAGTGTTCGCACTTAAGCAAATGACTACAAAGTGTATCCACAATTCACAAATCCCAAGTGCCGAAATAAAATTCTTGATCCAAATAAAAGCATAGGGAGAGAAGCAGAATTACAGAGTGACAGATCTGGAATCGGGAAGACCTGGGTTCAAGTTCCACTTTTGCCATATGTTAGCTGTATGATCTTGGTTGAGTCACTAAGTGCTTCTAAGTCCATCTAAGTGTCTTAGATCACTCTCTAAAATTTTAAATTGCAGAAGAAACACAAATCTGCACTGATAAAGGGAGTTATTCTTCAAGATTTAATTGATCAATGAAATCACAAGTCCTCTTCCATGTGAGCTGTACCCTAAGAACTCTTTGGGTACTTAAGGAATTGTCATTGGTCACAATACTCCCGTCTTTCACGGCTTAAATGAGGTTTGTTTGTTTCTTTGTTTTTCCCTCCATGTCAGGAAAAGATGGGGAAAAATAAAGCTGTGCAATGACTATACTAATACATCTTCAAAAAAAATTTACCAATCAGCACATACTTAAAATATATATATATGTACATATATATATTCTTATATATGTGTGTGTATATATACATATATTAATTGAACTAGTTATTAGAAAGCAGCTATTTTGCAGGGTCTTTGGGCATTTTATAAGTATAGAAGCACAAAACGTTAAATCAAATGACAAATGAGGCTGATTAGTATTTGTAAATCCTTTTATGAGTTATTTCTATCATAAACCAAATGCTCTCTGGCAAATTGGTTACTCCCTGGGAGTATATTGTCCTCTTTGAGAAGTTGTGCTCTTTCAGGCTGTTAAGGGGCCAGCACAAATTAATCACTTGGAGCGTTAGGGAGGACTTTAGTACATAGAATTACTACAGTGTCTTAAATGTTCAAATGGCTTATACATCTGGGACAGTGTGGTGTAGTGTATTATTGTGACAATTTCATCCAGTTCAAGAAACATTTAAGTGCCTACTATGTCTGAGGCACTATGGTATGAGCTAGAGATACAAAGATGAGCTCACTGGAGGCTCTGCTTTCAAGGAGGGTACAATCTCAGGGGTTGAGGGAGCAAGGGCCAGTTGGGGTGATCAAAACATGCATAACTCTAATAGAAAGAAGAATGAAACAGCTACGAAAGGGAGGCTCAGGCCAAGTGCTCTAAGAAACGAAACCAAACAAAGAGGACCACTTTTATTACCTGTATACCAAGGCAGGGCAGGGAGTGGGGAGGGCAGTAGAGGTGAGGAGAAAGACTGAAATATGAGGAACAATTCTACGACCTTTGCAACTTTTATCAAGGAAAAGGCCTGATGGGATCTCTCTGTGTGTATATGTGTGTGTTTCCCAATTCTGCGAGTCCTCTATTAATATAATCTTCAAATAATTGAAACCTAAGGAGTAACAAAGGGATACCCAGTCATCATTGGTGTATTATAAAACATTAGAAACCAGGAATTGCATAGGAGAGAGATTATAAAGGATGTCATTAGAGAAACATGTGACGAGATGAAAAAGATGAGTCAGTTACATAGCAAGAATGAGATACAACCAAAGGACAGCCCAATGGTAGCATGGGATAGTAGGTAAGCTATTGAACTTAGTATCAGGAAGACTGAGCTCAAACCAAGCTTTTGCAACCTACTAGCTGTGTTACCCTGGGCATTCACTTAAACTCTCTTAGTCTCAGGTTCTTCTGTAAATTAGGGATGATAATTGTAATTACATCACAGGGTTGCTGTGAGGATCAGATAAGGTCATTTATGTAAATTTCTTTGAAAACATTAAAGCATATAAATATCAGATATTAATTGTACCCACACATAACCTTGGCTCATATCTATGAGGAAGATTTGTAAAACAAGATCCTTATTCATAGTAATTCGATATTTGAAAGGCTATTTATAAATGGTTCATATTTATGCCCCCAGTGCAGAACACTCTGACAATGTTCTGGGAAGGGAGTTCCCAGCCCAACACTAGGAAAGATCCCTCTCTCCTGTGTGGGTCCCTTTGTGCCCTCATGCCAATAACAAAGGAGCATTCAGCAATAAAAGTATGGGGTCAACCACAGGTGTTTATAAGAAATAATATTAAAAGTGCAAATGTAGTCTTTAAGAAAATAAATTTAAGGAAAGGACAAATGGAAGTAAGGCAGAGGTAGGCTAGGGCTAGCCAATTCCCCTCATTAGGTTTATTTGTCTAAGAAACCCTGCTGCTAGCAGCGAGCGCGCACGCGCGCACACACACACACACACACACACACACACAGTTACATGCACCTCTCAGCTTGCCCATTTAGATAAAGGTCGTCTCTCATGGACTTAAAGAAAGGAACAGCAGATTGGGCTCCTGCCTAGTTGTGCTGGCTGCTTTCATAAGACAATAGCCATCTCTCCCTTCTCTCTCCTTTTCTTCCTCAAGAATCCCCCAACTCTCATTATCTCAGCGCTGGAAAAATTTCTGCTTTTTTCCCAAGTCTTCCCACCCCACCCCACTCCCACATCCTGGGCTGACCTATGTTTCCCCCTCCTTACAAACTGGTCAGAAGAATGCCAAAAACCAGGGGGTTTGTGGCCAGCCACTCTTATCCAGGGGTGGCTACACGTTCCATATCAAGAGAACACAAGGCAGGCCCTATGGAGCAGGTTTGGCAGATGCACTCTAGGACATTGGTAGGAGGGTACGTACAAGAATTGCACAGAATCATCAGATATAAATGGTTTATAGTCTGCACCCATATCAAAGAGAACATAGGTCCCTTGGAGACATTAGAAAATATTTAGAGACTTCCATTTGAAAGAGACAGAAGTGTGTGAAATTTAGAGTGAGAGGATTAAAAGAGGACAAAGGAGGTGACTAAGGGTATCAAGAAAGATGAAGCTATGGAATAAATACTGGCCATAGCAGTGTGGATATGGGTAGGGACTGAACCTTTGGTTTCATTGGTATAGGGAAGCACTGGCTGAAGAAAAATCTTTCTACCAATGCAGGCCATGGCTTAGGTGAAGATCCAGCAAAATACACAGCAATTTTCTCAGCCGAAAGATAAGGGGAAGGGAAGCTATGGGAGATTTGAGATTTCAAAAAGCCACTTGTGAGTCAGATTGTGGTAATTATGGAGATATAAAAGAATTGCCTTGCAGCAGTGAAGGCCCAATTGAGGTTATACAATATAAATGTGTAGTGGACACAGTCAGCATGCATTTGTGATTTTCTCCACCAGAATATGAGTAAGAACAAAAGTAGATAGTGGAAATTTTCTAAGGCTGCAATTTGGCTGAACATTTTCAGTGATATTTTAAGGGGGCAAAGGACTCAGTAGCAGAGGACAGTGTAGCATTGAACTGGTTCAGCAAGATACCAAGATGAGGAAGGGAGGAGAGTGTAGCTAGTTCAGGAGAAATAACTCAGGAGATAAGGGATTAGAGGTTGCAATGAGGACAAAGAACACAATTTCAGGTGCCAAGGAAGAGGAAAGGATAGAATGATGAAATATTCTCACCAGAGAAAGGACTTTGAGAGTTCACGAACATGGAAGCGGTACATTTGTGGATTATGGCAAGATAAAACATATGTTTGTTTGTAGCAGAGGTGGGGTAGTCAAGTAGGTCACGTGAAAGGATTAAGTTGAGGTCTGGGATGTTAGGATGCTTGAGGGAATCTAAATATGTATGTTGAAGTCCTCCAATAATGAGAGCAGAAGTTGAGCAAGAGAGAAAGATTGTGAGTCAAGCTGAACTCATAAAGGAAAGCAGGGACATGTACTGGAGGTCTATAGATGATCACTACAAAGAATTTTTGATTAAGTGACTTGCCCATTGTCACACAGACTATATCAGAGGCAAGACTTGAAGCAAGGTCTTCCTACACTGAATTTCATGAGCTACTGTGGTATAATCTTACTTTTTTGTTTGTTTAGGGGAAATGGTGGCTGGAGAAGGAGTGATAGTAATGTCACTAACTAAGAAGAGTATGAGTGACAGACTAGCCCTAAAATAATGCCAGGACAATGGAAATCCAATTGTCATGTGGGCAGGATCTCATTTAAGTGTTTGAATCATTTTATTTGGCTTTACATTATTGGGCTGCAGTTGTACAAACATAAAATTAAATTAAAAATAATGAAATGATGGTTTCTTCCAAACTAAAATCTGTTCCAGGCGTTATAGCTGCTGCATGATCTATTCTTGTCTTTTCAGCCACGTTGATGGTTGGAATGCTCTAAGAAAAAGAAAAGGACCGATACTACAATACTGTCCTCAAGTATGTGGCCACATACCCTAGTGAACTCAGAGGGCTTTCCTGCCTACATCCAAGAACAGAATTTGGCTGGTAAGATGCTAATTAAGGGCTCAGGGCAAAAGGAATGTGAATTTGAATGAAGGAAACCACATTCTTCCTTCTTCACAACTCCGTTCTACCACCACAACATCCCTTGTCATCTAGTTGTGGTTCTAGCAGATTCTAAAAGCCTAGGAATAAAAGATACTTTAGCTTTTAAATGCCTCTGGGAGAAATGGAAAAAAATACTCCACACTTTCTTATCTTTTCTTTTTTCCATCTTATAGTAATCTATAGCATTTCCCAATGCCATTTCTTTGGGTAAGTATAAAACCTATTGGAGTCCTCCTAGATGGAAAAGTCAGCCAGCTATGGGCCCAAGTGAGTTAGTCTAGGCAAACCAGTGCATTAGGTACCTAATAATTCTCTGCCTTGCCTATACACACAGGGAAGGTTTAGACAACTAAACTGTTCCTCTTGCCAATTTTGTGAGGACAGCAGTGAAAGCTCTTGGTGTATTTGACTATCAGGCAACTGCTGTTAATTTCATCCTTGGAAGCTTCGAGGAAATGTGAATTGAGGAATTAAATTTCTCTTCCCCAAACACCATTCCAGAGGAGTGCTAGGGCATGAAACATGCCTGCATATATACACACATGCATACAAGTACACAAAAACAACAACAAAATGTGAGGAATAGACACAAAGCCAATGTGGGAGAGACTGACTTGATAGCAGGAACATTCTGACAGACTTCCCTAAAGCTATCCTCAGGTCTGTCAGGATAATCCAAGTGGACAGCTTCTGGGTCTGTGTAGATGTTCCCTTTGATTTAGTAGAGGACTGAATGATTTACAATGGAGGCCATTCATGCAAGACAAGGATAAATGGTCCTCTCAATAGTACAGAGCATTGTAACATCTTTGTCTTTACTGAGCCTTTGCTCTTTGGGGAAATGCCAATTTTCTAACCAGGAGAGTTAAGTTGCTAAGGATATTCTGTCAGCTTTTTCGAGGATGGGAAAGTGTGTATAGGACTCTAGCACAAATGGTTGAATTTACTTAATGTTGTACGGTCTTTTCTTTTCTAGATTTTCTTCTTAAGGGAACTGCTTTTCTATAAGGAAATGTCTCAGCACTGAGTTCACATCAGGTCCTGATTTATGTCTCCTTGTCTTACCTAAGAGGTGATTCAGGTGTCATCTCCTCATTGAAGCCTATTCCCCATCAGCTCAGTTGGAGAAGAACCTCTCATTCAATTCAATTCAACAAGAATTTTTTAAATGCTTTCTATGAGCCAGACACCATGCAAGATGCGGGGGTAACAAAAACTAAAGTAACCCCATGCCAGTTCGTTTGGCTCCTGTGAAATTTTGAAATTCTATATTGTATTATATTTAATTAGGTAAACATCTTAGGCTCCTACTAACCTGAAAAAAGTCCTTTTTGTGAATTTGGAAGACTTTCAGTTTTCATCTTTGCATTTCCAACACCTAGCACAGTGCCTTGCCTCGTAGAGAGTGAGGATATTGTCAGGATCAAATTAAGATAACCTATTTGGCCTTCTTTGCAAACTTTAAAGCACATAGAAATGTCATTTATCTAATGATGATGATGATGGTGATGATGATGATGATGATGGTGATGATGGTGATGATGATGGTGATGGTTATGATGATGATGTTGGAATTATGATGCTACTCAACAAACACCAAGGTGTCCCTATTACCTCTAGTATTAAATACAAAATGCTCCATTTGGCATTCAAAGTCTTTCATAACTTAGCCCCCTTCTATGTTTATAGTCTTCTTTTCCTTTTCTTCCTGACTCTTTGATGTAATGGCACTGGTCCTCTTGGCAGGAGCAAGTATTCCATCTCTCGACTCCTAGAATTTTCTCTAGATGTCCTTCATGCCAGGAACACTCTCCCTTCTTCGCTTCTACTGACCTGCCTGGCTTCCTTTAAGTCCCAACCAAAATCCCATCTTTTACTAGAAGCCTTCCCCAACCTCTCTTAATCCTAGTGCCTTCATCCTGTTAATTATTTCCTATTTATCCTATAACATTGCTGATTTCGTATATATATGTCCCCATTAGATTGTGAGTTTGTTGAAAGCAAGAATTGTCTTTTGCCCTTTTTTTGAGTCCCTGGAACTTGACACTGTATCTGGCATATAGAAGGCACTTAATAAATGTTTATTGATTAACTACCAAAATCTTCATCATAATTATAAGATCATGTAATTAGATCTAGAAGAGAACTTAGAAGCTTCTAGTCAAAGTGCAGTCCAGAGACATGAAGTAACTGACCTTAGTTCACACAGGTGGTAAGTAACAGATGTTTTCTGCAAAGAAATTCAGTGCTGTGTCACCTGCACCAAAACCTGCACTGTATTTAGAAAATGTTTGTTGGGATTGGATTGAATTGAAGTGTATCTGGCCTTTTCCACAGTAAAATAACTGAACATTTAGCTGTTATTATTTCTCTTCTCCGAGAGAGTGGAAGAATTCAAAATGGCAAATAATTTTTGGCTTCTTTTGTGAGACTACAGAGCATCAGAGGGTTATTTTGTATCTCTTTGATTAGCAGGACAGTTTTATCCATTTTCCAGACCATGCGTATGTGCGCATGTGTGTATGTATCTTTGCACAAGTCTATGTGTACACAAGCGTGTGTATATAGTCAGAATCAAGAAAAGGAAGTTATTCCACTAAAAACTGCTTTTGTGCCTACTTATAATAAATATATTTGAAAACAGTCCAAAACTTTCAGTAAAACGATCTGAATTTAAATATTAACTTTTATGCCTGAGTCTGGATCCCTCCTAATGTTAGTGCCTTCCCGCTATCGATTATCTCCAATTTATCCAGTGTATACCTTGTTTGCACATAGCTCGTTTAATTTGTCTCTTCTCATTAGACTTCTGAATCGATTTGAGAGAAATTATCTTTTGCCTTTCTTTTTTCTCCCCAGTGCTTAGCAGAATGCTTAACACATAGGAGGTGCTTAATATTTATTGACTGACTGACAGACACTAGTTGTGTGATGCTCAGATAATCTTTTATTATTTCAGTTTCAGTTTCTGTGTCTGTAAATGAAGTTAATAATGTCTCTCAAACTTACTGGGAGGCTGTGCCCGTAAGGCAAAATGAGCTTAGTTTTACGGGTGCCCTTGAGGAGTTTGGCTTTTGTTTACGGTGAAAGTACTTTCACCTGTTAAATGCTAAGCCCCAGGCCCAAAGCCCTATCAGGTGTGAAACCTGTATGGGCGTAGATTGAGGACTTAAAAGGGGCCAATTCAGGAACCAATGGGTCTCTGGTCTCTGGTCTCTGGTCTCT
>CM053622.1:143189808-143270736 GCA_028646595.1 Phalanger gymnotis | reverse complement strand
AGTATTAGGGTAGCTGAAGGGAATACACACACACACACACACACACACACACACACACACACACACACATATATATAGAGAGAGAGAGAGGGCACAGGGTGAGTTGAATATGAAGATATGAAGGGGTGATATCAAAAAAAAATAAATTAAGGGATGAGAGAGGAATATATTGAGAGAGGGAGAAAGGGAGAGATAGAATGGGGTAAATTATCTTGCATGAAAGTGGCAAGAAAAAACAGTTCTCTTGGAAGGGAAGAGGGGTCAGGTGAGGGAGAATGAGTGAATCTTGCTCTCATCAGATTTGACTTGAGGAGGGAATACCATACATACTCAGATGGGTATCTTACCCCTCAGGAAAGAAGGAGGAAGAAGATAAAAAGGTTGGGATGACAGAAAGGAAGGCAGATGGGGAAAGAGGTAAACACTTTCAAAAAGGGACAGGGTCAAGGGAGAAAATTGAATAAAGGGAGACAGGATAGGAGGGAGCAAAATGTAGTTAGTCTTTCACAATATGAGTATTGTGGAAGGGTTTTGCATAATGATACACATGTGGACTATGTTGAATTGCTTGACTTCTTAGGGAGAGTGGGTGGGGAGGGAAGAGGGTAGAGAATTTGGAACTCAAAGTTTTAAAGCAGATGTTCAAAAAAAAGTTGTTTTTACATGCAACTGGGAAATAAGATATACAGGCAATGGGGCATAGAAATATATCTTGCCCTACAAGAAAGTAAGGGAAAAGGGGATGAGAGGGAGTGCAGTGACAGAAGGGAGGCCTGACTGGGGAATGGGGCAATTAGAATTTAAGCCGTCTTGGAGTATGGGGGAGGTAGAAATGGGGAGAAATTTTGTAATTCAAAAATCTTGTGGAAATCAGTGCTGAAAACTAAAAATATTAAAGAAAAAAAGAGGAGAAAAGGAAAAACTGGAAAGAAAGATGTATTTTTTTTCATTGCAAGTTCATGAATTCCCTTAAGGCTATCCTCAGGCCCCTTGTAAGGCTTTGTACTCCATGTTAAGAACTCCTGAGCTAGGAAGTTAGTCCTTTTATCTTTGCTGGACTGATAGGGAAATAAAAATCAATATGTAAAGATGCTCTATGAAAATTGTCTTTTATGCTGTCTTAGTTGGTTAAATGAGGAATCTTCTTAGGAACTCCCCAACTGATAACAGCTAAGGATGCCATGGGAGACCAGTGATTAGGGAAGTGTTGAGAAGCCCTTCTATTGGAACCAATCAATTGTTAGAAACTTCATTACTTTTACTAATAAGTCAAACTAGATAAAATAAGATGAAGTTGTTTTTGGTTTGTTTGGTTTTTACTCATCATGCCTTGACCTTTCAATTCAAGTATTTAAAATGATTTCATAAGAGAGAGAGAATAGCTTGTTGGACTGAGAATTCAGGAGAGTTGAACTTTGTACCTAAATCTTATCAACCTTGTTCAATAATCTCTTTTCTGTCTAATTTGATATTTCTTCATCTGTCCAGGGTGGCAGATTAGGAATGGCTTTGTAACTCTATAGTATTTACATAAGGTACAAACAAGGATTTATTATGCATCTACTATGTTCCAGTTATTGTGCTAAGTATTCAGAATACCAAATAAAAAATTTAGGTGCTGGATGCATTGCTGCATTTGATTCTCCCAACATTCCTTTGGTAAAGAGACCAAATATTATGACTCCCATTCTGTAGACTCAGAAATGTTAAGTAACTTGCCCACAGTCATAGAGCCAGGATTTGAATCCAGATCTCATGAATTAATTCAATTCCATAACTGAAGCAAAAAAATCACAGAATCTCAAAACTGGTAATACTTCTGTTTAAGAAACACCTCTGCAGTATCAAAGATATGGTATAACATATAATCAATCAATCAATAAACATTTAAGTGGCATCTATGTGCCAGGCTCTGCACAAAGAGCCAAGCATACAAAGAATCCAGACTTTGCTTATAGACCTCCCCTGAAGAGCCAATTCATCATTTCAACTCCTGCCCTCTGTGGCCAAGTAGAACTAATTTATTCCTTTTTTCCAGCCCTCTAAATATAGTTCCAAAATAGCTATCATGTTCTCTCCCTGTATCTTCTTCTACAGATTCTTTAATGACATGGAATCTAGTCCCTTTCCTATGTTTAAAGTTGGCTGACCCTTTATGAATGCATGCATACTCATAAAAATGCTCAATTCTCCATTTTATTTATCATTTTAATATGGTAACTAAAATGTTTTCTTTAAATGCTTAAACAGGAGGCCCATGAATCATTGTTCCTATATCTTTTTAAACTTTTCTTCTCATTAGAATTACAGTGTACACATAGGCCCCATGCCTCTCATGATTTCTAATAACTATTCAGCTCATGATTCATTTCATCATTGTCACAGTTGCTGTTGCTGCTTCCCTTGTGGAACAGCTCTTGCTCTCCTCCCTCATCTTCTCTCCATCTGCATGATGCCCCTGACTCACACTACCAGTTATCTCTGTCTGACTTCCTCCCCTGAGCTTTGCAGGTGTGTGACCGCCAATTTTGAAGAAAGTTAATTTAAACATTGTTACTTGCAATACTCAAATACTTCAACCATGTGAATAAAACAGGTGTTTAAGAAGGTCCCATTCCTTGGCACAGTAGGAAAATTGCCCTCAAAGACTCTACATTCAAACAAGTCTTGTCAACTTGAAAGGAATGAAAAGTGACTCTTCGATCCAGTCAGCAATCTCCTATTCAGTCTGTCTGAATTTGTAAATTAAATACAAAATACCATTTAATCTTTCCCCTCTCTGCTCAAACACAGTCTCCAGGGCTTTCTGCCTATTTCTTGCTCAAAAGTTTCTGCATAATACATTTAATAGTCTTCAGTCCCTCCTTCCAGAACAGACCTGCCTGTACTAGTCTTCTCAGTAGATACTGAGTAGAGTCGTGTTGTACTGTTTTACTTAGTTATTATTAGTACTACACATTAGAGCCCAGTGTTTACCTTCTCTAAAGAGTCTAAAGCAACCTTACTGAAGTGTTCCTTTGATTTGAATAGAGAGATTGTGCAGCCGTTAGGACAGGGGGCATTCAGCTCCTGCTTGCCTCCACATCTGCACAGCATCTCTCTGAGTAGTCATTCTCTAGGATACCATTCATAATTGAAATTAAACCCATTTAACTCTAATGCTTTTTTAGGGTACATTACTAACATTGCAACCCTACTGTCAGTTGGTGAATAAGCCTTTGAAATAGACGAAAGGTGCATCTCCCCCTTTTTGGCAAAGTTAGGTTGCAGTGGGAAGGGAGAACACTGCCACATTCACAATTTTTAAATGAAAACTGCCACTGACTTTTCATTGAGTGTCTTCCAATCAGAAAGAGGAACATTTGCTGACAATGGATTCATTAGAACCCCCTTCCTGCTGCCAACAGGCACAGGAAAAAATGAAATTTTTTCTGGCTCCATGTTCTGGCTGCTTTCAGTGTTGATGGAAGAACTAAAGTGGCCTTCAATGGACTCAGGGTAAAAGGAGATCTTTGTTCTGTGTTCCAATGGGCCTGAAAACATTCATTCTGAAACTCAATAAAGGTGTGTGTTCTAGGAAGTCATAGGAGTTATTTGTTAATACACTCGGCTCCAACTGAAGGGAGGTTAACTGTGTCACAAGAAAATTTACGATGAATACTAGAAACCACGAGACTTTAAGTCACTTAGGAATTTTGAATTAATACACAAAAGCCAGGCAAAAAACATTTTGGTGTGCATATCAAAATAAGATACATGAGATTTATATTTAATCCTAGGTGAATTTTTTAAATGTATTGTCACTTGTTGGGAGCTCCAAAATAGATTCAATCTGCAATGTTCAAGGGGAGTCTCTGAAAAGTGTCATTTGAGGATAATTCTCTGAAATTCTGTATTGTTATTAATGCTAGTTATTTGTTGACTCCCCATGATATACTCAGACTTGTAAGATCTTATGGAAACAACTCACTATGGCAATACATGTTTATTTCATTTTCCACATAATCCAATACCATTCTCTGTTTGAAAATCATAATTTATAATTGTTTACATTATGCTCTTGGATTCTGCTCCTTTTAATAAAAAGAGGTATCTGTATGTTGAAGACTAGGGAAAGTTCTCAAACACTATGATGAGCTATTCCCACTGTATATATACATATTTCCTCATGTGTGGAATGAAGTCCCTTTTCACATCCACTTTTCAGAATCCTTTTCTTCCATCAAGAGTCTAATAGTTACCACCCCTATGAAGTGTTCTTTCTCACTTCAACTTTCTTTTTTTTTCTTCTGTGACATTGGGATCTCTCCTTTGCTGACATCACAGCTTACCTTGTGTTACACTTATCTATGTATATATCAAATGCACCTCCCCCAAGTAGAATAGAAGATTTCTAAAGGCAAGTGATACCATTTTTATCTTTGTTCCCTAAAGCCTAGAACAATGTAGAACAAGGTTAGGAAACCTGCAGCCTGAAGGCCACATGTGGCCCTCTAGGTCTTCAAGTGCAGCCTTTTGACTGAATCTAAACTTCATAGAATAAATCTCCTTAGTAAAAGGATTTGTTCTATAAAACTTGTAGACTATTAAAAAAACAAAAGTTGAATGAAAGAATTCATTTTTTCTTCCTATTTTCATTACATATTCTTCAGTTTTGAAAGGAAGTACTGAAGTTCATTCTAGTTCATCTATGGAATATATGAACAATAGGTCTCCATACTGTTCTTCATAACTGACATTCCACCTCACATCTATGTACCTTTTCACAGGCTTCTCATCTTGCCTGGAACACATTCTTTCAACAAGAGCTTGTAGTTGCTGTCAGGGTTTTGCTCAAGCACCCTTCCCACGTAAAGCCTTTCCCAACCTGCCAGCAGCTACTGCCCATGCCCACTTGTAAAATGGCTAACTTGCATTTATTTTCATAATAGCATTTTGAAATGTACAAAACACTTTTCAAATCTTATCTCATTTTATCATCACAACAATCCTGGAAAGGAGGTGCTATTATTATTTCTATTTTAGAGATTAGGAAACTGAGGCTGAGAGGAGTTAAATTACTTGCCTAAAGTCACACAGTTAGTAAGTGTCTGGGGTCTGGGGCTGGATTTTGATTCAGGTCTTCCTCAATACAAGCCCAGCACTCTATTAACTATGTCGCCTAACTGTTTCTAATATCTGTATCTCTATATATGCGTGTACATACACAGATATGCATAAACATGTATATCTGTGTATACGTATATGTGCACATATATTTATATGTAAATGTGTTTATATACATATGTGTATATATCTATATTACATGGATAGATATCCATATCATACACACATCTACATCTGTATGTATGTTTGTATGTATGTATGTATGTTGTTTCCTTTGATAATATAAGCTCATTGAAGGTAGGGCTAGTTTTTGTTTTATTTGTATCCTCATCATCTAGATGAATATCCTGCACATAGTAGTTGCTTCTTGACTGATTTTTTTAATGTTATTATTCATTCACATTAAAAATACAGGGCTTTGTAGTTTATTAATTATTTTTTTACAGCTACTCTATGGGGTGTATAGTACATAATTCTGAGATATCAGTCTAAGTTATATTTATCCTCATTATTTGGAATAAGAATAAAAAAATACTGGTTTTATAGACACTGGACCTGATTATACCTGTAATGAGGAATTTATTAAACTACTGGAGTCCATTACATCTTTCTGGATACTCCAAAGATACTGCTATAGAAAACTAACTTCAAACTAGACCAACTAGCAAAATCAGGATCAGAGACTTCCTGCATGTATTTAAAAAATTCATAGTAAGATACAGGTGACTGAAAGATTCCCTGAGTCTCATTCAAAAATGCTTCTTTACTTAACTTTTTTTTTTTAACAGTAAGGAAGACAAAATCAACTCCGTCTGGTGCTCATGTCAATCTTAGGTAACCACAGTAACTTAGTGATGTTAATCTTAACCACAGTTATTTATGTTTGACTGAAGTCTACACCTGTGTGTCCACATTCAGCTGAGACAATTAATGCATTATCTGGATAATTCAAAAATATTTTTTCACTTTAATCCTATAACTGCCATTGTTCTTTTTATTGGACACTTCTTATTTCTTTAAAAATGCTATGCTTATTTGGTCACTTTTCAGTCACTCTTTGTTCCTCCATTTGGAATTTTCTTGGCAAAGATACTGAAGTGATTTGCCATTTCCTTCTCCAGCTCTTTTTACAGATGAGGAAACTGAGGCAAATAGGGTTAAGTGATTTGTGCAGGGTCATATAGCTAGTAAGTGTCTGAGGCCATATTTGAACTCAGGAAGATAAGTCTTCCTTACTCTAAGCCTGCCCTCTATCCACTGTACCACCTTGCTACCCAAAATGCTTTGTAGGGAATGTTTTTACAAGAAATACACAAAATACTAAAAAATGATTTTTATTTATCAGGAAAAAGGATAAATATCTGAATATTTGATGTCACAGATAATTTTTTCAATTATTAAGATAATTTTTGATGTATTTGATTGCTATGGCCCAGAATTACAGGTTAAAAGAAAAGATTTATACATATAAACATACGCATATTTATCCAGATTTTAAGAATCTGTCAAATGGCCGTACTCACCTTTATAATCTTTAGATCATGACAGACCTCACAGTTCTTCTCCCCTTCCATAACCAAATTTGGGGGGTCCCTCAACTAGGAGATAGTAACTGTACATAGCGGACTCCTTCCCACAAACATTCTAATTAGAGTCTTGGGGTCCATTTTTTTCTATAAGCAATTCTTACACGTTATGGACAGTGGCTTGTGCCTAACAAACTTGTACCTTGAATTCATCTAATTTTAGTGATTCAGAGTTGTGAAGTGAAAATCTTATTGCCTTACTCCCTTTTCAACCCCATTTTCATCTCTACTTCCAAAATTTCCCTTTGTAATCCCTACTTTATGATCACAACATCCCCTTTTATCCTAGAATTCTTACTCTCCCTACCATTCATTCTTCTTGTATTTCTTACAATTTGGCTTTTTCATGAAGACATCGTAACACTTACCATACTTTCTAATGTTGGCTACACTTTTTCAATAAACTGGGATTTTTGAACCCACATTCCAAAACCCACATCCCACAACCCCTATCACCACCAATGCAGACACCAGAAAGAGAAGACTTTGTTCTCTATTCTCACTTAAAGTTCAGAACTTTATAGCTTCCTAATTGGATGGCTTGCTTCCATCTTGTCTCTTCCCTTGCTCTATTCATCCTACACAGTGCTGCCAAGATAGTCTCTATTTCCTTTTAAATATTTTATTGATGTCCTTCCACCAACCTCCAAAATAGAACACTTTCTTGTAACATATAAGTACAGCTGAATTTCCATCCAAGTTAGCTATCTGGGGGGGGGGGGGGTGGCATACTGCCTAGCCCTCACAAACCAATTCCATCCAAATCAACGATAATCAAGAAATCCAATGAGAAAGTACAATAAATGCCTTCTTCAATCCCCAAACTTCCAGAATACAATGGATATTAAAAAGTGGATCAAGTCAATGAAAAGCAAAGCCATCAGGAGTGCAGACAAATAAGCCTAGCCTTTCAGCTCAGCTACCAAAGGGACAGAGATAAATGGAGTCTCCAAGTCTCTTTGTTCAGGGCTCCCTGGGAAACAACCAGTCTGGTCAGAAAGTCCCATCGTGGAGACTTTGGAAACAATGAAGGGAGGGGAAATAAGTAAGGCAGCTTAGTGCTCAGACTCAGAGAGCCCAGGAATGCAGTGGCTTTAAGGTTTCTAGCCCTCTGTTCTGAGGTTCCATACGGGGCCCTAAAGATCCATCATTCTGAATCCCAAAGATCCAAGGCAGCCTAATTCCAGGAGATAAATGTCACTGAAGGAACTCAGGTGACTCATGGCAAAACCAAGCAGAGCAGACAACCTCACTTAAAAATTCAGGATGTAAATCCAGCCTCAGATACTTGATACTTACTAGCTGTGTGACCTTGGGCAAGTCACTTAAACCCGATTGCCTCACCTCTCCCCCTCCCCCCCCAAAAAAGTTCAGGATGAGACAAAGATTGTCCCTGGCAGAAAGCTTCAATTCAGGACCTAACGCTGGAGAGGTGAATAAATCAAAGAAAAGATTAACCAGTATCAAAAATTAATATCAATCTAGAAATCCTCCAGTAGGAGTGTGTAACCATAGGGAGATACATTAAAGGGGAAAAAAAGGATTAACCACAAGGACCACATGAAGATCTAGAAGAAATTAATCAAGAGATTTTTAAAATGAAATTAAAGCTCAGGAAAAAAGAATCTGAAGAAAAAGAAATTACTTAGAAGAGAAAGTGATAAACTTGACCCAAAAAACAGACTTCCCAAAAACTTTCCACAAAACCAAAAGAAGTAGTAGAATAAAATCAAAAGGTTTAACATAAACAAGAAAATATAAGCTATCTGATCATTAAAAAAACCTAACCTGGAAAAAAGAGTCTAGAAGATATAATTTATATCATTGCATTCCCTTAAACCTTTATTTAAAAAGTCTGGCCACTCTTCAGGAAAACAAGAATTACAACTACCCACATCCATCTGAGGGCTAAGTGAAGATAGAAAGAATCCACAAATCACCAACTGAAAGGAACCCAAAAATTAGTACCAGGAATTTCATTGTCAACATTCATAGCTCACATATAAAAGAAAAAAAAATACTGCTAGCATCCAGAAAGAAGCAGATTGTATACTAAGGAATAAGAGTCAATATCACATAAGGCCTGGAAACTTCTTTCCAAAACAAGAAATCTTAAATACAATATTCCAAAAAGCAAAAGAGATAGTCTTACCAAAAATAAATTGGCCATCAAATTTGAATATAATCTTATGGGGGGATGTGGACTTTTAATGAAAATAAGGAATTCAAATACTTCTGATAAAAAGATCAAAGCTGAGTGGGAACTGTGAAATATATACCTGAGACCATACAAACTTCAAAAGATAAATGTGTTTGAGCAATTGGAAAGAGCTATGTGATGATGCAATGCTTACATTTTAATAAAGGGAAATGAAACAAGTATCCCTGTAGAACAATAATGTCAAAAAAGAACAATAATATCTTGAAAAAGTGTTGAAGGAGCTAAATAAGAAAAAAACCAGAGGTCTGGTGGTGGATTGGATCTCTTTTAGGATTTGAAGATGGTAAGATGAAGGGAGGTTAAAAAGAATACACTAGCATAGAAAGGAAAAAGAAGGAGTTGGAGATTACTAAAGATGGAAAACAACAAGATCTCCTCTTCTGTTTCCACTTCTCTCAAATTTCAACTCCCTGTTAAACACTGGTCCCCACACTCTTTATCCCTGATTTCTCAATGCTGGATCTTTTCTGATCCTTCACCTGAACACTGAATGCCACCGGTGGAAAGCATGCATCTGGGGATCTGGACCACTATGACCATGTTATCTAATCTTGATCAGGTTTTCACCACTTTATAGCAATTCTTTTAAGTCACATATGGTTAACTTTCCATTATGTTCCCATCATACACAATAGATGTTCTAAACTATCTTCTTCCTAAAAGCTTGAATTCCTATTCTAATCAATACTCCTCACCCCCCAAAACATGCACATGTGTGTGCATGCACGCACACATTTACACACACACCCCTCGCATACTGGTCAAATTGGACATTTCCTGAATTTGATATGCTTTCTTTTGCCTCAATACATTTGAACAGGCTCTCCCCAATGTTGGAAATGCACTCTTCCTCAACTCCAACTCTCAGAATTCTTCATATAGTTTCTATATGAAATCTTAATATTCCCTAGAACATGAAGAAAGTTCACTATATCTCTTCTTTGCTACCATGTTACTCCCTCTTATATTACACTTATATGTAAGCTCCTTGAATACAGAGACTAGGACATTAAAAAAAAAGTTTATCCCTTCAAAATGTAGGGGAAAAGTGTCTTTCAGGGCATTTAATAAAGATTTTTTCTCATTTATTTATGTTTAACGTTTCTTTTTTTTTAATTGAGTTCCAAATTCTCTTCCTTGCTCCTGCCCTTTCCTATCTACTGAGATAAAAAAGATTGATTTAGTTTGTGCTAAATATTTTAATAATGTATGCTATTAAATTATTCTACTCATTCATCTTTCCATGTATATTAATAATGTTTATTTATAAGATGTCTTCTTTTAGGCCTTTGAAGCAATCTTTGAAAGGAAGCAATCACTGTGGCCCAACATTTCTACTACCACGAACACCAACAATTCCTGTTCACCTGCCACCGACTGGACAATGAAGATAGCTCAGCTTGCGTAGCAAGGCATTCTGAGGGACAGATTGATAGTGGCATGTTCCTGGTAGATAAAACTACCCTTACTACCATCTCCCTTCACGTTCAAATAGAGAGAGCCCAGGACCCTGAGTTCAAGAGCTCGAGGAATAGTAATGGCCTCCCCATCCAAGTCAGTGGCTTGACTTTCCAGCCAGCCCTCAGGGAGAAAGGGCTTATAATTGTTGCAACCACTCAAACCAACCAGAAACTAGCAACCATCAATGGGAAAATAACTCCAAGAGACCTTGGAACAATAGCACCCTCCCATCTTTGAAACAAACAATATTACTTCCAACCTGGCCCTGATAGGTATAACCTACAAAAATAATCCTTTTGGAGATTCACCCTATAAATTTCTCTACTACTAAAGATAGGAGAAAGAAATTTCTTTCTACCAAAAGTCTTGGGATTATCAAATGGTTTGACATAAGAAGCCAATATGACTTTGTGACGTTGGAAATTACATTAAAGGAGCTTATGTTGCCTTCTGTTTTGTTTCTATATCCTAAGGACCACTGGCTTTCTATGAAACTTGCAGCTGGGTCCTCTATTTGTGTTGTCCCCCTATTAGGATATGAGTTGCTTGAAGGCAAAGTCAGACTGATTTTTTTAGGGTTTTTTGTACTGTATCCTTATGTCTTCCAGGCCAGAAGTGCAGCTGCCATTCATAAGCCAACCACACTGCTGATTTCCATGAGAACTTTTACCTGCTCTGCTTCTGATCTTAGCTGGTTCATTGTTCCTTAGGTAGTCTGGTGCCCCATTCCCTACTTCACAGGGTTCACTATATTGGTGTCAAGTTTAATGAAGTCACCTGTTCAATTTTAGTCCTATGGAAGCTCAGAACTTCTAGCCTCGAGTGATCCACTAGCCTCAGCCTCCCCAGCAGGGATTCCCAGCATGCACCACTCCCTCCATATCTTTGCTTTTCTATTTGTATCTCAAATACCTAGCACTATCCTTTGGCCACAGCACTGCACTTAATAAATGTTTTCTCATTTATTCATTCATCAACCATTAAAATTCTGTGAAAATGCGGCTGTTGTATACAATCTTATCTAAAAAGGGACATTTTCACTGGTAAGTTTATGAGTTGCTAAAGATAATGTATCTTCTGGTTATATGTTTAGATATCTATACTCCAATTCCAATAGTGGTATATTCCTCTATATCATTCAGAAGTTTACATCAGGGATTCCACATTGATAACTTTGATCACGTGTATTGGCTGGGGTAAGAAAATGGATAAAGTTTTTCATTCAGTTAAAGCGTGGCAAGAGGAAATAGGTCCATGAGATCCAGGTGGTAGGATTGAAAGGCTCACTGCTGAATTTCAATCAAGCACGTGCATAATCTAAGTAGAGTTTATTCTGGAATTAAAGGTTTTTCATATCCTGATTTTTCTAAGAGAGACTATCTTCCTTCATAGTTTAGCCAGAATTTCTCAGCCTTCCTGATTCTGATTCCATATTCAATGTAGTAGCCATTTTTAATTCTATCTTTTCATCATAATTAATTTCATTAGCTATATGGCTTTTTTAAAGGTATGTTTCAACTATAATTACAAACATAACCTAAATAAGCATGTTGGAATGAATAATGAAGTTATTACAGTGAATCTAGTTCATAAATTAGATTTTAATTTGACTTGAGTTATCATTAGCATTTTGTCTTTCCTTAAGTAACATGGTGGTAGCACACACTGGGTCACTATCTCCACTGAAAATCAGTGTACATCTCTATTCATGTACAGTTTCTTTCCAAATTTCCAGGATGTTGATCTTTTTATTTTTCATTTTTATTGGTATTCTTGCTTTTCATTTTCAGATGTTACCATAGTCAAGGGGCGGGGTGTACCCGTACTGCATTCCTTTGCCATTTCAATTTTGTTTTGATCTTTCTTTCAATGCAATGTTATTTTGTAAAATACACAGACTGCTGACAAAATCAATTTTTATTGTTTTCACTCATACTCTTAGCAAAAACCATGAAAACATCAGGACACATTCTTCATATTTCATTTGGAAAAGAACTCTCCCTGCCTCTTCCCCCTCCCACCTCAACTTTGTTGACAGAGTCCATTCCATAAAAACTAAAAATATGCTGTTCGACACCTGGGTCTCTTCTCATCTGTGCTTAGCATTGTGTGTGAAATTTTAAAATAAATAACATAAACCAGTGTTTAACCATGTGAGAGGACAGCTGTCAGGTTACCTTTTATACCTTCTATTCCTGAAAAGTGAATTTTTATTAGTTTAACCTCTAAAACAAGGACAGCTGGTTCCAGTGCTCTTTTCTTTATAATATAGGTAAAATCTCATTATAACAAAGTCCACAGGATATCAGAGTTGTTTTGTTTCAGTGGGAAATTTTATTAAAATAAGTGCACTGATAGAAAAAACATTCCCCAGATACAGATCCTAGAGATAAAATAGAGCTGAGGCCTGCCTCTATGTGCTGAGTTAGTACATGAAAAGAAGCGCTTTGAATACAAAGAGAGAAGACAAGAACTGAGATGCACATATCTCTTTCTCCTCTTTCTCTTTCTCTTCTCTCTCCTCCTCTCCTCCTCTACTTTAGTTTCCTGCATCTGACTTCTACACATTAAAAAAAAGTTTTAGTTTAGGCCAATGGCTTAGCTCAGGTTTAGCTTAGCTCAGCCGTTTTAGATTCTAGATTCTAGACATGTAGAAGAGGAGAATTTTTTAAAAACAATTTATTTGCTAGAAAAAAACATAAAAGAAACATAAAAATCTCAACTACAGCTGAACTGGCTCTCAGCTCCTGCTTTCCATGTTAACAGAACTCAAATAAGTTGTATGGATGAAAAGATTCTGCATTCAAGGACCAAGGAATGTTCTTAGAAATCAATGTTATTTTTATTGTACAAATTTTTCTCTTGACTACGCAACCATGATTCCAGAGTATTGAAGATGATCTGTACTATCCATTCAAGATGAAGAATGAGACATACATTTTTGGACATCAGCAATTTGGAGATCTGTCTTGCTTGGCTACACATATTTGTTACCAGGGCTTTGCATGTCTCTTATTTTTTGGGGGGTGGGAAAGGGGAGGGAAGCATTAAGAGAAAGAAAATAAATTCTTGCACATTGAAGAAAAATGTATTTTAAAAAAATCAATGCAATCAGATTTAAGAAGTATAATAGAGAATTGGTCTTAGAGCTAGAATATCCCATTGAACTGACACTTACTTTATGTATTATGCTGGGCAAGAAATTCAACTTGTGTGTCTCAGTGTTTTCAAGTGCAACATGGAGAAAATAACAGTCTCTCAAAGAGTTAGTTTCAGGAAAGTCCTTTGTGATGCTTAAAAATGATATGTGATATTTTTGTCATGTTTTTATATACATGTGTTTTCCTCCTTTGAATTTAGCACCATGCCTGAAACATACTAGGTGCTTCTTAATAAATGTTTGTTAATTGATTGATTGGTTATTATATATTAAGAGGAACAGAATGCATCAGTGGTCACAATGCTGGACTTGGAATCAGAAAAAAAAAACCTGAGTTTTAAATTCCACTTCTAATACTGTGTGGCTTTAGGCAATTTCCTAAATGCAGCTGAGCCTCTGTTTCCTCATTTGTGAAATAAGAATAATCTTGCCCATTTTACATAACTAAAATATTGAATTAATAATGAAATGACATAATTCGTGGAAAACTCTTTGCAAATCTAAAAGTACTACAAGTCAACTAATATCGTTATCAACAAAGTATTCTTTCTCTAGAATGTCAATTGGACCATAAACTTCTGTAGATACCCTCAGAACAAAGGCAAAACAATAAAAGTCCCCTGTTAATTTCATTAGAACTTAGAGTCATGGACCTGAGTTCAAATTCTGGTTCTGTCACTTAACTGTGTGACCTTTGGCAAGTAATAATCTCTCTGGGCCTAAGTTTCCTTATCTGAAAAGAAAAATGGTAGGACTAAATCATCTATGACATCTGAATATCAACTATTATTGCTATTAATTCAATGGATTGCTCATCTAGCTAAACATCTGAGTTTGAATAATGGTCATCCATGATCATAATGAAAATAAACAAAGAAAATAGATGATTTAATGATTTTACTACAAAAGAAATAGCCAAGTTCACAAAGAAGGTGAATACGAAGTCCTATGTGATGTGTGAAGTTGTAAAATCATTATGGGCTGGGGGATCAGAGATGAATTATGCAATGCTACAAACAGAAATGACCTTAGAGAATATATAGTTCCACCCCGTTATTTTACAGTTAGATAGGGTGCCACCCAGAGACATGAAAGGATTTGCCTGAGGCCTCCTGACTGTTCCAGGAACAAGACACTGCATCCCTCTGCTCCAGGCTCTTTCTCTGGTTTTCCCTCATGCCTGGAATGCTCTCCTTAGCTCCAATTACTGATCTTCCTAGCTTCCTGTTAAGTCCCAACTAAAAATGACACTTAGTACAGGAATCCTTTCCCAATCCCTCTTAATTCTAATATCTTCCTTCTACATATCTCTTATTTATCCTGTATATAGTTTGCTATCTATGATTTGTTTGCATGTTCTCTCCTCCATTGGATTATAAGCTCCTTGGGGGCAACAACTTTCTTTTGCTTCCGTCTTTTACGCTCCCCGATGCTCTCCATAGTCCCTGGCACATAGAAGGTACTTGACTTTTTTTGAGGTAAAGAGGATCTATACTAGGGTATTAACATGTGAATAGACAGGAGGGGAATGTATACAAAATATTTTTGGAGTGAAATTGCAGCTTTGGGGACAGATTAGATGTGAGCAGTGAGGAATGGAGTAAATAATGCTGTCATTGAGAAAAATGTCAAAATTATAAGAGAGAACTCATTTTTACAGAAAATTATTAAGCTTAGTTTTAACTATGCTGAGTATGAAGTCATACCAGGACATTTAAGTGGAAGTTTTGCTGGAGGAAAGGAAATTAGCATAAGAGACATAGAGTGTTCAATTAGAAAAAAAAAGAGAGAGAAAAACAAGTAAATATGTATTCTCAGTTGCCAAAGGAGAAGAGAGTATCCAGGTCAAATCTGCCAAATATTGGAGGATAAAAGGCGATGAGGCTTAGTGGTAGGGAAAAAAAACTGGAAATAAAGTAGATGCCCACAGATTGGGGAATGGCTAAATAACCTTGGCCCCAAAGAAAATATTTGAGAAGAAGCCTCCCCCACTGTCTCTGAAGAGGTAGTGACTGCAAGTATTGAATACTGAATATAATGTCAGACTTTTTAAAATTTGGTGTTCAGCTTTGCTAAACTCCTCCCTGCAGATAGGGCAGAAAGGAATAGAGAAAGAAATTAATAGGATGAGAAAAACAGAAGATGACTATAAAAATGTTCTTTTTTAAAGAATTCATTTCTATTGACATGTAAAAATTCCTGGGAATGGGGGTGCTGATATGGACTTGAGTGGTGGGACTGAGTATTCCAAGAGTTGAGGGTAGTACAAAGAGACAAGGAAAAGAAAAAAACATTTGGTAAATTTACTTGTAGTCAAAATTTCTAAATCTTAACCCTCCCATGTTAGTCTCTAGAATGCTATTTACATGCGTATTGTAAACAGATCACATCTACACAATC
Organism: Phalanger gymnotis; assembly: GCA_028646595.1. Taxonomy (NCBI): domain Eukaryota; kingdom Metazoa; phylum Chordata; class Mammalia; order Diprotodontia; family Phalangeridae; genus Phalanger; species Phalanger gymnotis. Next base: position 143,254,802 of record CM053622.1, on the reverse strand, counting down.
CTTTTGTTCAATATCTTTTACATTAGGTGGCTTTGATTCTAAGAACTAGATTAGCAGGTAAACGTAGAGAATCTTGTGAATTCCTTCACCAAGGTGGGAAGGGTCAGTGGAAGCACAATGGTGCAACATGAGTTTAGGTTTAATGAAAAATACTAAATCCAAGATTGCATTCTGGGACAGGAGGATACCAATGAAGGCCAATAACTTTCTGTAACATCTATAATTGATTCCATATCTATGCACTTTCTAATATCAGAAGTCTTGGGAAACATTAGAGATCCAACTGTTTATCTCAAGATCTGTTTACCAAAAAAAAAAAAATAGTCCAGTCAAGTCTTCTCAAAGGTCACAGAGTGTAGATCAAATTATTACTGACATACATCTGTAATATGGTTTGAAACTTACAGAGCTGGTTCAAAAGCCAAGTGTAGGCTTCAAGAAATCTCATCTCCAATTTTCCCTTTGATATAGAGACATTTCTGGCCCATATCTCTCATTGTTACGTTCTTCTTCAATTCATCTATTTGAAAAATGAGGGTAATGTACAGATTTACCTGCTTTGTAGAAGTGGTGTTGGGATTCATTCGTTAATGCTTGTAAAACACCAGGAAGATAATAAACAGTAATCTTTATGTAATCCACTGGGCAAGAAGATAATTAAATGAAAACCCAAGAAGAGTCAAGAGTATGCCTAGATGCACAGTATCTGATGGAGTTTTTTTTTTCCTGGCTCAAACCAGCAGAGATTTATCCTTAAAAGATAATTTCCATAATCTTTCCTATAAATGTGATATATTAAGGTTTAGGACTTCAAATTCTTTATCTATCTCAGCTGCTAAAATCCAGCTGCTTTAATTAAAATTATATTGAGAATACATTTCCCAATTTAGATTTTCAAAGGCCATTGGGAATTTATTATATTTCCTCCCCTTCGTGCCATAATATGTGTGAAAACATAAAGAGAAACCAGTAAGTTTTTTCTCCTGGTGCCAATGTGGTAGAGTGAGAAAGGAACCCTCCCAAACTTCCCTCCAAACAACTAGAAAATCGCCTCATATTTGATGTAGGAGCAAGGAAGCAGCTTACTAGCATGGCAGGAAAGGTCTGTCTCACTGGGGTGGGAGGAGAGCTATCAGTAAAATCAGCCAGCCTCACAGGAAGGGGCTGCAGCAAGGCTATAAGCCCAGGGCAATCCATCAGCAAGGCTGCAAACCAGCTGTCCCCTAGCCAAGTGTGCATTCTGTGCATTGCAGCAGGGCCCCACCTCAGCAACCCCACTCCAGCAAAAGCCACAAGCCATACCTTGACCCCATCGCTGACCAGTAGTGAAGCCCCACTCCAGGATGGGTCAAAAAAAGAGACCCTGTCCTTGGAGCCTGCCAATAGAGAGACATTGTCCCCTTAGCAACCCAGCAGCAGGGTCCAACCACAGAGGCTGACTAGCAAAAGATTACTTCTCCAGGGCCTGCTGTCAGAGAGGCTCTGTTTCCAAAGCAATCCAGCAGGGCTCCATCCCTGGCCCTTACCAACAACAAGAATCTGATACTTTAGCAACTCAGATGCAAAGCCTCAACCCTGGGGCAGGCCAGCTGCTAAACTCCACACCCAGGGGAAGCCAACAGGGAGGCCTCAGCAGAAGGGCAGCCTCTGCCCCAGCAGAAGCCAGAAGAGAAGCCTAAACACCAGTGAAAGCAAGCAGCTAAATTCTGCAGCCCAGTGAAAGCCATCAATAAGACTTTGAGCCTGGCACAAAATGTTCGGGATAGTGTAGGACCAAAGTCCAACTCTCACATAAAAATACCAAGTCACAAAAAGGGCATAAAAATGAGCAAAAAACAAACAAACCAAGGATTTGACTATAGTAAATTAGTATGGTGACAGGGAGGATCAAGGCATAAACTTAGAAGAAGTCAATATTTTTTAAATGCCTACATGTGAAGCCTCAAAGAAAAAAATTAATTTGGTCTCAGGCCCAAAAAGAATTCCTGGAAGAGTTTTAAAAGGATTAAAAAACAAATTAGAGAAGTAGAAGAAAAATTTGGGAAAGAAATGCAATTAATGCAAGAGAATCAAGAAAAATAAAATTCAATAGCATGAGAAAAGATGTATAAAAATTTACGGAGGAAACTAACTCTCTAAAAAGTATAATTGGCCAAATGGAAAAATGAAGTATAAATGCTCATAGAATATGAAGAAAATAATTCCTTAAAAATTACAGTTGAATAAGTAGAAACTAATGTGTCTATGAGACATCAAGATAGGATAAAACAAAATCAAAAGAAAAAAAAACAAAAGAAAATGTGAAGTTTCTCATTGGAAAAACAACTGACCTACAAAATAGATCCAGGAGAGATAATATAAGAATTATTGGACTACTTGAAAGCCACACTCAGAAAAAAGCCTGGACATCTTTCAAGAAATTATTAAAGAAAACTCCTGATATATTGGAACCAGAGGACAAAATAGTAATTGAAAGAATCCACCAATCACCACTTGAAAGTGATGCCAAAATGAAAACTCCCAGTAACAACATAGCCAAATTCCAGAACTCACCAATCTAGGAGAAAGTACTACAAACAGCCAAAAAGAAACTATTCAAACATCATGGAACTACAGACATGATTACAGACAATTTGGCAGCTTCCACATTAAAGAGCCAAAGGGCTTGGAATATGATATACCAGAAAGCAAAAGAGTTAGGATTACAAGGAAGAATCATGTACCAAGCAAAACTGAATATGCTCTTTCAGGGGAGAAAAGTGGACATTTAATGAAAAAGAGGACTTTCAAACATTCCTAATTAAAAGACTAGAACTGAATAAGAAATTTGACCTCCAAATAGAAGACTCAAAGGAAACATAAAAAGGTGAGAAAAAGAAACAAGGAAAATTTAAGAAATTCAATTAGGTTTGACTTTATATTTCTATATGGCAAGATAATATTTGTATCTCTTAAGACCCTTATTGCTATAAAAGTAATTAGAAGGAGTATACGTAGATAGAGGGTGACATTAGGTGACTTTAATGAGATGATACCCCAAACAACAAAATAAAGGGGGAAGAAATAAAATTGCACTGGAAAAAATAAGGGGAAATTTAATGGGCTAAAATATCCCATATAAAAGAGGCATGAAAGAGTTATCATATGTAAGAGAAGACGGGGGGGGGGGAGGGGGGTAGTCAAAGCTCAAACTTTATTCTAATCAAAATTGGCTCAAAGAGAAATTATCATACACACTCAGTTGGATACAGAAATCTATCTTACCCAGAAGGAATTAGAAAGAGATGGCAATAATAGAAGGAGGAGTGGGGTTAATGGAAGGGAGGGTATATTAGGGAAGGCAGTGATCAGAAGTAAAAAAAACCTTATGAGGAGGAAAAGTGTGGGGAGTGAGAGAGAAGGGGGAATAAAAAAGAAAGAAATAGCATAGAGGGAAATGCACACTTATCATAACTATAAATGTAAAGGGGATGAACTCACTCACATTGGAAGCAGATAGCAGAATGGATTAAAAAAAGAATCCCACAATATGTTGTTTACAAGAAACACATTTGAATCAGAGAGGTACACAGAATTCATTATGCTTCAGCTGAAGCAAAGAAAACAGAGGTAGTAATCATGATCTCAGACAAAGCAAAAAAGAGATCTAATTAAAATATATGAGGAAAGAAACTATGCTTGCTTAAAAGTGCCATAGACAATGAAGTCATATCAATACTAAACATATATGCACTAAATGGTATAGTATCTAAATTTTTGAAAGAGAAATTGAGTGAGTTACAGGAGGAAATAGATAATAAAACTATTCTAGTGGGAGACCTCAATTTTCTCCTCTCAGAACTAGGTAAATTTAGCCAAAAATAAACAAGACAGAAGTTAAGGAGGTGAATGAAATTCTAGACAGGTTAGATGTGAGAGAAATTTAGTTAGATATCTAGGAAATCGAATGGTAATAGAAAGGGATATACCCTTTCTCAGCAGTACAAGGCACCTACACTAATCTGACCATGTATTAGGACATAAAATCTTCACAACTAAATGTAGAAAAGAAGAAATCATAAATGAAGCCTTTTCAGATCATAATGCAATAAAAAATTACATTCAATAAGGGACAATGGAAAGACAGATTCCAATTAATTGGAAATTAAATAATCTAATTCTAAAATAATAAGTGAGCCAAAGAACATATTGTAAATAATACAATTAAATAAAATGACAATAATGAGACAACATACCAAAATTTATGTGATGCAGCCAAAGGAATACTTAGAGAAAAATTTATATCTCTAATTGTTTAAATGAAAGAATAGAGAAAAACAGACCAATAAATTGGGCATGCAGCAGCAGCTACAACAACAACAACAACAACAACCTAGAAAAAGAACAAATCAAAATCCCCAATTAAACGCCAAGTTAGAAATCCTGAAAATCAAAGGAGAGATTCATAAACATGAAAGTAAGAAAACCATTGAATTCATAAATAAGATAAAAGCTGATTTTATGAAAAGAAAATCCAATAAAAGGAACAAACCACTGGTTAATTTCACTTAAAAAAAAAGGAAAGAAGAAATCCAAATTACTATTATCAAAAATGAAAGAAGTAACTTCACCACCAATGAAGAGGGAATTAAAACAATTGTTATGAGCTATTTTGCCCAATTATAGGCCAGTAAATTTGATGGTCTAAATGTAATGGATGGATATCTACAAAAATATAAATTACTCAGATTAAAAGAAGAAGAAATATAATACTCAAATAATCCAGTCTTAGAAAAATAAATTGAATGAGCCATCAATGGACTTCCTAAGAAAACAACCCTCAGCAACAATTGGATTCAAAAGCTAATATTACCAAACAATTAAAGAACAATTAATTCCCATACTGTATAAACTATGTGGAAAAATAGGCAAAGAAGGAATCCTACACCAAATTCTGCCTATGACGCAAATGTGGTGCTAATACCTAGACCAGGAAGAGCCAAAACAGAGAAAGAAAATTATAGACCAATTTCCCTAAATAATATTGATGAAAAAATTTAAATAAAATACTATCAAAGAGATTACAGCAATATTTCATAAGGATAATACACTATGGCAGGGTGGAATTTATACCAGGCATGCAGGACTGTTTCAGTATTAGGAAAACTATGAGCATTATTGACAATATCAATAACAAAACCACCAGAAATCATATGATTATCTCAGTAGATGCAGAAAAAACATCTGACAAAATACAGCACTCATTCCTATTAAAACACTAGAGAGCATAAGAATAAATGAAGTTTATCTTAAATCATAAGTAATAACTCTGTAAAGCCATCAGCAAGCATTATTTGTAATGGGGATAAAGTAGAAGCCTTCTTGATAAAATGAGGGATGAAATAAGGATGCACATTATCACCTCCATTATTTTATATTGTACTAGAAATGTTATCTACAGCAATAAGAGAAGAAAAAGAAATTAAAGGAATTAGAATAGGCAATGAAGAAACAAAGCCATCACTCTTTGTAGATGATATAATGCTATACTTAGAAAATCCTAGAGAATCAACTCACAAACTACTTGAAATTATTAACAGCTTTAGCTAAGTTGGAGGATACAAAATAAACCCACATAAATTGTCAACATATATATTGCCAACAAAATCCAGCAGCAAGAGATAGAAAGAGAAATTCCATTTAAAATAATTATAGATAATATAAAATATTTGGGTATCTACCTGCCATGAACTATACGAACACAACTATAAAGCACTTTTCATACAGATAAAATCAGATCTAAGCAATTAGAAAAATATTGATTGTTCATGGGGAGGCTGAGACAATATAATAAAAATGACAATTCTTCCTAAATTAACCTATTTGTTTAGTGCCATAGCAATCAAACTATGAAAAATTATTTTATAGAGCTAGGAAAAAAATAATAAAATTCATCCAGAAGAGCAAAAGCTCAAGGATATCAAGAGAATCAATGAAAAAAAAATGCAAAAGAATGTGGTCTAGCCAACTAGATCTCAAACTGTATTATAAAGCAATAATCATCATGACAATTTGGTACTGGCTGAGAAATAGAATGGTAGATCATTGGAACAGATAAGATACAAGTAAAATTATAACAAATAACCATAATATTCTAGTTTATGATAAACACAAAGTTCCAAGTTTTTGGAACAAAAACTCACTATTTGACAAAAACTGCTGGGAAAACTGGAAAACAGTATCACACAAACTAGGTATAGACCAACATCTCACAACATATACCAAGACAAGGTCAAAATGGACATAAAATTTACACCTAAAGGATGATACCATAAGCAAATTAATAAAGGATGGAATAGTTTATCTGTCAAATTTATGGATAAGGGAAGAATTTAGGATCAAAGGAGAAATAGAGAGCATTACAAAATTTAAAAAAGATAGTTTTGATTATATAAAATTAACCAGTTTTTTGCAGAAACAAAACCTACATTATAAGGGAAACAGAAAAGTGGGGGAAATTTTTTGCAACAAGTATCTCTGGTAAAGCCCTTCTTTCTCAAATATATAGAGAGCTGAGTCAAATTTATAAAGCTACAAGTCATTCCCTAGTTGATAAATGGTCAAAAGATAAAAACAGGCAATTTGCAGATAAAGAAATTAAAGCTATCTATAGAATATAAAGAAATTCTCTAAATCATTATTGATTAAAGAAATGTAAATTAAAACAACTCTGAGGTACCACACCATGCCTATCAGAGTGGAAAATATGTCAAAAAAGGAAAATGTTGGATGTTGGAGGGAATGTAGGAAAACCAGGATACTAATGAACTATTGGTAGAGTTGTGAACTGATCTATGCATTCTGGAGAGGATTTGGAACTATGCCCAAAGGGCTATAAAACTGTGCATCAATTGTGGATCAAAATCCAGCAATAACACTGCTAGGTCTACATCCAAAAGACAATCAAAAAAGGGAAAAACACCTATTTGTACAAAAATATTTACAGCACCTCTTTTTTGTGGTGGTTAAGAATTGGAAATCAAAGGGATATCCATCAATTGGGGAATGGCAAAACAAGATGTGGTATATGATTGTAATAATATATTATTGTGCTAGAAGAAATGACAAGCAGAGGATAATTTCAGAAAACGCTGGAAAGGCTTACATGAACTGAAGCTGAGTGAAGTGAACAGAACCAGAAGAATGCTGTACACAGTAATAGCAATATTTTTGATGAAGAATTGTGGATGATTTAGCTATTCTCAACAAAATAATGATCCAAGACAATCCCAAAGGGCTAATGATAAACTATCTGCCTCCAGAGGAAGAACTGATATTATTTGAATATAGCCTGAAGTATGTTATTTTCTTTCTTTAATTTTCTTCTTTTATTTGAGTCTTTTTGTATAAAATGACTGATATGAAAATATTTTACATAAATGCACATGTATAATATATATCTGATTGTTCACCATCACAGGGACGGGACAAATGGGGGAGGGAGAGATAGAATCTGGAACTCAAAACTTGAAATACAAATGTTTAATTTTTTTTTTACAAAAATAGAAACCTGAAGTATTTAATTTTCTCAAAAGTCAGAGGGTAATTTCCTTCTGGATTAGGCTTCAGCTAGCAAATCATATAATTATGTGAGGCAAAACCTAAAATTCACACTTGTCTGTGGTTGGTGGATATAACCCATGCTGGTTTAAAGACAAAAACCTGATATAAAACTGAGTTCTCTAGGTTGACAATCCCTAATTTATGAACATGCAATTCCTAGAACCTTGTTTGTAAGAATTTAATTTATTATATTCAAATTTTATTATATTACATTAGAGTTTCCCCAAATTTTCAAATGTTATAGAAGTACATAGGTACCCAGGGATGAAACAGCATATACTTTTTATTGTCCTGATTCCAGTATGTATTTGTTTGGAAAACCCATGGAATTGGTCAATCAGTTTGTATAAAAGTAGTACATATATGCATATGTTATATTATAGAGATTTATAGATATTGTGGGGGATAGAGATACATAGAGATAATAATTACCCATTCTATGTAAATAAAAAAGGAAGAGAGGCAGCAAGAACAAGAGAGAAAGAGAGAGAAAGAGAGAGAGAGAGAGAGAGAGAGAGAGAGAGAGAGAGAGAGAGAGAGAGAGAGAGAATGGAACTAGGCTCACAACTAAAACCTAAGTAAGAGAGTTCATTACTCTTCAGAAACTATGCAATATTTTTTATTAATCACAATTATTGTCTTAAGTGAAAGGTCCCATTTTTAACACTATATTCCTCCAGAGATTTTGTATGGCTTTGGGTTGTGGAATATATCTATGAGGCATTAAATTTGAGGGTCACCCAAATGTCAATGAAGCCTTACATAGTAGGCATGAGTAGCCTGAAACACTTTACCAAGGAAGAACTGGGTTAGTAGTAGTGGAGAATATGATCAGAGACATGTGTGTTCAGCAATAAAGGTCGGTCAGCCATGTGTCTAGAACAAAAAAGTTTGGATAGGCTGTGTACTGTTCAATTATCTGTTCTGGTATCAAGGGGATTACATCGCATCACTAGCATGTGAGAAGGAAAGGTTGGTGAGCCTTTGTGTGCCAGTTCCAAAGGCAGCCTCCTTGAAGGACCATTGATGATCTCCTCTCTCTTGCTATGGCTAAAGATGTACTCAATGTACCTCTGAACAGCCTGGTTGCATCTTCCCTTTGCTGCCCCTGAGCCTATATCCTAGTATGTTGCTTTTGATTCTGAACCTCCCCTTTTGAGATTTCTTGCTTTTTGTGTTATTGGTCTCTATGATGCTTCTGTGAGATGCAGCCCAGGTTTCCTAACCAATGTTAGGGACTGAAAAAGCTGCAATTGGGTTGGTTTTTCTCAGCTGACAAATGAAAAAGAAAATGGTAGGGAAGGAAGGAAGGAAGCAGTTTTGTGGAGTAATTGTGCAAATGCTAAAAGAAAGAAGTAGAAGAGTAAGAATGCAATCAATCCATAAGCATTTATTAAGGGCTGGTATATGTGCCTGGCATTATGCTAGGCAAATATAGTTGTCTTTATTTCTGAGAAGATAAAGACAAAAAAGAAACAATCCCAGACCTCAAGTGTGGGCGCATGTAGAAAATATTTTGCCTGGAGTAGAATTATTTGACCTTTAACAATCACGAAAGAGGAAAATAAGGGAACACAGAATATGAATACTTCCCTTGATGGGGAAACACAGGTAGAGGGTAATAATAACAATTCACATTTCCTTAGCACTTTAAAGCCTGCAAATCTCTTTTCTCATGACAATCCTATTAGGTATGTAGCAGAAGCATTTTATCCCCATTTTAAAGGTGAGGAGACTGAAACTCAGAGAGATTAAGTGACTTGACTAAAGCAGAGTCACAAATTTAGGAAACATCAATGCTGGATATTTGGATCAGATTTCCTTATTTTGGACAGCCTCATTACTGTCTGGGGATGTGGCATGAGAGAACTTCCTTGGAAGTTCATCTCTGAGAAGTGATGAAGGACATAGGCAGGATACAAACAGTTCTATTTGTAAGTCAAGTGTTTGTAATTTGGAGGTTTCCTGTTTACCATTGAGAAAGTACAGAATGAATGATACGACAAACTTCAAGTGCTGAACTTCCTTCAGTCTAAGCTGATATTTTTGACTCATTACCTATGGAATAAACATATGCTCCTTGAACTCTTGGGGGAGATACAGTCTAAGAGCAACAGAAATCCAACATTAGAAACAAAGCTTTATTGATTGACACCACAGGAATAAATTGGACTAGGGATTACCTTGTGGATTTTGCATTATAAACACACAGAGATCACCTTCTTGACTTTATTAATCACATCCAAAGGGCTTCAGTAACAAAAGATTTGACTTCCATTAAGTGAAGATCTAGTGCTGTCATTTTTGAGTTCTCCCATCTAAAGCAAACTGAAAACTCTCCCTTCCTTTCCCCTAAGTCTTCTGCCTCCCACACTTCCCATCCTGATCCTCTAAGTAGCTTTCCTTGTTCAGGCTGACCTATCTTACCTTTGTGATGCTTCATGGGTCTGGTACCAGAAACATCCCCGCTGCCTTTCTGACACATTATTGCCTTTCACATAATTTTCTAGTCTAACCTTTGGTTGATAAGTGACTCTTTATCTCTGTGATCAGCCTTATTAACTCATTTCACTAACAGCTTGGTCTAATCCCTACCAACTCTGCAATTAATAGATCAGAAAAGTTACTCTTCAGGCCACTTCTTTCAACCATCAAATGACATTGCAAAGCATTCTTTCCACATGTCTTAATTCAACTACTTTTGCCCACTTTCTGTAGACCAAATATTTTCTCCTCTAAAATGTGAACTATGTAAATATGTTAAACCAAACTTCACACCAATTTTTTCATGTTTTCATTTCATCTCTAACATACCAGAATACTTTTTCACACCTGTTTCAACAAATTTTCAGTAGACTAATTGTATGAGACAACATTTTGTTGTTTTCTGTTTTCTTAAAAACTGGAAGTCTGTGAAAACCTGGAGATAAAGAGCACAGACTGTACATCCCAGTTTCTCCCCAACACAAGGCAATTATTTTTAGGATTTCCACAGTCTCTCACAGGCGCCTGATATGTTTTCCTGTATCTAGCCTCATTCATGCAGTTGTGTTGCTTAATATTTACATGCATATCTCAGAAACCTGACACAGTCGTTAGGGCCTTATTTGCTTAGGGGGTTGGAGATTATTAAGAGTCTGGGATGGACCACAGTAGGAAACCCTTGTGGGGGAGCTGTGGTCAGATCCTACAAGTGTAGAAAATTCAAACTGAACTGGAGAGTAGAGAGGTGAACAAAAATTGCCAAAGGAAGAAATTGAATCCCTTTGAAGATGTCTTAATGTATGTCAGTTTCTTACAAGCACAAACCGTAGGATTGGTAAACTAACAGGCATAAATTTATTAATAATGCTATTGTTATTACCATAGAATAATAACATGACATTATTAGTAGTAAACTAGAGTAATTTCTTTAGGAATTTTCGAATAATTTGTGTTATTCAGGATCACTCTGAGGTCAACAGAATATGCTAATTATTCTTTCCTGTTTCTGTATTCTCTAATTTTTTTCTTCTGAAAGACAATAGATTTGAAGACAAAGAATTATAGCAGGCTAGAATTGAGGTGAGTTTATATTTTAGTTGATGGAGGTATCTTTACTCTCTCGTAAAAACCATAATTTTCCCTGTTAGCTGAATAATACAAATAGGATAAAACTTAGTTTCGACAAGTTTAACAAATAAACTTGTTTATTTGATGATAATTTTAGGCAAATTGTGAACTTGTTAGTAGAGATTTGTAGACAAAGAATGTCTATATCCATTGGAAGAAAGGAGAGTAGAGAGTGTTAGGTTGTTGAGGTTTAATTAATTTTCAATCATGTCCAACTCTTTATGACCCCTTTTTGGGGGTTTTCTTTGCACAGACACTGTGGTAGTTTGTCATTTCCTTATCCAACTCATTTTACAGAGGAGGAAACTGAGACAAACAGGGTTAAATGAGTTGCCCGGGGTCAGACAGCTGGTATTTGAAATCACATTTGAACTCAGGTCTTCTTCACTCTAGGCCCATATTCTATGCACCATGCCACCTAGGTGCCCAAGGAATTGTGTATACCTGGCAATTTTTGAGGATTTCCCTTATTCCCAGAGAGCAGACAAGGGGCTTACTTACTTTACCATTCACTTCGAAAATCCCTGCCCTGAAAAATGTCTGTATCTGTAAATGAACTGACCCCTGATGAGAAGAAAACAGGAACAACAGCAAACAACAACAACAAGGCTTTTAGAATTCTCATCTGCCTAAACCTTACTAGAGATGTCATGGAGGTGTGTGGTGGGGAAGGCAAGTAGGAGTGTGTTCTGGGAAGCAGGCAGGTTCCCTAAAATGCCTATGGTATCACCATCACTGATGTTTTGTTAGGATGCTTGGAGGATTATTGCTTTAGTTATTGAATATTCTAGAGGTCTAGAGTCACCTATTAAAATACAAATACATTTGGGAGGCTAAAAATGTTAAACTGTTATCAGCTGGCACATTGGCTAGAGTAAGTTGATAGCTAGAGTTTTGAGAATGGAACATAAGCTAGGTACATGGCAGGTGGAGGAGAGGAAGGGGACTGGAACTGTGTTGGCACTGGGAGTTTTTAGGATTGGAATAAAAACACAAAAAAGAAAAGAGACCAACCACTACTCTCCTAAACTTATTCTTGAGACAATTCTTAAGACCTTTGCTGACTAGAGAAAATGTATTCCAGTTTTTGCTTATACTCTATAGCTCACACACTTTGTGGCAAATACAGTGACAAAAATAACCACCTACTTGAACACAGGCTGCCACTTTAAATGTTGTACAATGAATTTTTCATCTATCAATTAAACGGCAGACTAGAAAGTCACAGATAACAAGGATGGCTCTCTACGCCACTTCAGGTGATTGGTTAAAAATAGAAGAGTGCTGGAAAGCAGGAGAAGCATAATCAATACTGTGATTAATGGTAGTAATTTCACACAAACATCTGGCCAATTAAGTATGCTCTTTAGGAGATGTTTCTCTTAGTGACTTTGTAAAGGAATGAATGGGTTTCAAATCAAATATCACTGTCAATATATTAAATAATTCACAGCCAAGGACTAAGTCAACTTGGAAAATTTCCAGCCCCCAGGTATCTTTAAGTCATTTTTTTCTTGAGGTGAAAAAGCATCAGGATCTTTCCTTTTTACTCTACAGTCCTATTGTCTGCCCATTCTATTCTATTCTATGTGCTTGCACATACTGGGGGTTTGCTGTGTGTCCAGTACTAATCTGGGAGCTATCCAGATTACAAAGGACTCATGTGACAAGTCCATGTCCTCAAAGTATTTAGAGTTTTTTCCTCCAGAGTTAAAACAGAGACATTTGTGAGACAATTATAAAATAAAACAACGAATAATCAGTTGTTAAATGGAATACAATTAGATGCCAAGTTATAAGGACCACACAGTGTTATTTAAATGCTAACTAGCTATATGACCGTATAAGCAAATGGCTTCGTGGTACCATATTTCTAGGCTTCAAACTAAGGCTCCCACAAATCTCTCACCCTTTCCTCATATCCAATCTGTTGGCTAGGACTATTGATTTTAATCTCATAGCATCTCTCACATATGTCCCCCTCTCCTCTGACACAACTAGCACCCTAGTGCAAGCCCTCATCTCTTCATGCCTGGATTGTAGTAGCCTTCTAGTTAGTTTCCCTTCCTCAAATCTCTATCCACTGCAGGCCATCTTCAATTTAGCTATCAAATTAAGCTTTTCAAAGTCTAGAACTGGCTTCCTAATCAAATTTAAAAATGTCTATTTGGTATTCAAAGTCTTTTACAACTTGACCCCCTCCTTCCTTTCCAGGCTTTTTATACCTTATCACCAAATATTCTTAGATGAAGTCATAGTGACCTCTTTCCTGTTTTTCTCACAAGATATTCCATCTTTCGATTCTGTGATATTTCACTAGCTGTCACTCCCGCCTAGAATTCTCTCACACATCTTTTTTACCTTATCACTTTCTGGGCTTACTTCGAGTCCCACCTAAAATCCCAGAAGAAACTTTTCCTGATCCTCATTCATGTTTCTGGTTGGCTATCTCCAATTCATGTTGTATCTAACTTGTTTTTATCTTATCATGCCCAACAGACTTTGAGTTCCTTAGGAACAGGGATCATCTCTCCTCTGTCTTTGTATCCCTAGTGCTTAGCACGTAGAAGGAACTAAATAAATATTTATCAACACACAATTCGGATCCAGTTCTGTCATTTTAAAATAGAGGAATCTAAGACCTCTGCAGAGTGGCACCAGAACCGTTAAGATTGAAATAAGGTCTCCTAAGACCTAGCCTAATGCACCTCCTGCTGCAGCACGTGATTCTCTCAATGAAATCTCCTGTATATGAGTGAAACATTACTCTTTTCTCACATATAATCAGCTACTATGTTTTTATAGATTCTACATTCACACCAATTTTTAGCATCCTCTTCTACTCACATGGCCATGATCTTATTCAGAGCCTTACACGAAGGTTGAAACAGCCTTATTATTCCTCTTCCTGTTTTCAGTATCCCCTTCTCCAATCTATTATCCATGAGGCTGACAAAATAATCATTCTAACACACAATCTGATCATTTTCCTGGGCTGCTCGAGGTTATTAAGGGGCTCACTCAATATCTCTGATTCCACTCCATAATCTCTATACTTCTTTCTCTAAAATATCTGTTCTTTTCCCACTTCTGCTTTTCACCTTCTTTTTATACTTTGTTTTCCTTCATTAGAATGTAAGCTTCTTGAGGATAGGGACTATTTTCTTTTCTTTTATGCAACAGTTCTAAGCACAGTTTTTGTTATGTAATAAGAACTTTAAAATGCTTGTTGTTAATATTCTTGTCTCTCCTAACCTCTGCTAGGTGCTGTAGTAGATAAAAGTCAGGAAGACTCATCCTCCAGAGTTCAAGTCTGGCTGTGTGACCCTGGGCAAGTCACTTAACCCTGTTTGCCTAAATTTCCACATCTGTGAAATGAGCAAATCACTTCAGTATCTTTGCCAAATGGGGCTATGAAGAATTGGACCCAATTGGAAAATGACTGAACAGTGAATAACCTCTGCCTCTTAGAATATTTAATTCCTACAATGCTCATTTTAGGTGCTAGTGCTAACTCTTATAACAGGTCTTCCCAATCCTCTTAGTTAATGGTTCTGTCTATCTATCTGTTTGTCTGTCTCTCTTTGAATAGTCTTGTATTTAACTATTTTTTTACTTCTAATATCTGTCTGTGATAAACCCAGACTAGTGATTAGTTGAGTGTCTTGAATATAGTAGGGTTAAAAACAAAGAAACAAACAAACTAATCTGGGTTAAATTGCTCATGAGTAGTTGTGGAAAAGTACACAAGACTTGGTTCCAATTATGCCTCTGACACTTTCTAAAAAGATTAGTCTCTTAACCCCTCTAAGCTTTAGTTCCCTTAACTGTTGCAAAGAGAATTCTGGTTTAAGTACAAGTTCAAGGAGACCGCCTCAGGGGTCACATTCAGCTCTTGGACTCTGTACTCAGTATGATAGCTCAGTATGATCTAGTGAGAGGGGTAAAAGAATGTCTCCTCCCCATTGGGTTGACATAAAATAATATTAAACATCTTCATTATGGTTAGGAAGCAGGAATCCCTGACACCCTGTGAGAAACACTAGCGTACTGAGTCTACAGTGGTTCTCCTTTGATAACCTAGAGAACTGAAAATATGTGCTCTAGATTCTGGTCACTCTAGTCATAAGCTCTCCTGCTGGAGCTAGCACTTATTATGCATACTATATTTAAGGAATTATAATATTGCAAGGCAGTTTTCTCACCAGAACTGGAAGTGTCTGCTTTTCAGAGGGCTCAGATTTCCTTTGGCCCTATGAAGCATTAATTAAAAGAACTACCAAAATCTGAAAATGATCACGAGTCTTTATACCCAGAGCTGGTCATTTTATTTTTGAGAAATTTCCAATTACTAGGACATTTATTTTTGTGTTATGCTAAAAAAATTTTCTTTAATGATTTCAAGTTTCTTTTAAAACAAAGTCGCATCTTTTTAATACCATTATTCTAATGATGTTTCTGTATGCCATCAAGATATAGACTGTAACCATCTCAGAAAAGATTAAAATGAATTTATCACCCAGATGGCAATGAGAGGGCTCATAGTAGGTATGATAAGGCTGCAATATTTAAAAATGAAGAGCTTTAAATAAAAGTAATAATAGATATAATTAGAGAAATATGTGATAGGAAGAAAAAAAGAGACTGTTTACAAGGCAAGGGCAAAGAATGATGACAGTTGACTAGGCAGAGTATGACAATAGTACCCTCATCATGTCGAAAGTCTCTAGTACTTTGGGGAGAACCCCTATAGTGAAATCATGGAGGACGTGGACCAGAGTAGCATGGAATAGGCAAGCAGGGATATTTTGTGATCCGCACTGTTGATGGGAATTCTAAAATTTATGAAATCACAGATCCATTTGAGTGGTTAACTTAAACTAAAGCCTGACACCCTGTACCAGCTATCTGTAGGTCCCAAGGTTGCCTTCTTCACCAAGCAAAGAAAGTCTATTCATTGTGAATATAAGCTCTTTGTAACTGCAACATGAAACATAAAGAATGATAGAATCTCAGAGTTGGAAGGGACCTCAGAAGCTATCTCATCTGATATGTAGATGGACAGGAATTCTCTCTACAATGCAATAACTTCATCATCCATCCTCTGCTCGAAGAGCTACGGTGAAAGGACAATCTAATAAGTCAGATATTAGAGGTACAATTCTCTGCACTTTACTGATGTGGAACCTGAGACGCAGATACATTAAGAAGCAACTTGATCATCATCATACAGCTTATAATTTTTAGATTCTTACCTATAACCTCCTTCCTCCAAGTCTAACATAACACTGTATTACCTTATAACATTTATATCTGATGCTTTCTCTCTGGTAAAACTGAAATAGCAATAGTAGGAAGAAAAAGAAATGGGAAACACTCGTTAGTTGTCTGAGGGAACAAATAATCCTCCATTTACCTATTCCTAGATTGTCTGGAAGAGAAATGGGATGCTCCTGGTAATTATGGTTGTAGTCAATGGGCAATTCATGGGCAAAATGATTTTGTGGGCATAGTAACTAAATAATAATGGCAGCAGTGGCTCAACTGCCTTTAAGACTCAGAGATTAAATGCATAAGATTCACCCTACAGCTTCTCACTGTGGTTCAATTCTTCTTTGCCATAGAATTCTTAGTTTGGTCTTTTACCCATAGCAGAAATCAGTGTGAAAATAACATAACATTCTTAAATGTCAAAGTAGAAAAATGAAAAGTAGTGCACATAAGAACATTTAAAAAACCCCACTGGACTAAAATAAGGATCTGTGTAATTCATTATCCTGTCTCTGACAGTGACAGCAAAGTAGAATAGATAGTATTACTGTACAACACATGGTCAGAATTCAAGAATAAACTTCGAATGTCTAATTTTCCTTTAATAATAGGCTATGCAGCTCTCTTACAAGGGTGTGATGAGGTGGGAAAGATTCTGCACTGGGAGCCAGGAGAAGGTCCCAGCATCACTCCTTATTAGGCACATGACTGGGAGCAAATTATTTGCCTTTCTACAGCTTTCATTTCTTCATTTATTAAATGATAAACTGAAAATAACTGAATAACAATAATATTGGACTAAGTATTTCTACAATGCATACCTATTTGTAGATATCTGTCATTTCATTTAATAGAATGTTTGCCTAAAAATCAAAACAAATAAGTTCTGCTTTTAGCTTATTCTTTCTTAGATGAGAAATTTTGGAAAGGCCACAACCTCTTTGGTCTGTTTTCCATGCAGACAAAAGTAGGAGATCAGGATATTCACCTCCCGTAGATAGGAGAATAAATGGAACAAGTAGATACAGAGTAAAGCACCTTGAAAACTGAAGCATCACTGAAGAGTGCAAAGCACCCTGGCTCTAGAGTCAGAGGACCTAACTTGAAATACTACTTCTAATGCTTACTTTGCCTTGTAACCTTGTCTAAGTAAATGAACCTCCCCGACCCTCAGTTTCTTGATATGTGGAACAATGGCTGTTGGACTAGATGTCTTCCTAGATCCCTTTTAGCACTAGGTCTATGATCTCTTGATCTATTTGTGAAGAAGTAGTCACTAGAAGTATATAGGGAAACAGTAGAGATTGACAGATGGAAAGACAGACGGAGAGACAGGCAGCTATAGAGAAAAGCCACTATTAAAATGTATAACATCATTTTAGTATTTCCTTCCTTGCCATACAATCTTTGCCAGTTAAAATTCTACCCATGCTTCTAGGCATAATTTAAATGTCACCTCTTTTCTATGATCCCTAGAAGTAATCTTTTCCTCCTCTAGACTTTCAAAAGACTTACTTTGTACCACTCATTCATCCCTCATATTCTATTTTGCATTATATTTCATTGTGTATCCAGGTTCAAATGTCCCAAATAATTCCTTGAAAGTTGGAACAATGTCTTGTTTCTATCTCTTTCAAATCAAATGAGATAATGTTAACAAAAGTGCATTACTAGCCTTAAGGCATGATATAAATATTATCTAGTATCTCCCTCATCACTTAGCACATTACCTTGCATACATTGGACTTGCTACCTAATTTATTTAACTACTATCAAGGTTTTCCCTTAATTTACATTAAATAAAGGGCCTTCAAACTTCCAGGAATTTTCTAAAGTTCAAATATTCTAGGATACAGTAAAACATAATAACGAATAACAGTCTATCTCTTTGTTTGTTCAATTCACCTTCCTGGGGGCCTTCTTCAATTCAGTTATGTCTTTCCTCAGGTATGGCTGTTAGAACATCACAAAGCAGTCCTTGTGAGCTGGCACCCTACTTTTGTACAAAGGTAGGATCATATTTCTTGTTTTATTTCCAATACCTTGAAAAACTATCTGAAAAAAAATTTGTTAGTTGAAGCTATACTTAGACCATTATCTTCAGGAAAATGTCAACTGGCATTATGAGTTCCCTTTCCTATGAAATGGCTAATACTTCAACCCATGTGAGTGATTTGGCTACCATTTCCCCCTTGACTTTACATTTTGTCATGCTAAACTTCATATGCCACTTTTTAGCCCACTCCCAAATGCGTGATTTCTTCCTATGGATGAACATTATCAGTTCAGCACAAATTCTTGGTAAATTTAGAGATTATTTTTCTCCATTAACCTCTTTCTCTAGACCATTTCTGAATCTGTTTTTAAAAGGATTTTTGCTTTTTTTTGTCCTCTAGAGAAAACTAATCTCTAGTTCACCGTAATCTTCATTTCTTGTTTATAATCCAGTTCTTTGTTCCTGATAAATTTCCCTTTAATCTCATTAACACTCATTTATTACTTATCCTTTAAACAGACTTTATTGTAAAATTGTACATCATCTTAAAGTATAGAGATAGAAATTTCCTTAGAGATGATCTAAACAGACAATCATTTTACAGAGAGGGAAACTGAAGCCAAGGCCATTTAGGTTACTCACAAGGTAGTCATTAGAAGTACTCTTTCCACAGAACCATGGTAAGATACAAATGTAAGTAATTTTATACTCATTATCTTTTGACCACTTATTAATCTCATCAAATATCTTGGCAGATAAGAATCTTAGAACCTTTACAACCTATATATCTGAAACACAAAATCCCCATTCAATATCTCAAATAAGTAGTTCTATAGTCAGCTTGAAGATCTTCAGTGAGGGGGAATTCATTGTACCCCCAAAAGACTCAGTTTCATGTTTAGACAGGTTTAATTTTTGGGAGGTTTTCCTTATACTCACTCAAAATATGCCTTTGTATGACATTTGGTCAGTGGTCCCAGTTAATCTCAATTAGGTCCTCTTTGCAGCAAAATAATCCTTTTAATCATTCTTAATTCTCTCTACTGCACTCTGAAACTGGATAGGTATTTCTCAATTATGAACACTAGAGCTTCTCTTCTTTCTGCATGGCTTCCACAATACCTCCTTGTTAACCCTCTCAGCTAAGATCCTTGCTTCATATTTTACAGGCAAAAAAAAAAAATAAGGCCATTCATTTACAGTTCCATGTCTTCTTCATTTCCCAATGCCTCTTCATTTCACATCATCTTGACCTCTCGGGCCCTGCCTAATTTCCTCCTTTACTTCATTCTCTGATAAAGAGGTGGCCCTTTTTTCTTGACAAGGCCAATCACTCTATATTCACCCTTGATCCCCTCTATTCCTATCCTCTGCAGCAAATTGTCCTTGCTGTCATCCCTACTGCCAAACTTCAATCTCTCCTTATCTGTTTCTTTTGTTTTTTTTTCCTCCTGCCTACGGAAAGGCCTTATTCCTAGAAAAGCCTCATTAGATCTCACCATCGAAGTTCTATTGTTCCCTACTTCTCTTTTTTTCCCCAAGTCAAATGCCTTGAAAAAGTTGTCTATACTTGGTGTTTCCATTTTCTCTCCAGTTCCTCTCATCTAAACCCCCATGGAACCTGATTTTCAACTTTATTATCCAAGTGAAACTGCTCTCTCCAAAGTTACTGATGGTCTCTTAACTGTTAGATACAATGGCTTCTTCTCAATCTATGTTGTTTGACCCCTTCAGCATTTGATACTATCACCCTTTTCTCCTGAATATTTCTCCACTTTAGATTTTCAAGACTGCTCTCTCTTGCTTCTTGCCCCTCCTTGACAATCTTCACTCATGACATACCCACTAACTGTGGGTAATCCCCAAAGCTCTCTTCTGGGTCTTCTTTTATTTTGTCTCTGAATTTCCAGTTTTTCTCTCCTCTCATCAGCTCCCAGGGGTTCAACTACTATCTTTATAAGCCAATACTTTTATTATGATACAAATATATTATAAACTATATGCAGTAATTATATCATAACAGAAACTTTATATCATATTATAAATCATATTATAGTTTTATATATATATTATAAATCACATATACACATATATAATATAAACTATTATAATATAAACCATAGTTCCATGTGCCTGATCCAACATCTCTCCTGAGCACTGGTCCTTCAGCACAAACTTTCTATTGGACATTTTGAATTGCATGTCTTTCAGCCATCTGAAATTCAACAAGTCCAAAGCAGAGCTTATTGCCTTTTCCCAAAATCCTTTCCCTCCCTACTCTACCCCCAATTCCAAACATCCACATTACTTTCAAATATATCACCATGCTTACAGTCTCCTAGGTAGCCAACTCTGGTGTCATACTTAACTTTTCAGGCCCTCACTCCACGTATCAAATCAATTGCCAAATTTTGTTTCTATTTCCATATCCTTAGAATATGTTCTCTTACTAATACTTACACAGCTACCAGTCAAGTTCAGGCCTTCCTCATGTCACCATCTGTCACCTATATTGTTGAAGGAGTTCAAGTATTATATTCTGCATGGAGTCTTTCCACATTCCTCCATCACCCAAAATGACTTTACATCTTTCAACTTTGTATATGAACACATATATGTATATGTACATATATTTATATACATACATACAACTTTATATTATGCAATGTATAATACCTATATGTATATGTATGTTTTGTATGTATATTTTTATTTTCTCATATATAGTATATATGTGTATACACTACACACATGTATATATGTTTTTGTATGTATATGTATTTTTCTCATATATAGTGTATATGTAGTATATATTCTTATATATAGTGCATATATACATATACATATATGCATACATATACATTTGTTTATTTTTTTCCCTATGAGAATATAAGCTCATTGCAAATAGAGATTCTTTCATCACCAGGACCTAGCACAGTACCTAGAACTTAGCAGACAGTTAAATAAGTATCCATTGATTTAATAGACTGCTATAGCAATTTTCTATTTTGTCTACTTATCTGAAGCTTCTTTCCACTCCATTCCATCCTCCCACAGCTGCCAAAGTGCTTTTGACTAAGTTTAGGTCTGACCATGTCTACTCCTCCTGCCTCCATTTCAATAAACTTCGGGGGCTCTCTATGATTTCTATAATCATAGACTCAGAGCTGGAAGCAATATTCACGGATAGGACAAACTATAAACTATCATTTACAGCTCTTTACAACTAGTTGCTTCCTATTTTTCCCCTCTTCTTGAATATTATTCTGTTTTTCAATCCAGTCATATTGGTCTAATCTGTATTCTCTGCACTCAATATTCCATTTCCTTTCCTCATAAATGTTTTTGCACTGGCTAACTCCCATTTCTGAAATTTATTCTCTTTACTCTAGAGATTCCTGTGGTCCTTTAAGACTTAGATTGAGAGCCACCATCTACACCTGATCCCACTAAATGCTAGTGTCTTCCCTCCTAAAATTATATTTAATTCATTTTGTGTAGGGAGTAGGAATTAGATGTGTGATTTTATTGGCATAGGGAACTTCCAGTGAGGAAACTCCCTCTACCAATTCAGATCAGCTCCTCCTCTAAAACTTCTACTCTTAGAATGTTCCCTATAGCACCAAGAGTTAATAGAATTAGTATATGTCAGAGGTGGAACTTGAACCCAGGTCTTCTAAGATTAAAGGTAAGCTCTCTATCCACTGTGCAATGCTAATTTCTTGTTTTGTATGTATTATGTATATTCTTATAAATGTACATTGCTGTTTCCATTAGAAATGTAAATTTCTTGAAGATAAAGGCTATTTTGTTGTTGTTGTCGTGGAGTTGTTTCACTCATGTTCCACTCTTCATGACCTTTTTTGAGGTTTTCTTGGTGAAGATACTGGAGTGGTTTGCCATGTCCTTCTCTAGCTCATTTAACAGATAAGAAATTGAGGTAAACAGGGTTAAGTGACTTGCCCAAGGTCTAAGTGACTAAGGCCAGATTTGATCTAGGAAGATAAGTCTTCCTGACTCCAGGCCTAGCACTATATCCACTGTTTCACCTACCTGCCATAAGATTATTCTACATTTGTCTTAATAAATGCTTGTTGATTGACTACTTGATCCTGACCTATGGCACCAAGCAGAACAAAGCTAATCTCTCTTCTGCATAATAGTCTTTCTAGAATTTGAAGTCATGTGACTCCCAAATCTTTACTTTTATAAGCTAAACATCCCTATTTACAGAATTGTTTGACCATGGATTTGTCCTGGGAGGGACTATAAGGATAATTAAATTTAACCACCTTATTTTACAGTTGAAAAGTCTGGATCCAGAGAGATAATAATGAAAATAAATAGTAAAATAATTTCTAACTTTGATAGAATTCTTTAAGGTTTGCAAAGGGCTAAATTTATATTATCTAATGACCTTCACAAAAATATTATACACCATGAATAGTTACTATTATTATGCCTATGCTAGTGAGTGTGAGAAATTAAGTAAATTGCAAAAGGTAACAAATAATAAATAGTAGTCAGGATCTACTTCCAGATATTAGGATTCCAAGTCCAGTGCCCTGTCTACTATACTGCTTCTTTCTTCCTATCAAGCTTTATATCACACAAAATATTAGCAGACACACTTCATCAAAGTTTTTCATTAGCACGGAGAAAAATCATGGGATATAAGGACCAAGCGATTCTACTCATATTTATGAGGAATGAGTTGTTTTTCTGGTATGGAATTTTCTTGCAGATATATTTTTAAAAATCATCCTTCTACAGAATCACTTAAATTGAGAGCAAGAAAGACCCTCAACAAGGAATCTCACAATAACATAATTGACAAGGAAACTCCCAGTTCCCATTTGAAGACCTGCAAAGAAGGGCATTCACCATTTCTCAAAGCAGCCCATTCAAAGGTTTTGTTGTTGTTTCGTTATTTTTCTATCATGTCCGATGCTTCAGGACCCTGTTTGGGGTTTTCTTGGCAAAAATATAGGAATGAGTTGCCATTTCCTTCTGAAACTCATTTTTACAGATGAGGAAACTGAGGGAAACAAGATTACGTGATTTGCCCAGGATCACTCAGCTAGTAAGCATCTGAGGCTGGATTTGAACTCAGAGAGATGTCTTCCTGACTCCAGGCCCACAACTCTATCCACTACACTACTTAGACAGCTCTAATTGTTATGTATGTATATATATATGTATGTATTTTTTTTTACTGACAGCAAGACTCCATTTGCCCTTGATTCCATTTCTTTCTTCTGGATCTTTCCTATTCCAGACAGAATAAGTTTAATGCCTCCTCCACATGGCAGTCCTTTAAATCTTTGAGGATAGCTCTCATATCTCATCACTCCAAGTCTTCTCTAGGTTAAACATCTTCAATTATTTCAACTGGTTCTCATGTAAAATTGATAATGTCATGTGACCTCATTGCTGTCCTCCCCTGGACACTTTAATTTATCAATGTTCTTCTTAAATTGTTTTACCCAGTTAAAGTTTGACAAAAGCAGAGCACAGTTGGAATATCATATTCCTATGTCTTGAACTCTTAATACAACCTAAGATCAGATTCAGTTTTTTGGCAGATACATCACACTCTTGATTAATATTGAACTTATAGCCTTATAAAATCCTCAGGACTTTTTTTTTAACAATTATCATTTTTAAAATACCTTCTCCATCTTGTACTTCTGAAGTTGATTATTTTTATACCCCAGTGTATTTATCCCTCTTGACTTTCATTTTATTAAATTCAGGCCAATACTTTGTTTGTCTAGATCCTTTTGAAACCTGACTTGATCATCTGGTCTGTTAAAGATCCCTTCCAGCTCTGTGTCATCTTAAAATTTGGTGAACACATAATTTATACCTTTATCCAAGTCATTGGAAAAAATGTTAAATAGCCAGGGCCAAACACAGACCCCTAGGTTATTCCACTATGTACTCCTGTTTACTGACACTAAAGTATTAGTATGCATTCTTTAAGTCCAGTCATCCAAGAAATTCTGAACTTATCTTATTCTATGATTGTTTTGTTGGCATCTCTTCATCTTCTTACATGACTAGTATGAGCTATGTTATTAAAAAATTCTGCTAAAATCAAGAAAACTATATCCATGATGGTTTCATCACGTACTGATTAGTTTGTGAGCTCTTTCATGGTAGGAACTGTCTTTTGCCTTTTTTATATTCCCAGAGTTTAGCAAAGTGCCAAGCATATAGAAGGCATTTAATAAATGATTTCTGACTATTAGCTTATATTCTCAAATTTGGAAATGAAGTTAGACCGGCATGACTTATTCTTGATGAAGCCATGTTGTATATTTGTAATCATAGCTTCCTTTTAAAGATTTTGCTATCACTTTAATGATCCATTTTAGAAATTTCTCATGTATAAATGTTAAAGTAATTATTCTATAGTTTGTAGCATTTACTTTTTTCCAATTTTTTAAAAATTTCCCCTTTTTGATGAACTTTTAAATATTGCTAACAGTAGCAATCAAAATGCTAGCTCTTTTACTAATTAAAGATGTAGTTCATTTGGGCTGGGTGATTTGAATTTAGCAATGGTGCTTTCATTCCACCTAATAATTTATCCTTTTATCAATCCTGTTGGAATTTTTTTTCAATTTCCATTACTGAAAACTGATCAAACATTTTCTAGAAAAGCAGAATGATAACCTAGATGGTTTGGGCAAAATTCTGAAACGATAGCTCGATAATCAAGGCAAAAGTTAATGGCTTCTCTGACTAGTATTATCTGAGTGAGCAGTTCTCAATTGTCTGTTCCACATGGATTAAGCGCTGGTGAATGAGGGTGAATAAGGTCATTTATGTATGGTAAATGGGACACACTGGTTGTAACTTTATGTAGGACAAAACATGGAGTAAGACCACAATGTCTTTATGAACCATTTTTTTTTCTGTTCTCTTATTTATTGACAGAATTTTTTTTAAGTTACAACACAATGAAACGATGGTAAATACAGAAGATGCAATAGTATAAAAAGCCATTTTAACCCTTCCCTTGGTTAAGACACTTACAGCAGACAAGAACTGCCCCACCCCAAATCCCCTCCTTGAATGAAAACAAACAAAAATAAATAGAAATTAATAAATATAAAACAAATCACTGCACAGCCCTTAACTCTTTGATTGCCATGGCAAGAACCATGCTGATGATTCTAGCTTGTGATGTTGGTGTGGTCAAAGGTTGCCGCAGCAGTCAAAGGGTTATAGCTTGTAAACATAAGTACTTGATTGGAAATGTTCAGTCATGTTAATGGTCTACAGTGATGAGTTTAATATCATGACCCCTTGACCTTTAATGACGCAACATTATAAGGAATTAAAGAGATAATAGCTTGGTGAGCTGTTACATAGACTAAACCCATTTTATTTAACAATGCACTATGAAGCCTTGATTTACTAATAAAAGACAACTTGTGAATAATAAAACACTGTTCAATGCATTGATCAATAAAAATCAATGGAAAAATTAGTTTAAGCACCACAAAATTTTGCCTGATTATATCCGACAGTCATAATACACTTTAGCACCATTTAGTCAGCCTTGCATTTGCACACAAACAAGCTTTGTGTTTGTCAGTAGAAGCTGCCTGAAGGAATAACATATGCCGGGTAAAAGAAGATTACTATATAGAATCCTGTGTGAGCAAAAAAAAGTAAAAGTAACCCCAACCCCCCAAAATAAATCTAACCTCTTCCCAAATTCCAACCTGTAATAAGCAAACAAATGGTTCAGTATTTCTTTGCTTACACACAGAACACTATAGATTCCAACAACTCCACTGAAATGATGTTAAGATTATAACATCAACCAAAAACATCCCAAAGATTAAATGTTGTCTTCTGTTGTATCTAAAACTGACAATATCGTGGGGAATGAAAATAAAGACAAGAGGAGATATCAAAAGGTGCCAGCCTTAACCTTTAATTTCCCAGCTTTCTCTCTGCATCACAGCTTTAAATTTATTTAAATAAAGTTTGCCTCAGTTTTAATTCTTCTCATTTCACCTAACTAAAATAAGGGAAAAAAGGATATTTTTCAGGGGAGGCTATAAAATATCTTGATTACCCCCAAACTTGACTTTCCTTTGAAGTTGAGTCCCTTATTAAATCTATTAGATAGATATGTGTGCAATTTTGTGTGTGTGTGTGAGGGGGGAATCACTTTATTTTATTGGATTTGACATTTTAAACCTATCTAGTAAACATAAATGAACATATTGTATAAATGCAAATCTCTATTACTAGATAGTCTAATAGGATTCAATAAATCTGTATTGAGCATCACAGTGATCCACTATTGAGATCTGAACAATGTTAATACAAACATCCAGATTAAAAGCATCTTGAAAATAGCTCTATAGCACTGACGAATTGGGCAAATTTTCAAATACCAACAATCAAGACCTTATATCTCCTTAACACCACTAAGTTATCGACTGCCCATTTAAAATTTTTTAAGTTAAATTGGCTCAAAATTGAGCCTGGTAAACATTTACTTCACTCCTATAATATAAAAACAACAAGATATAATTCTTTAAAATTAGATTGCAGAAAGGAGCTCTTCTTAGACCATAAGCCTGAAACATTTCTTTTTCTTTTTATGGCAGAGTTTTTAAACCCCTGAAAATAGAGGTCTACAGTAGAAATGCTGACTTGATCCTATCCAATGGGGCAATGCACATATCATGCCAATACCCATTCTTCTTTCTCTCTCTAATACATATGCACTTTATACATAAAGGAAATCGACTTAAGAATACATGTATTATGTGTTTATGTAGCAATGACAAATCATATACAAAGCACTGTATTTCTTTACTTACCTTTCTGTATAATTGTTACTTTCTCCAAATGCAAACTTCCTTTGTTGCCTTAATCAACAGATAACAGTCACCATACTCAGCACTCTACCATTCTCAGGGAAAGAGTTGCATAAGCAGTCAGAATTTCCAAAAAAAGACATTTTGAAAGTGAGTGAAATGCATGTACTTTCAATGAAATATGTGTAGGCACATATGGAAAAGAAAGGAAAAAAAATCCTGGGTACCACCTCTGCCTTACATGGTATTAGCCACTCACCTGAATTCTGGCTTTCAGGAAGGACTGAAGGAAATCACACCTATGGAGAATGGTCTTGTGGAAAAGATAAAAATGTGGCTTATGCTCATGCAAAGGCATAAAGTGAAAAAGAAAAACACACAAAAATCTTGTTAATCAATATGTTTTTAACCTCTCATCAGTGACAAGTAGTGTGGAGTCAAATAGAAATATGAGAACTACAAAGGTATAAAATCAAGCTCTTATCATCAGGCATAATGTAAGCTTGAGAATGAGAAGGGAAATTATAAAATTCTAGACTTCTTACACTGTGTTTCTAACCTGAACAATAGATTCCACATACATACTCTCTCTCTCTCTCTCTCTCTCTCTCTCTCTCTCTCTCTCTCTCTCTCCCTCTCTTTCTTTCTCTCTCCTCCCCCCTCCATATGTATATATATATATATATACACACACATATATGAATATATACTCACACATGTATATGTGTATATATACATACTTATGCACACACATATATGCATATATATGAAATAAACAAAAACAATTCCAGTCTAGGGGGGAATTAACTAAATTGCTTTCAGATAAAAGTAATGGTGTGGATTCTGATACGTTTCACAAGAAAAAACAGAATAACATGAGACTGAATTAAGGGATGCCTGATAATGAGTCAGCATGCATTCTAGGAGAAATGGAAATAAATTGAATTGTCACTTCAGCCTTTGAAGTAGACATAATGAGCAAAGTTATAGTATTATTAATACAAAAACATATAGACATAGAACAACTTTAAAACGATTAAAAAATGAGCTTCAAAAAAAAAAAAACCAAAACAGTACTTGCAACTTAGTGACACCACAGATGAGTTTACACCATGCATCAAATACCAATATTCTGGCCAACAACTGTGTACAAACAGCATCAAATTGTCACATTGACAATAACATCTTAATATAGTCATATCTTACCACAAACTAATCCTATCACTGTATGTAATTTGTGAGTATATAAGAAAGCTTAAATTAAAAGCCTTCCGTGTCATAATTCTCATTTAAGGAATGACATAGTACTACAAAAAATGTACATGGAGAATGCTGTCAACAGATATTTCATACAGAAAAATTGTAATAAATTGTACAAGAAACATCTTCAGAAGTCAGGAACTCTCTCATTTCATCATAATTTCATTCATCTTCTTCCATTTACTATGTCTTAATGTCAACATCTTCTTTCATGGAAGTTGATATCAACCACCTATGTTGAGCTACTTTCTTTGAGATTCACATATTCAATGAACTTCGTTTTCACATATTTTGGAGGTCATGTAAATTCACCTCTGGGGCAGAGCATGAAGCAAGTTTAAAAACATCCACAACACATTTACATTCCATTTGTTTCCTTTTCTCAGCATTGCTTAATGTACTCTTCACAATATTGGCACATTGAGGACAAAATCTGGTAGTGTGTCTAGAGCAACATCAGTAGAAGTCAGTAACTTCAGGGCACAATTTTTTTTCAATCTGTAAGGCTGAACCATATAGATTACGGTAGTCACTTTCAGATGTGTTTTTTCTGTACTTAAGTGTTTTTATGTTTACTATTTATTGGCCATGTTTATGGCAATATTCTTTTTCTTGATTGTCTTTAGGTAAGAGTACAAGTGAAAAAAAATTATATTACAACTTCCAATGAAACTATCAACTTTCTTTAAACTTTATCCCTGTACTTCTAATCTTTATAGAAATATTAGTCCTTTTGAAGTACTCTGTACTTGCTACATCCTGTTCCAGGCTCACCCCTGCATCTAAAATAGAAAGGTGACATTACAATTTCCCACCAGGAAAGTTAATGGAATTTTACAATTCCTCATCTTTCCTGAAGTTTTGAAAGTGATAAATATTGTACTTAGGGCAACCAAATGCTATTTTAAAAAATAAACACAATTAATTTGACCTGAGCCATTTTAGAATCATTTAAAAAGTTATTTTATGGAACAAACAGTTGAACCACTTTGAATGAAGTATGCCAAGCAAAGATTGTATAATAATAAAGGCAGATCATTAAGGCAAGCTTTGTCAAAAGTATTATGTGAGATGATGATCGAATAGAGCTTCTCTTGGTAATTGATCTACCTAGGGTGTATTTTAATGAAATTTTCAAATTCGGATTGACAAATATCTGATGTTGACAGTTTAGCCTATACATCAAGGGAATATAATACACAGAAGCTGAGGTTGAATGTGATATTAAGAATGCCTACTTGTTATGTAATTATAGTTGCATTGCTAGGGTCACACATTAAATGCTCCCATTTGGTGTCCATGAGATAGCACTTTCCAATATTATATAATTGTTAAACTAGGATTTCTAGTTATAATGAGAGATGTGTGGATTTTGTTTACAATCATTTACATATTTGTACATATTTCTAGAAGATGAGCACTTTGCAGCTAACAACTGAAGAGCACTAATCTTTGTATCTCTAGCATTCATTGCACAGTGCTTTGCACGTTTTCCATGAGCAACAAATATTTGTTGGACTATTATTTTCATGAATCTAGACCATGTTTACTTGATCTTTCATTATGTCACTTTGAGCACATATTTTGTTTTTCTAATGATCGTGGCACTGCCCACATCTTCTTTCTCTCTTTCCTCTAAAACTTCAGCTAGATTATTTTTTCAGTGACAAAAGATTCCTGATATTTGTGTCACTATCTCATAAGGCATTTGGAAAATGCCACATAGATCCACAAGTTCTGCTAACAGCTGTTTGTTCTCATGAATGTCAAAACTTCTTTAAGAAAAGCAAAGTATTCCCTGGGATGACTTTTCAGGTAGGGAGAAATTAACTGCTATGACTAAACAGAGGGCTAGTTTTCAACGTGGTAAACATCAAATACGTTTAACATTTCCCATTTGGAGGGCATTAGTGTTTGACATTTGTGATCTGTTGAAGTACATATACCCTTGAAAGCATAACAAAATAGCCTTGTGCTTTACTATGTTTACCAAAAGCTTTGTTCTCACCCCAGTCACATGGTTGTTTCTCTAACTGCTCATAACAGCAGTTAAACATCAACCACAAATTCTACTAATTTATGCAAATATTTCTGAAATCTTTTTCTTATAACATATCTTTCACACATATATCTTGCAGTAATTCCAAATTCACAATTATTATAACACAAATCCCCTACAGACAACATTCTGATTTCAAGCTTTATGTTTTATGTGGACTTTTTGGCAGGTGTACTTTAACATCTCCAATACATTGGGATGCATTTGTGCTGTACCTAAGGCTTCAGTATTATTAATCTATTCCACATATGGTTAAAAATACTGCCACACTAGTATAATCTGCTAAAGAATATCATCACATTCTACAATCTAATGTGTATACACACATGGACATTCATATGTATGTATGTGTGTGCATTTATTTTCCCCCAGGGATTTCCAGTTTCACCATATTAACAGGGAGTTAGGAGGGAGAACCTCCTCCTTTCTCCCTCTTTTTGATCATCATATATGGCAATCTTCAGAAATGGAACAAAAAATGAGAAAACATATATGGGCATATTTAGGTTCACACAGAAGAATATGATTGGGGTCTTACTCTTTATTCTTCTTTAAGACTTTATCTGAATTTTTTCCTTTGCGATTATGACCTGCCTTCCATTCTTTTGCATTGCTTTTCATTCCAATATTTTGTATACCCCTTGAATCACTTGTCATTTGTGCTCTCAGAATCTAGTAAAAATGTTTATTGAATTATTATTTGACTAGAAAAAGTAGTATGTATATTTTAATAGGATGGTATGCCCTTATTATGTTGCAGGGTTATACGTTTGTGTAGATATATACACACATAGACATAAACATTTTTTTTCCTTTGACTCAGACAAATGTTGCCTTCTGAGTTAGAGCACAAACTCGCTTAACTCAGTGCCACATAGTATGCACTAAGTTGGCTATAATATTGCCTTAAACTAAAGGGTTTTTGTATAGACTGCCAAATCTGCCCAATACTGCCAAGTCTTGAGAGTCATATAGTTTTCATATAGATTGCTAATACTGCCAATTCTGGGAAGACTTATGGGGTCATTTGTGGCTGCTCCAAGCAACATTCTGAGAACATTTGAAATTGAGGGTATACTTCTGAATGACAATTGCGTTTTATTGAAATTATATGTTGATTGGCAATAGGAAATACTTTATCTAAGGCAATTATATTCTACTGAAATAGAAACCATGCAGACTGAATGCCTTTGACTATGATATATGGAGTAATATTTTGAAGTCAGTGTAGCAGGAAATGTCTGGAGAAATGATGAAACATCAACAGACAAAATGTTTGCCTAGCATCATTATGGTTTGTGAATCTATTTTCCTTTCAATTTGAGAAACCCTAGAACTTAGAAGCTCATGCCACTGGTGAATGGATAACTGGAATCATGTTAGACAGACTGACTGAGTGCTTAGGGTCTCTATTAATAGATCATTTCTCCCCTAGATGATGGCCCATGGATGTTCATACTCAGACACAGAATGGCTATTGATATGAGATTAGACAATTAGGGCCTCTCACTTTCAGTACTCCAGTAGGCTATTTCCCCCCAACTCTAAGGGAGAAGGGAAATGGTGGTATCAGTAACTGTCTGAAAAAAATGCATCTTTCTAGAGATAAAAATGAAGTCCTAGAAAGGAGTCAGTGATGATTATGACTGAAGTTGTCCTTCTTTTCTTTTTCTTCCCTTATCTCTCTGGTAGTCTCATAGCTTGAGAACTTCTTTCTAACTAGAACTATACACTCCAAGTAAAGTTTAACATACAATCCATTCTCTGACCACATAATTTTATGTCATATTTAAAGGTATTACCAAAAGAAATTTATCCACTAGTGTGAGCTAAAATTCACACACACACACACACACACACACACACACACAAGTTTTTTTCTCTGTTATGCCTATTTTCTGGTCCTGTGTACTTTTCAAAACAGATGAGTAAGGCAGTACTCTTTTCTTTTTGGATGAGAAATCAACTTTGAGTTATTTTGAATGAAGTTTCATCAGTGCTTTTTATGATATGTCCAAAAATGATGTGGGTTTTTTTTTATTATATACTTAGCAAATTCTAATTTATCAGGGTTTTTTGCTTATTGACACAAAATTGCAAAAATATTTTTTAAAAAAATCGACATGCCAGACACTGCATAATTAAGATTATATAAATATTACATAATGTTCTATAATAGTGAATAAACTCTACAATATCAGCAGCAACTTGAGTGGAAGAATTAAAGCAATGCTATAGGCTGATTCTGGTGCGCTCTCTGGATCTACTTGGCCGTCACGTATATAAACCTAGGAAATCTTGCCAAAATGAATCCTGGTCTACATATTGTTTTGTTCTAACCTTTTTTTCCCCCTAACTGCTCACTCTCTTTATCCTTGCATATATATTATATGTGTTTATTCCCTAAGAAATTTTTGCAAGGCTTTTCAGCATGCTGCACATGATTACAATGTAGTCCTCTGACCAAATCATAAACATATAGTTTAACAACAACGACAACAAAAACCATACCAATTTTCATGCCATGTTGAGTATAAATATGAATCCAAGGCAGCCAAACTATCCATTTCCAAATGATAATGCAAACCTACACTCATTAAAAACGATCCAGTAATGTATATTAGCAAATGAGTAAGAAATCTTTTTGACGAGTATAAAATTCCTGCTTTATATAAAAGCCACACTGGCCATTCAAGTATTTGAGGTTATTTTTTTTTCCTGTAACTTTGTATTTCATTGTAAAATGATGAATTTGGACATGAAATTATATCAACAAAAATAAGTCACTTCTACTTATAGTTTAACTTTAGAATGTGCATGTATTGATAGCAAAATGCCCACCTGCAGAGAGATGTGTGTTCAATTCCTTTTCTTCCCTCCCTAAGAAAACAGCTCATACTTTTCTGAGAACTTGGATAGTGATTACCCAGTTTTTAGAAAGCAAATGAACAATCAAGATTTATTAGTAACATCAGATCTTGCAATCCCCTTCACTTGTGCCAGTTTGCAAGTTAAAGGTCAAAGGGCGAAGACATAGAATAGTACTCTACTAGGAAATTTCTCACAGAAGACAATGTTTAAGTTGTGGTTAATGACAGTCAACAGATCAATAATCAAGTTCAAGGCAAGCTGTTCGTTGTTTCAAAAGCAATTCCCCTCCAAGCCTGGCTTTCACACAAAGCCAGAGTCTGACTCATGGGGTGCATTCATTCTGACCATCTTTAATAAGTTCACAGCCCAGTAGCTGTAAAGCCTATCACTGCAAGAAGCAGTTCCTAAAATCAATAAAGAGGTCTGTCAGTTGCTGACTTTTCTCTAGGAAAAAAATATTGATACAAACCCGCTCCGCAGGTCTCATGAAAATGACAATACTGCTGTTAGGACAAATCACACTCAACAATGAAATGCTTTGGTGGTCCCTTGGTTCTGTCAGTGATGGAACGGACAGCTAAAAGTCACAAGTCTTGCCAACCCTTTGAGAACTATGGGAAACATGCACTAGGTAATGCACTGGAAAATATTCATGCAACTTCAGAGTCATTGTATTGGCCTATTTTTGAAACTGTAATGCTTACCTGAATGTAATCATATACCAAGACAAATTGAATTTTCATGCAATGGAGTTTGAAACAGAAATTCAATATGTCTAAGATAAAAAGACTTAGGTTATAAAACTGTAGCCAGTTGTTTTATTTCTTTAGTTTTTAGAATCTACTGGTAGAATGCTTAGATGATATTAAAATATTATTTCTTTCTTTCCTTTGCCAGAAATGTTTTTGGCAAATATCATCTCTCCTGTTGATTTGTCATAATTTCATCTTAACACCTACGTGAATCTTTTTATGCACTTTTTTGTGATTAAATGAGATAGGTTTTAAAGCCCTGAACTTCATGAATTTATGTTTATATATACCACTACCCAGCCCTGTAATTTAACAGAACCCCTGATTAGCATCCTAAGACTCTGAAAACTGATATGATAGTTCTCAAAGGGTTACATCAAGGTAATACTAGTGTCACACTTCCTTGTAAGAATCACTGCTACTTAAATTCCCTGCAATCCACTTTAGAGATATACTGCTTCTTGCTATGCTTTGTAATGAGTGTTACTGACAGACCCATGAAGGCCTGGGGCAATTGGCCTTATACAGCTAGTATGGGAGGGGAGGGAGGGGAGTGTCACAACAAAAGTACAGGAGTTGAGAAAGAGGGGAAAAAAGAAACACCTCAAAACAATGAAAAGGTTCTGTTTGAATTTAGTTATATGGATATAAATGTGATAAAACATTGAGGACATAGCTCCAAACAGCTGTATAAAACGCAAAATGGATGTATCATTAAGGCTGTCACTATATTGCAGATATTTTGGCCCCTGGTTGGTTGGAAAATGGCTGTCCAAACAGTCTAACGTCCTGCATGTGTCATCCAGGTCTCCCACCAGACAAAAAAATTACGTGTAGGAGTAAAGGACTAGATCCATAGCAGACAGAAAGCAATCCTCTTTGGAGACAAAGCTGTTTTGGGTCTTCACACTTTCCTGAAAGTTCAATTATGGGTTGTCTTGTTCAAAACTTTTTTTTAAAGCAAAAACTTCTTTTTTTTTTTTCCCCCTCCAGAAATGTGATCAAGCTTCTGGGGGTCTGGAGGGGGTTAAAGTAGGGGATAATTTTTAAAACCATTAAGAAGAATCTTCTTTTTTGTTGTTTTTCTTCTTTTTCCTCTTCTTTAGTTAATCCTAAAAGTGTACTGGGCATTGAGCGTGCAGAGGAAAGGCCTAGAACTGAATGACGAAGAAAGACAAAGGACTGAAGAAACGGCAGATACTGTGTGTTATGGAAGCTTCCCACACGAGTGAATTCACACTCAGGCACAGGACAGGCAACCCCCTGGGTTTTAAAGATCAGCCCTGATCCAGGCCGACAGATGCCTGATCCTAGCTAGGAAACAGCATAACAGCTCTTGTGTTGAATCTCAAGTTACCACAAACTCCTGGGAAAGAAAGAAAAAAAAAGCCCTTTATCACACCCACTCTTGCATAGAGCGTTTGCAGTACAGTATGTGACGGGGTGTTCCTTTCCTCTTGAATTGGAACACTGTGTAAACCAATACAAGGAGGCATAAGGCCAGGATGCAGGGGATGACAATAGCTATGGCTTTCACAGTGCTGGCTGTGTTGTCCAGTTTGATGACAATATCTACGTCATCTTGTGGGCTATGTCGTTCTTTGTCCCGGTCTGATGGTCCTTCACAGCCCATAAAATCCTTGAGGATGGATCTGGGATACCCAGGTTCTACCTTAAGTACCTGGTTATTGAATTTCCAGTACTCTTTTCCTTTATAGAAATATGTGAAGCCTAGAAAAATGAAAAAAACAAAACATTAATTTACAGAAATATCTGCAGCTTATGAACAAAAGTATTAATTTACAGAAATATCTGCGGCTTCTTTATTGAGATAAATTAGCTGTCCATTCGATAGTGAAATGCACTTACTTTGAATATTTAAGGGTGGGGAAGTGGGAGATGGGCCTAAGCTGAAAATGATAAGTATGACTCAGATTCACAGATATAGATGGGGATACTGAGCTTGAAAAACCTGTTCTCCATGACACAACAAAATTGTTTAGTAAAATTAGTCCCTCAAATGCTTTCTGTTGAACTGATATGCAAAATTTCCCCTCAGTCCAGTAGCTTGACTGTATGGGAAATTATTACTTTGAATATAGTCTTCTATTGGTTCTTTACCTTGAGATAAAAATTAAGGAAAAGAAAGAAAGAAAGAAAGAAAAAAGAAAGAAAGGAAGAGAGAAAGAAGAAAGAAAGAAAGAGAGAAAAGAAAGAAAGAGAAAGAAAGGAAGGAAGGAAGAAAGAAAGAAAGAAAGAAAGAAAGAAAGAAAGAAAGAGAAAGAAAAGGAGGAAGGGAGGGAGGAAGGAAGGAAGGAAGGAAGGAAGAAGGAAAATGCTTTAAAATACTGTATGGACAAACAATTGAATCACAATTTTCAGATCAATTATCTCCTTACATGAATTGGAATAATTCTGAAGAGTGCCAGGAGTGAATTTTTGATGTCTAAGTGTCACTAATATTTTGCTAAGGAATACAGTTTAGCGTGATAAAAATTAGACCACAAGTTCAGGTTACCAAATTCTGATAATCACTCTTTCAGCGCCACATGAATCTGCCATAATGCTTTAGCTCCAAACACAGTTTTGCAGTCAGAGCAACTTGCCAAATGAAAACAGGTGTATGCAGATTCACATTTTTCTGTAGGGAGCTGGTATTTGATCATTTTAATGAAATCCAATGTAATTACCCAATAAGCTTAGATGAAGAAATGCTGAGACTCTGCCAAATAGCAAAACATTAGACAATCCCAATTGACAAATGGCATCGATCCAGGACAAAACAGACCTTCAAAATAGGTGAACTTACTCCTTCAGTTTGTAAACTGAAAACAAACACCTGGAAGATTTCCAATCTTTGTCTTCAGCTAATACCCAAAAGGTAACAGGTGAGCATGAAAAGCAAGGTGTGCAAAGTTCTATTTTAAGTAATTGTAGAGCCTGGCATATCAATAGTGTTTATAGGCCATATTTCATTGTAACTAATTCTACAGGGCGTTCTCATTTTTATAGTGGTAGATGTCTGTTTTCTAGCTATATAGCTATACAGTTAGTTAGCTGGACTTACAAACCAAGCTATGCTGCATTAACATGAGAAATGTTTGGAACTTGGTAGCAGAAAGAGGTGTTAGAGACTTGGGTTTTTTTTTAAATTTTTCCTTCCTTTTTTCCCATTCAGATACCTATATTTTAAATGTTGTTTGGTTTTGGGTGTGTCTACAACTTCTAGTTCCTCCCTCCCTTCCTTCTCCATCAACTCAAGTATTAAAAATCCTTAAGACATAGACATATGATTTCATAAAAATGAAAAGATCTGAAAAGTGAATGCTACTTAAAGGCAGGACAAGATCCAGGAAGAACTCAGCTCTATATTATACTGACAAGCAAGTATTTTAGTAAATTGTTTATGGCTTGGGACCAGAACAAAAATCATATGTAAAGGATTATTTATTGTAGAGAATTTATTGTAACCTTATCAACGGACCACTATTATCACAGGGCATTTTTAGAATGTAGAAATAGCTTTATTATGTAGGCACCTTGTTGCAGAACATATAACATTCACTCCCATTCCCTACATCTCTAAAAAAATGATAAGGGGTCTTTAGAACAGTATACTAATAAGTTAGTAAGTGTCTGAGACAGAATTTGCACTCATGTATTCCTGAAGTGAATGAAAATGTTCTAACAGCCTAGTTCTGTGAAGTGAGTTATGTGCCGTTTAGAAAACAATGCCTTAGAAGGATGAAGTAGACATCTGGAATTGCTAATACTCTCTCCATTCTCAAGTGATTAATTTAATCCAACAACCATTTAACACTGACCAACTACTATCTATAATTCATGGTGTTAAATGCTGAGCACATAAAGAGAAAGAAAATAAAAAGGTCTCGCTCAGAGCTTATTTTCTTCTGGGGGTTGGGTTATGGGGTGAAAAAAAGTGAGGGAAGTACATTTAATCAGATAAGTAAATGCAATTTTATTTGAATGAGATAGAGAAATTGGGGGAAAATAAGCTTTCAATTACACTTTAAAGGAAACTGGGGGTTCTAAAAAGTAGAAGAAATCTGCAAAAATGGAGCAACCTACTGATAGAATGGAAAGTCCTTAAGGACGAGAATTATTCTTTTGTTTTTGTATGCAGAGTGGCTAACGTGCTTGCAGTAGGCACTTAATACATATTCTGCTAAGTTGAACCAAATTCAAGTTTTACTTTTCTGGTTTCCAATGGCATTTTGATAGGAGTGCTAAGAAGCAGGAAAATAGCTAATAAATAAAGAACGAGACACCAGAGGGAGAAATGACAGATTCAAGACTACTCTTCTAATAAGTCTTCCCTGATTAGCCTCTCTATCACCACTACTCATTTTGTGTTATCTCATTTCTGATGTATTGGCTTATTCTAGCTGAACAGACACAGTGTAAGTTTTCTAATACTCATTGAATATCCTTTGTTGGTTAGTCAGTCAGTAAGCATTTATTAAGTACCTACTATGTGACAGGTACTTAAGTATGGAGATATCAAAAAAAAAAAAAGCAAGTGAAAGCCCCTCCCCTCAAGGCTCACAAGGAGGGAGGAGCTCACGATCCACGTACACATGTTACAATCTTATGTCCACACATACTTTTGTCTCAAGTGTTCCTGGATGGCA
Source organism: Phalanger gymnotis (assembly GCA_028646595.1). Lineage (NCBI taxonomy): Eukaryota > Metazoa > Chordata > Mammalia > Diprotodontia > Phalangeridae > Phalanger > Phalanger gymnotis. The sequence goes on along the minus strand of CM053622.1, from coordinate 143,215,875 downwards.
CAAACTGGTTTCTAGCTCTTTCTCATATGTCAATTGGGGGGATATAAGAGGTGTACAATAAACGCGGCTAACTGAAATGATTTCTGAAGTAACCAAAGTGTATGAATTGAATTTGTAGCTTAAAGACATGGGTGAGATAGCAAACCGAGAAGATGACAGAATGAAGAAACAAAGCAACATCAGCGGGAAAGAATTCTGGGCCCGACAAGATGGAACCAGAAAGGACGAAAAAAGGAAATTGTTCCGTTTATGATCAAAAGGGAAGAGTACAGATAAAGAGTGAGGATTTGGATGGTTAGCATGAGCTTGCATTTAAAAGATAAGCCTTGGAAGGCGTGGGGTTGGCCCCCAAGAGATTTTCAAGTGATCCCTGAGTGAATTGTTGTTATTGTTGATGGAGAAGGGAAAATTCTCCAAGAATAAGTAGTACTAGAAGGCCTCTGAGATTTCTTCCCAATGGAATTCTGTAGGTTTAGTTATATCAATGAACCAATGATGTGTTGCAGGCTATTAAAAGGCAATAAAAGGTGATGCGGTGGTTAGAGCACTGGCAGGCCTGGAGTCAGGAAGATCTGAGTTCAAATTTAGCCTCATACACTTAATAGCTGTGTGACCCTGAGCAAATCACTTTACCTGGGTCTTCTTCTCTATCTTTATCTCCAAAATGGAGATAATGAGAGCTCTTACCTCCCTTGTTATGAGGATACAAGAGCTAGTAATTGTAAAGTACTTTGCAAATCTTTAAAGCACTGCATAAATGCTAATTATTATTTAGATGTAAGTTGAGGTTGTATTAGTAAAAAAGTACCTGTAGAGCTCATGGTTAGTGATAGTTCCCTTTTAATTATATTATCTGTGCTGGTCAGACCATACACTGACTGTTGCATACAATTTTGGTCACCAAATTTTAAGAGGGATTTTGACAAAGTGAGAAGCAATGTGGTATACTTGTGACAAGAGACACTTGTGACAGGAGCAAGTCACTTAACATCTCAGTGACAAAGGCCATTCTCCCTACCAACACGCTTCATTTCTGTATTGCTCAAGGGATTATCCACACCAGGAGTTCCTTGTATGAATGAAATCCCAAATCTACACCAAAAACAAAACAGAAAACTAACATTCTTCTAGAAAATGGCAACTAGGGGTCTGAAATCCACATATTATAACAAATGAGGAAGGAAACAGGGAATACTTAACTTGAAGAGAAGACTAAAGGGAGATTTGATAGTTGTCTTCAAATGTGGAAAGCTTAGACAGAACTAGGTGAAATAGATAGAAGTTAAAGAAAAGGAGGCAGTTTGAGCACACAAAAACGAAATAATTTCCTAACAGAGTGATTCGACAATTTCATGGCTGCCTTCTATGTTATCTAAGTAGTTAGGGGACATAAGAGTTAGCGTTAAACCTGGAGTCAAGAAGATCTGAGTTTGAATCTTTCCTCAGAAGGTAATAAGCCATATAACTAGGACAACTCATTAAACTCTCATCCTCAGTTCCTTCTTCAGTAAAATGGGTGTAATAAGGGTCCATGTTGTGAAAATAAAATAGGATAGCAAATATAAGACGAATTAGCCTTTATATAGTGCTTACTATGTGCCAGGCACTACACTACACATACACAAATATCATCTTTTTTGATCTTTACCCATAACCCTACAAGGCAGGTACTGTTCTTATCCCCATTTTACATATAACAAAACTGAGGTAAACAGAGGTTAAGGGATTTGTCATGGTCACACAACTAATATTTGAGGCCATATTAGCACTCAGGTCTTCTTGACTTCAGGCCCAGACCAGGGCTTTATCTATTGAAAACCTCAAAGTTTTGTTACCAGTTATTTTGTTGTTATTATTATTATACCTGCTATCTAATTATTTCTTATTATATTCATCATTCATGGTCATCTAAAAGGGGCTGAGTAATTCTTTTTCAGGTTCTATGTAAGAAATCTATATATTAATGACACCTTTATTAGAAAACTCTGGTTTCTTCTAACTCTAAGGTTCTGTATTTCAATCAATATTGAATATTACCTAACAATGAAATTCTAGGCTTCCTGAGAAATCTTCTTAAACCAAAGGAAAAAAAATTAGTTTAATTTATGTGGTACTTCTCCTTTCCTTTCAAAACCAAATGTAAGGAAGAAATTCTCTAACTACAAGTAAAACAAAGGAAGATGGAAGAACAAGGGCCCAAACTGTTGACCCAAAAATGAATTTATAGAGCAATTTAAAGTCTATATTTTAGGCATTGTGATGTTGCTATTGTTAGGGCAAAAGGGATGAAATCCTCACTTATTAGGAAGCTTATTCTAATACCTCTGCTACTTTTCAAAGGTAGCCCTATGAGTACAGATCACCACAAATAATGTTAAGCTTTTTTAATATGTTAGTTTTTCTAAGCTGTTTTTTCCTTCTTTTTTATTCTTTTCTTTTATAAAGTCTGATTCTATGAGAGACATAGGGGGGGATGAATACATTAGGAAATATAGGTAATATGAAAACAAAGAACCCCATTCACCAGTTCAGTAGCTGTGATTCAGATTCAATTGTACCTTGTTATCTTAATGGTGAAATTGTTGGGGGATGGTGAGTTTCTGAGGCCTCAGTTAGGAAAATGGCTCCCCTTTAGTCTTTCCTCATCTCTTTCCAGCCTCCTTCTAAGGCATTAGTTTCTTTCATTGAGTAAATTTTTTTTTAACTTAGAATTTTATTAAGCTTTTCATAGAACTATGAAAACAGGCCTAGGATTTCAGGCTTTAAATTATATTGAATCACTAATTTGCTCCCATGAGATTTACCCTTCAAAAGAGAAGGGATAAATACAATAAGGGGTACAGGCTTTGCCAGCTCCTTTCTTGTTCCTGTTTTGGACTGTGAGTGAAACTGAGTTAGATAAGTTGCAAATAACATTTTGCGTCAGAAAGAGAAATGTGGAGTTGCTTATTAATTACATCATTAAAACATACAAAATAAGAGCAGAATTAAAAGTTTTTAATTACAATTGAGTTTTCTCTTTTAATTTAATTTAACTCTGTGATCATCTAGCATTTCTTATAAAACAATTTAAGAAAATGTAGTTACACAGCACGAGGAAGTCTTTTCAGGACAACTTCAACAATTTGTACCAATGAAGTGAAAACATCCACTGATGATTAAAATTGCAGATAAGTAAGAATACAAAAAATAATTGGGGTATGAAAGTAAACTCTTTATATAGAGGGTGTCCCAAAAGTCATAGTGTTGTTTTAAGCTATAATACCTTGACAATTTAAAATTGCAATATGACTGAGACTTTTGGATCTCTGTCTCTCTCTCTCTGTGCGATATATTACATATATATGTGTGTGTGTGTGTGTGTGTGTGTGTGTGTGTGTATATAGATATGTATATATCTCAAACATATGTATAATATACACATTTGTGTATACATATAGATGCACATGTGTATATACTATATATATATTCATATATTATGCACAAACACATATGTGTTTATATTTGTTTCTATTAAGCGTAAAAATTTATGCTTAATTCCATTAAGCATAAAAAAGAGTGCCAGAGTTGTGAAGGAAAACAGAAATGTAATGTATTGCTCTCCTGGTGGTCTATTGTTCTCCAATTATTTGCTGGAATTCAATAATTTATGAAAAAAAACAACTTGTGAGAATTAATGAAATAGAAAGTGTAGGCTTACCATTTTCTTTGTGTACAAAGGCTCCCTGAGGAGACTCTGGGATACCTTTCCATATTGTGATAGGTTTTGGATAGCCAGGGTCCATGGTCTTCATTTCTTCACTATATCTCCAGTACCTAATTTGAAAAAAATGACAAAATGCAAACATGGATAAAATAAATAATGCACAAATTGAACTAAAGCTTTAATGAGAAAAATTTTGGTTGTTATCACTGAAGAAGGGCAAACAAACTTTATATTGACGTATGATACCAAGTAATAGAATTTCTTGAAAGTATGTAGCCATTTGAAAATCAGAATAAGACAAAAGGTTCCTACAGTTTATCTAATGTATCAAAATGTTCCTTCTTAATAATGCGACAAGTATCTAAACAAATACCTATCACATTCAACATCTGTAAGAATGAAAATCTGAGAGGAAAAGTTTGAATGAAAATTTAATGAATAACCCAATGAAAAATTTCCTCATTCACCGATATTTACTAACGATGTACTTTACATCATCCAAATATCCACCCTACACAAATTAATGCAAAAAGCACCCTTTCCCTTGATATCTACAAATACACTTTACCTTGATATCTACAAATAGTATTCTGACTACTATTTCATTTTCTTCCTAGTTAGTTTGGGGCTTACGCAAACCTTTGGTTCCACAAAGAAGAACAAACTGCTGCAGTTTGTTCACATTTTTTTTTCTGTCAGCCAACCACATTGTCATAGCAGCGTCATACAAAACATTTGGACATAAGGAAGAAAGAGATTGGAAAGTTGGAGAGACAAGTATTAAAACTCGGAAGAAGTTTTATACTATTGTAGTAAATGATGGGAAACGTGAAGCTTGGGACAGTTTTCCCTCAACCTCACGGACAGTGGCCAACTTTAACAGTAAATTAAAAGCCATGCAATTGGCTGGAAAAAAAATTAGCAAAAAGGAATCTGACCATTCAAAACTACTATGGTGACAGAGAAGATCAAAACACAAATTCTGAAGAACACAAGAATGTCAAAATGACCTGCATGCAAAGCCTCAAAGAAAACTGGGAATTGATCTGAAGTCCAAAAATGATTCTTAAAAATGCTCAAAAAAGATTAAAAAAAACAAACAATGGAAATAGAAGAAATTTTTGTAAAAGAAATGAGATTGGTGCAAGAGAATCATAAAAAAATGTGTCAACATCTTCATAAAGGAAGCACAAAACAATGGAAAAAAGTTTTTTTTTTAATTCACTGAGGAAAACAACTCCCTAAAAAGTAGAATTGGTCAAGTGGAAAAGGAAGTATAAAAATTCACTGAAGAAAATAACTCCTTAAAAATTAGAACTGGGCAAGTCGAAGCTAATGACTCCATGAGAGATCAAGAAACAAACAACAAACAAAAAACAAAATTAAAAGAATGAAAAATAGAAGAAAATGTTAAATATCTCACTGGCAAAACAACTGATCTGGAAAAATTCCAGGAGAGATAATGTAAGAATTATTGGACTGCCTTCATGACATGATCAAAAAAGACCTTGGACATTATATTTCAAGAAATTACCAAGAAAATTGCCTTGATTGAACAAGAGGGTAAAATAGAAATTAAAAGAACCTACTGATCACTTCCTAAAAGAGATCCCAAATGAAAACTCCCTGGAATACTATAGTCAAAATCAAAAGTTCCCAGGTCAAGCAGAAAATACTGCAAGCAACCAGCATTAAACAACTCAAATATTGTGGAGCCAAAGTCAAGATCACACAGAATTTAACAGTTTCTGCATTAAATGATCAGGGTTGAAATTATGATATTCTAGAAGGCAAGGGAATTAGGATCATAACCAAGATTCACCTACCCCGGAAAACTGAATATAATCCTATAAAAAGGTGTGTGTGGGGGAAATGGACATTTAATGAAATATAGGACTTTTGATCATTCCTGATGAAAAGACCAGAGCTGAATAGAAAACCTGATTTTCAAATACAGGAGTTAAGAGAATCATATAAGGTAAATTGTATATGTATATGTATGTATATAAGATTCAGTAAGATTAAAGAGTTTGCATTCCTACATGGGAAGATGATACTTGTAACTCTTAAGACCATTATAACTATTAGGACAGTTCAAAGTTGTATACCTATAAGATGTGGGTATAAGTTGACTAGGATGGAATGATACCCCTCCCCCTGAAAAATAAGGGGTGAGAAAGAAGATTGCATTGGGAGAATATGGAAGGGAGAGGTAGAATGGAGTAAATTTTTTCACATAAAGATGTTCGAAAGACCTATTACAGTGGAGGGAAAGATTGGGGTGGGTGGGTGATGGGCAACAATTGAACTTTATTTGCATTGAAATTGACTCAAAAAAGGAATAACAAACACACTCACGTGCGTCTAGAAATCTACCATAAAGAGAAATTGGAGGGGAGGGAATAAGAGGGGGTGCTGATAGAAAGGAGAGCAGATTGGGGGAGGTGGCAGTCAGAAGCAAAACACTGGTGAGGAGGGATGGGGTCGAGAGAGAGAGAGACAGAGAGAGAGAGAGAGAGACAGAGAGAGAGAGAGAGACAGAGAGAGAGAGAGAAGAGAAGAGAAGAAGAAGAAGAAGAAGAAGAAGAAGAAGAAGAAGGGAGAAAGAGGAAGAAGAAGAAGAGGAGTAAGAAGACAAACAGAGCAAAAATATAATGGAGGGAAATATACAGCTAGTAATCACAACTGTGAATGTGAATGGTATGAACTCACCCATAAAAGATATGCAGATAGCAGAGTGGATAAAAACCAGAATCCTACAATAAGTTGTTTACAAGAAACACATTTTAAATAGAGAGGTACACACAGAATAAACATAAAGTGCTGAACCATAGTCTATTATGCTTCAGCTGAAGTAAAAAAAAAAAGCAGTAGCAATCATAATCTTAGAAAAAGCAAAAGCAAAAATATATCTAATTAAAAGAGATAAGGAAGGAAACTACATCTTGCTAAAAGATACCACAGACAATGAAGTAACATCAGTACTAAAATATATGCACCAAATGGTATAGCATTCACATTTTTAAAGGAAAAGTTAAATGAGTTACAGGAGGAAATAGACAGCTAAACTATACTAGGGACTTCAACTTCCTTGTCTCAGAACTAGATATATCCAACCAAAAAGTAAACAAGAAAGAAATTAAGGAGATGAATACAATTTTAGAAAAGTTAGATATGACAGATCTCTGGAGAAAACTGAATGGAAATAGAAAGAAATATACTTTTTTTCTTGGTGATACATGGCACCTATTTAGAAACTGACAATGTATAACTAAGAATCAAATACAGAAAAGCAGAAATATTGAATGCATTCTTTTCATATCATAAAGCAATAAAAATTATATTCAATAAAGGGACATGGAAAGATAATTTAAAATTAATTGGAAACTAAATAATCTAATCCTCAAGAATAAGTGGGTCAAAGAATAAATCATAGAAGCAATCAATAATTTCATTAAGGAGAATGATAACAATGAGACAACATAGCAAAATTTATGGGATGCAGCAAGAGGTTAGGTACACAACATACAGTAGAAAATGACTGTAGTAATCTATTGTTTTATAAACCCAAAGACCCCAGTTGTGGGGACAAGACTTCACAATTTGGCAAAACTGCTGGGAAAATTGGAAAACAACAGTATGGCAGAAACTAATTATGGACCAATATTTTACAACATATACCAAGACAAGGACAAAATACGTACATGATTTCAACATCAAATGTGATACTATATGCATATTAGGGGAGTATGGAAAAATTTACCTATCAGATCTTTCAAAAAGGGAATAATTTATGACCAAACAAGAGATAGGGAACATTATAAGATGTAAAATGGATAATGTGGATTACAGGACGTTCCTAAAGTCAGGACATATAAGCAAAAATGCATATTTTCAAGAAATGAACTTCAATATGATTTCTTTCATTTCTGATGTAAAGGTTGATGCGCTTTGCAAGATTCATGTGAACTTGATACAATAACTCCATATTGCCATTAATTGCCTATGTGTCCAGACTTTAGGAACACCCTGTATGTTAAATTAAAAAGATTTTATACAAATAAAAACAATGCAACCAAGATTAGAAGGAAAGTAGAAAGCTGGGGAACTTTTTTACAGCAAGTACCTTTAAAAAAGGCTTCAGTTCTCAAATACACAGAGAAACGAGTCAAATCCATAAGAATACAAGTCATTCCCCAAAAGAGGAATATGGTCAAGGAATATGAACAGGCAGTTTTCAGATGAAGAAATCAAAGCTATTTACAGTCACATGAAAAATGATTAGAGAAATAGAAATTAAAACAACTCTGAGGTACTACATCACACTTATCAGATTGGTTCATATGACAGAGAAGAAAACAAATATTGGAAGGTATGTGGGAAAAATTAGGACACTAACACACTGTTGGTGGAGTTGTGAACTGACTCCACCATTCTGGAGAGCGATTTGGAACTGTGGCCAAAGGGCTGAAAACTATGCATACCCTATATCCCAGAGAGATCAAAAAAAGGGAAAATGATCTATTTTGTACCCAAAATGTAGCAACTCTTTTTGTGGTGGCAAAGAATTGGAAACTGAGAGGATGTCTATACATTGTCTACACATTGTTGTGTATACATTGGGGCTGAACAAGTTGTGGTATATGATTTTAATGTAATGCAATTGTGCTGTAAGAAATGAATAGCAGGATGATTTCAGAAAAACCTAGTAAGACATATAAACTGATGCAAGGTGAAGTGAGTTAAACAAGGAGAACATTGTACATAGGAACAGCAATATTGTATGAAGGTCACCTGTGATTGACTTGACCATTCTGAACAATACAATGATCCAAGAAAATTCTAAAGTATTCACTATGAAAAATGCTATCCACCTTGAGAGACAGAACAGATGGAGTTTGAATGCAGATCAAAGCATACTATTTTAACTTTTTTGTGGTTTTATTTTGCCTGTGTTCCCTTTCACAACATGACTAATGTGGAAATATGATTTACGTTATTGCACATACACAATGTATATCAAATTGCTTATCATCTAAGAGGGGGAAGAGGATGGAGGGAAAGGGAAATTTAGAACTCAATTTTTTTTAAAAATTAAATATTAAATATTGTTTTAGATGTATTTGGGAAAAAATTATTATTCAAAGGAAAAAAACATGCATAGATGACAGAAGCAAAGACAAATGAAAAAGGTGGTATCAAAAGCGCTAAAACTCAAGATGAGCTAATGTTAGCGATGAGTGCTACAAATGAAAAGGTTTTGGGTTTTCTTTTTAACAATTTCTTTGGGGGAAGAAGTTCAAAGAAGAGGTAGGACAAATCAGACTATGATAGATAACAGAAAAGACACAACTATTCAATTCTTGTTTGATTTAGGTTTCTCTGCCAAGGTAAATGATTTTTGAAGGACAGATCCTGTTTTGTTTTGACTCCATGGGACATTACGCTTCCCCCAGGATAAGCTGATCATCTGAGATCTCATCACTATAACCACTGACTCAGCTTTTGGTACTCATCACCTTCTCTACTCCCTCAGTTGCCTTTCCTCTCTGATTAGAGGATCAGAGGTTGGAGCATTAAACTTTTCCCAAAGCCTTGCTTTACAGAAGGCTCAACACTTTCTAGGGAAATATTGTCCATCAGCAGTTCTGCTTGGTTTTGAATCTGTGTAATGTCACGCTTCCATGTCGAGTACCCTTTGGTGGCTCCCCCTTCTGCTTTTCAGCTTCCTTTTATGTATAGTTTTCCCTCATTAGATTAGAAACTCTTTGAGAAGAGGAACTGTCTTTCTTTTTTTTTATTTGTTTCCCCAGCATCAAGCACGATGCTTGGTATATAGCAGGTATTTAATACATATGTATTGTATTGAATTGAAGAATAAAAATGACAAATAGGAAAATGAAACTCAAAGTAAGGAAGGGTATCATAAGGGATTGTTTAACTGACCATAATGATTTCAGTTCCTAGCCTCAGAATAAGGAGTACTGAAAATGGCAATGCAATAGGTAAGCCAATTTCAGAGATCCTTCTCAGACCACAGAGAACAAGATGGGTGTGACAGGAATAGAGAATAATAAATGCTGAAGTAACTTTTTTTAAAAAGAGACAGAATAGAATTTGCAAAATATGGGTGAATGATGTTAACGTTGACTATTGACTATATCATTGCATTTCTTATTACTCATGGGTAAATCAACATCTAGAAAAAGGATGGCAACCCCAAAGAACAGGTAGTACAAGTAGACTCATTTCCCTTTTTGATAAGGATATTAGACTGGGATTAGAAAATGGAATATAGTAAATAGAGTTCATATAGAATACTACAAAGCATCAGAAAGATTCTAGTTATCTTTGTTTTAAAAATGAAAGAAGCGATAATAATAATAGTAATAATGATGATGTTACAATTGGATTTGGAACTGAATGACTTACCAGGTGCAAGAAGTATTGATTAATGAAAGGCAATGTAGTACAACTGAAAGTTCTCTGGATTTGGAATCTAAGGATGTAGGTTTGAATATTGACATGAATAGAATGACTAGCTACAAAGACTCTGGGAAATCTCTATGATCCAGATAAGAAAATCCACATGATCATTTTAAAATTCTAATTTGTCATATTATTTCATTTTTTTAAATTCTGTTTTTAAGTTTTCTTAATAGCAAATAAAGTCAAACAGATGTAAACAGAATTTCAAAAGACAAATGTCATCAAAAGTTATACTACTTAACTGAGATATGTTTTTAAAAAATCATACAGAATCTCTGATTATTGATTCAAGATCTGAGCTCAATGGTATCAGCTGAAGAAACACAAACATGTGGCTATATAAATAAGAAATAATCTAAATGTCTACTTTCTACTCCTAGTTTCTGAATTTAGAATTAGTCCAGGTGTACACTGTGCATTGATTTTTGCTAAATAAAAATATGCTACACTTAAACTTATACACTGAATCCATGAGTTTTAGAAAAATAAAAAATGAGAAAATCGCGACATTTTTGCATATGTGGATAGTCATTCCTCTTTTGTATCCAAATGATAATTTTAATGACTATTTAAAAGGTTTCATTTAAAATTTTGATGTGTATGCTAAGCAATTCACACAGATATGGTCCCTTTCTCACTAGGTGCTCATATTGTCCCCTCAGAGGTTTCTCAAATCTTTTTCATTTTCCCCCTCCTTCCAGCAAAGATCTAACACAATACTGCACCTAGTCCTGAATGGGCACAGTTGCGCAATTAAAATCAGCAGGGGAATTAAAGTCTAAAAATCCATTAATGGAAAAAAAAACATTATAAATATAAAGCTGAGAAGCTTAGTGGGATATGGATTTACTCCCACTGGTGGTCAATATCTTGTTATAGCTCAATTATCTCGGCAAGGCTCATGTTCCTCATTCTTTTGCTTCCATACTGTATTGCACTTATGTCCTGCTGAGCATCATTATGTGTCTTATGGCTTTAAGTAGCAACTACCCCATCAATAGAAGTTTCTTTGGATGGTTCTTTCATTTTAATGCTTTGCTAAGTACATTTTTATGAAGGTCTTGACTTGAAGACTATGATTTAATATCTCTTAAGTTTTTGCCACTGTTGAGTAAAGTTGTATTCCTATGTATTTTCTTAGGAGCATGAAAGTACAAAACAAGTAACTAAGAATAAATTTTGAAATAAACTTTCTGAACTGCAGGAGACAAATTATAGGATTTTTTTTGTTCCCAGTAGAGACTGACTATTTCCAATCAATTGCAACTGAAATACTTTCTGTTTCAAGCATCAAGGAATATTATTTAGTTATTTGCTTTTCCTTATATAATAATTTTGATTCAATGAATTATTTTCACAAGGAAGGCCTGTTATCTTACATGAAGGTAAAACTGATCCTGAGTCAGTAAGGATTTAAGTCCAAATTACTTTATTTCACTCACGTGATGGAAACATGGTTTACCTAGGCCTATCAAGCAAAAATTAATTAAGGAGAACATTCATAATAATTTAACACTTGGTTTTTAATATCAAATGTTATTCTCCACCTAAAAGTAATTTATCACCACGCTTAGCCTAGGCATTTTGTTGTTTGTGACACGGTATGTATATTGAGTTCACAGATTTTTTTTAAGTTAGAACTGATTGGGACCTTAGAGTTCTCATGTCTCTCATTATACAGAAAAGGCAACAGAGTTGCAGAGAAAGTGATTTTCTCAAGATGTGAACAGAGCAAGGAAGCTAGTTTCCTATCTCTCAGGCTATTGTGACTATCATGACTTTTACTTATTCTAAATAGGATGGAAAAAATCTCAAATTTAGTGTGGAAAGGATCTTAGAAGTCATTTAGTCCAAATCCTTCATTTTAGAGATGATACTAGGGCCCAGAGAGAAGGGAAGCAACACGCTCAAATTTGTAATGTCCAATAAATACTTTTATTCTTCATAAACATGAGGTCGGAAATAACATAAAGGAGAAAAGCAAATGGCATGTCATGTAAAAGAATGTAACACTAAATAAAAATCACATTACAAGCTAAAAGAACTTTGTACAATAATGTTTAGGCTGGCTATACCTGCCTGCTGAAAACTTAAATAGATAGCACTGAATGGATAGAGCTCATGACTTTTTTTCTGAACTTATGAAAGTCTTGCTAAGAAATATATGCAGTTATAAAAAAACTGAGGGAAAAAATACAAAAAAGATATATCGATAAGAGATTTTATTAAGGAAGTGCCATTTCAATGAGAAACCAATATATGGGTTAAACATACTCATTTTTCTCTCAGTGGTCTGGTCTTAAGAAAATCATTTTGAAATATGATTGGGTGAAAGTATGTCTCTCAAATCATAGATGTCTTTTTTTGTTTACATAAGCATAACCAGGTTCCTAGTAACAATTAAGTTTGTAGTGCTACAATTATACAAGTAAATAAAAGATTTTTTTCAAGGTGATTCATATATTACTTAAAGGCAGAGATAGAATAAAGTATGTGAAATATATACCTACCTATCGCCCTTGAAGAAGTAGGTCTTTCCCACATCTTCCCACCAAATGGCAGAATCAATGCCGTGAGGGGGAATTCCATTTCCAAGTGTTATTAAGTCATGTGGATAACCCGGTTGAAGAGTGGTATCCTTGAACACCCAGTATTTGTTACCTGTGTAAAATACAAACATTAATTTCAGAAATCATAATTATTTTATATATGTAACTTGTATAATTTTTTTAAGAAATGACTGTGATGTAAAACATTTCATTTCTGGGAATCTCTGAATAAGTCACCTTTAGGATGAATCTTTTTTTTCATTAGGATCTTTTAATTCATATGTATTGGGTACTCTGTATGCAGTGATTTCCTCTCTTTGATACTGATCAGCAATTTTTATCAAATGTATAGTCTTATAGAATTCCCTGCAATCCATGAGAATTAATAAATTCCCCCAAGTTCCCATATCTATGTGTTATATTTAGTGCTTGAATCCAGGTTTGAATCCAGTGCTGACCCTCTCTCTGGCAGTCTCTGCTGCCAACTTAGGATGATATATTTGTAGGAGAAAAAGAACTCAGAACTTAACCCTTTCATTTTATGGATATGGAAACTGAGTTTCAGAGAGGTTGCATTACTTAGCCAGACTAACATGGAGGAAGGTAACTAAGAGTTTAAAAGCCACAAGTTTGCACTATACCAGGATCTGGTGAGGATGTTTTTTTGCATATTCACATATTTAATAAAATCACTGTAGATAATTCTTTTTTATTCATTAGAGTAGGTTTTACTAAAAATAAATGTCACACAGTGAAAATTGATGTGATTTTGAGTCAGAGGACCTGGGTTCAAATGTCAGTTCTGCTGTTCTGATACTGGGCAATTCACTCAATCTCTCTGGGCCTAAGTTCTTTATCTGTAAAAGAAAAAAGGGTTGGGCTTCTAGTATCTTAATGTAGCAAATGAGCAACAACTTTAAAATATTTAAATATTAAATTTTAAAATAATTAAAACTTTTAAGAAACTGACTTTTATATCAGTGATTTTGATTAAAAATAGCATATAACTTTATGGGGCAATGAGCATTTCAAATTTTCAGTGAATACTGCCAGGGAGGTATGAGGAGATTCACTTTATCCAGGTTCCCTAGTTTTCTAAATAATTATGGGGATACTAACTCACATTTGTAGAGCATTTTAAAATTTATAAAACTTTTTACTTACAACAATTCTGTAGAGTTGAAAGTGTATAAAATAGAGCAAAAATAAAAGATAAATAAAACTTAAAAATAAATTATATATGTATATATATAACCTATGGCCTAATTTTTATATACAAAATTATAAAACATGTCTAACAAGCAGGAAGGGCTAATGAAAGAAGATTAATCTGAATTCGCTGACTCACTGAGACTTGTTAGAATGAGACCCATGCCTGGAATATATGTATTCAAAACAGGATGGAGCAAAGGAAGGCTACAGTAGCCTTATAAACTAACAAGATATGCTCATGTGACAGAACACAGAAACAGAGAGAGAAATCATGGTACAATGTTTTGCCTATAGAGGCAATTATAGACTATAAGGACAGAAAAAAGTAATACATCTTTTTTGAAGTGTTCGCATGCCTGGCATGGTGGCATAATATAGATACAGAGGACTTAAACTATCCACATACCTCCCAGGAACCTCTCTGCAAAAAGAGAATAGGTGATAATAGTTGTAATCTTGCCTTAATTACTTCATCTCTCAAAAGGAACAAACAACAAGAAATTATAATTGGGATTTGATTCTTGCCAACAAAGAGAAATTGGATATTGGAGAAAAAATTATTGAAATCATAGAGGAAAGTGATAACTAAAAGGAAGAATTTCTAAAAGAGAAGAATAGGAAAGCTGGAAACATTTGGACATACAGACTTGATTTTTAGATGCTAGATTTCAAAGGATTTAAAGCTCCTACAAGTTGGATCTCATGAACTCAAATTGAATAGGGAAAGTGAGGTCAGGTGGGATGGGAATCTTTTGAGAATAAGAGAAATGGGGAAAAATTAGAAGAAACAGGTAAAAATAGTTGTCTAAGTGATTAAATTAAAATTTTAAAAGACATATATGGACAAAGGAAATGAGGCCATATGACAGAATTCAGAAGATGTGTTATGATCTGGTGAAATTAGTGTATCAAGGGCAAAAGCAAGTAGATAAGGCTGGTAAGGAAAGGTTGGATTCAGTGGGATAGATGATCACTAATAACAGAGAGAGGAAAGAGCTATTTAATTTTTTTTGCTTCTGTTATATTTGTAGATGAGAATTTTAAATTCTCGGATCAAGGAGATACAGTAGACATCTTCCACATAGATTTTAGCAAGGCATTTAAGAGATTCTCTCACAGCATTCTTGACAAAAAGATGACGACATGATGATTCAGAACATGTTAGCCATGTTATCATAAGTGTAAGTTACAACTTTGATCCTCAGTTTCTTCATCAATAAAATAAGAATAAGAATACCAATATGTAGGCAAACCTATTTGCAAACTTGAAAATGCTACATAAATTCCAAATATTATTCAGAAAATCATAAGACTTGAGAGTTAGATGGAGATTTAGTGGTCATTTAGTTCAAGGTATACATAGAAGGAATTCCCATTGTCTCTCTTCTTGAAGGATGCAGAGAAAGAAATCCATCATCACCTGAGGCAGCCCATTATCATTTTGGAAAGCATTAATCATTAGGACATTTTTACTGACATAAAGCCTAATATTTCTTTATTACTTCCACCCACTGTTCCTATCTTTTCTCTTGTGGGGTCAAACAGAAGAAATCTAGTTGTTCTTTCAACATGACAGAGTCTCAAACAATTGAATACTATTATTATATCTTTTTATAACTCAAGCTAAGCATGCCTAATTCCTTGATTTGGTCTTCATATGACATGGACTCAAAGTCCTTCACTATTCTTCTTGTCTTCTTAATGAGCTTCCTAAACTTTGGCACCAAGAATTGAGCTTGATAACTCAATATATGATCTGGTAAGACCTGAATACACCTCCCAGTATCTGGAAACTATTCCTTTCTTAATGTAGCCCAAAAGGACATTATATCGTTGGATTTTTTTTGGCTGCCCCACCACAGTGCTGTCATGTTCAGCTTTCCCTATGTCAAAAAACAGAGATATCATGCATACTGTTTTCTACCCATATCTTACCCACTCTATATTTCTTTAGTTGATTTTTAAGGCAAGCATAAAACCTTACATTTGTTCCTATCAATTTTCATATTATTAGACCAATGATTTAGCCTGGTTGTCCTGTCACATAGTTTGTTAGCTAACCTTACAAGCTTCTTGCCTTATACATATTTGATGAACATTCCATCTATCCCATTATCCAAATCACTGAAGAAGAAGTAAAATAGCACGAGGCCAAGCAATGTTCCCTGTGACAGTCCATTGGAGACATGCCAAGTTCACATTGAAGCATGAATGGTTACTCTTTCTGTTTGGCCACTTAACCTATGCTGAATCCATTTAATTGCATTATATCCAATCCACATATCTCAATATTGTACACAATAATAGTATGAGATATGTTAACAAATGTTTTGCTAAAATATCTCAATATTGTACACAATGATAGTATGAGATATGTTAACAAATGTTTTGTTAAAATGTATTAAATTACAGGATGTCTATAGCATTCTCCCAATTCACCTATTTGGTAACCCTGTCAAAAAAGAAAACAAGTTTAGCTTGGCATTGCCTATTCTTGGTGAAGACTTGCTAGCTCTATGTATTCATTGCTCTCTTTTCCAGATATTCATCAACCATCTATTTAATGATCGTTTCTCAATTTCCCAACAATCAAATTTAAACTCACTGACTTAAAAGTTACAGATTCTGTTCCCTTGTTTTATTTATTTGTTTTAAGCATATAAACATTTTCCTTTCTCAAGGCCAGTTGTACTTTCTTCAGTCTCCATGATCTTTCAAAGATCACTGATGTGTCTCAGCAATGACATCTGCCAAGAGGAAGTTCATCCAGGCTGTGATACAGATCATGATTATACTGATTCAAATAGGAACGAGGCCTGTAATGACAGTTACTATATAACTATATAACAAATTTAGCCTAAGAGTTAGGAATAGCTTTTGCCTCCCTGAACTTATAATGTAGGATCTCATTCTTTTGAAGATAAAATGGCTCATAAAGAAATAAAAATAAGTTATGTAATGATATTACCTTTGAGAAAATACAATGACACATCTAAATATCACACTGGCAGACCACAGAATTTAATTTATCATATTTAACTATGTGTGGCATGGCCATGACACAAGTATAATTCTAAGCTTACTGTAAATATTTTGTAAGAAAACTTCACTTCACCCCAAAGTTACAGGATCATGTCCATGCCATACTCAGTGGGACAGAAAATCTAGAAATATGTTTAAGAGTTTATATTATATTTTAGTTACCCCTCTGTGGTATTCAACGAGAGAAGTTTTTATTATTTTTTTTAAGAAAAGAAGGTTTGATCTGTCAGCCTGTATCTTTGTGATTTACATTATGCTTTCCTTTTATCACATTCTTCATTAGGGAAGAGTATATAGTTTCAATCCCTTCCATGCTGGTTTTACAGAATAAATCTTTTATCAGCTTCTCTCAGCTGGTTGTCACCAATTTTCAAGCAGAAGCACTCTAGCATGTATCAGCATACTCTTTCTTGTTCTCCCTTGGTAAACCATAGCAGCATCTATTCTTTCCAAGGAAACCACCCCACGCTTTCTCCCCAGTCTGGCTGTTAAGTTTTTCCTAGGCACACAGAGCTCCAGGCTGCCTATGCTGTATTTGGCTTCAGAAAATGTTCGTACAGCCTTAGTCTGTATATTTTCCAGAGTGTCAGCAGGAGGGGAATGATGTGTGAACAAATGTGAGTTACAGTTCCTCTAGGAAATTCCTGTCATTCTACCTGTTTTGTTTTGTTTCCATGTTCTCTAGGGGTACATTCCTCTAGTGGAAGCCCAGTATTTCTGTTCAATGATGGGAGAGAAAAAATTCTGCATTTCCTTTTAAACTGACAGAACATTTCTACAAAAGATTTCTACCAATAGGCCTTCTTCTCATAATAAGAGAAACCAAGGGTCTGAAAAATATCCAATAAGCTTTCATTAAACAGTTTTTTTTTAATCAGAAAAACTCGTTAAGACACACATTAGATGTGATACTCCATGAAAAAAGATTTAAGCAGCTATGCACATTATAAAGAATAAAAGAAGAAGCAAATTTCCAGTTAAATATTTGGAGCACAGAACTTTTTGGAGCACAGAAATTTTTTATGAAATTAAGTTACAATAATTGTGATTTATACCTTTAATTTTACAAGTATATATATACATATGTATATGTATATATACAACATAGAATACAACAACAATTAGAAGATTCCTTTTGTGCTCTGATAAGGTTAGATTAAGCTTTCATTTAGAAGGCTGAAGAGCTTTGGTGTTTTTTAAAAAAAATGAAACATATTTTAAATAGAAGACTTTTTTAATAAGGGCAAATGAGACACACTTCAGAGTAACTTTTGTACCTAACATTTTGTCATCTTCTTCAAAGCTCAGCTCTTTTGTTCTGTAATTCATAATTAACCCCATCCAACTTTGTTCAATACTGTCTCTGTGTTTCTTTGGCACATATATTCTCTTGCACTTAATTAACTTTCATTTGTCAATTGCTCTACATATGCTCCTAAATGTTTACATATTCTCAACTATACTGCAATCTTCTTAGGGCAGAAGTTCCATTATGTCATATTACTCTGTCATATCTAAGTATAGAGTTATACACTGGAGGTTGTTCAATAAATATTTAGTGATGCAATCTGTTATAATACTTATTTTCTATTGTGATAGTGAAATCTAACAGGATTTTGAAAAGGAATCTTACTGACAGGGTCACTACTTTCATTATCTGTTAGATTCACATTAAACACTGGATAAGCCAATAAACAAGTTTATTTAATGATGACTGAAATAAGCATACATTGATTGAGCTTTATTTCAGAAAGACCTCTTGTCATGAAAACTCTATCTTAAAAGCCAGTTGGAATAAATTTTACATTTTTTCTTAGAGAACTTTATCTTTCTGGTACTGTTTTTAGGTTGATTACTCATTTCATCTGAATAAACATCTAACTTTAAAGTCCATATGGTTTCTGTTAACAACCTTTATGGTTTCATGTTCCATTTAGTTCCAGGTGGTAGGATAGAGCAAAACAAATACTATTTTAACATCACAATAGTAAAAGGAAGTGGCAAAGATTGAAAAAATTTCTGAAAATTTTCATCTTTTTCTTAAAGTTACATTAATATAAAAATATTTCAAAAATTGAAATAGACATGAAAAATATATCATTGCCTTCTTGGATCCCGATAAAGAAGTATGGAAGACTTCATAACCAAACAAATAGATAAATAAAATAAACATGCCAAAAGCACATTGACCTCAGACTGGATTATTTATTTCATTTTACCAAGTAAACATTGCTATTTAAAAAAAAAAACCATCCTTCAAGGGAACAAGTGTGGTACGATGCACTAAATCTTTTGGTTAACACCAAGTCAAGAAATATGGATTATACTTTCTGGTGAAACTCATGAAATGTCATCTTTTAATTTTACTCCAAGCTGACAATCCTTGCTTTCTTCCAGTAAAAAATCATATGAAAAACCCATCTCTAGGTAAAATTCTATTTAACCTTGCACTATCAATTTAGCTCATTTAGGGTTTTCAGTTCACTCATTTTTATAAAGAGTGGGTTAGACCAGATGACCTCTAAGACACATAACAGGCCAAAAATATCAATATGATAATGACAATAGGTTTTACTTTAAGAAACAATTATGTAATTACAATTTGAAGGAATTCCATCAATATATTTCTAAAGTTTACATGAGCAAATACTTTGCCAGAATTATTGAAATGTGGACAGTTTTGAAGAGTACTTGTTTAAAACAAAACAATGTCATTTCTTTAGCCACAGTCTTATTCATATTTCATCTTAGTGGAGAGCCACAGAGGGGAGGTGCTAATGGTGGGTACTCATGGAACAGAAGGTTAAGCAGTTCTTGAGAAATTGGAAGGAACTGGGTCTAGTGTAGGTCCAGCAGTGTTACAAACTTCTTGTCTGAGGAATAGAATAATCACAAAATGATCCTTATTCTTACATTTTTGACAAAGAAACTTTATTTATTGTGAAGACTTGGTCTCCCAATCTCACCCAGGCTGGAAGTAAAAGGGTTGATTATAGGCTTGACCCACTCCGATCCACTTGGGAGCTTTGACCTGTTCTGTTTCATATCAGGATCACCTCAACACTGCCTGGGCAATCTTAGTGTGAACGCCCAAACAAGTTAGCCTACTGCAGCTCATCTACTTAAGGTGCTTTTTAAATAAATGAAAATATTTGTTCTTCAATATTTTGAGAACCAGCCATTTCATAGAGATGATAGAGAAGCTCCTGATATGTATAATCTTGCAGATATTCTTCAAAAATCTCTACTGTCACATGTGGTGGTGCATGCATGCAAGCCCAACTTATCAGAGAGGCTGAGGCTGGTTGATCTCTTGAGCACAGGAGTTCTGAGCTGCAGTAGGCTAATGCCACTGGATGTCTTCAGCTAAGATTAACTTAACATGGTGACTCTATCCTTCATATATAGCCATTGAGAGAATTCATTTTGCCTTACTCTGTATCTTTGTTATAAACTTTTTTTTCAATGATTTAAGGAAGAGAGA
The DNA here is from genome assembly GCA_028646595.1 of Phalanger gymnotis. NCBI lineage: Eukaryota > Metazoa > Chordata > Mammalia > Diprotodontia > Phalangeridae > Phalanger > Phalanger gymnotis. The sequence goes on along the minus strand of CM053622.1, from coordinate 143,195,393 downwards.
GTTGATTTATGTTAATTAATTATTTTTAGGGCAGCTAGGTAGCACAGTGAATAGAGTAGTGGGCCTGAAGGCAGGAAGACACATTTTTCAGAGTTCAAATCTGGCCTTAGCCGCTTAGCTGAGTGACCCTAGGCAAGTCACTTAATGCCATTTAACTCAGTTCTTCATGTATAAAATGATCTGGAAAAGGAAATGGCAAACCACTCCAGTATCCAGGAATACATATGTACACATATAATGCATAAATACACATACGCATACATACACGTGTGTATGTGTGTCTGTGTGTAATTTAATTGTGCACCCTAAATAGATCACTTCTCTGTCAGGAAGTGGCTAGGCTGTTTCATTATAGAACCTTCGGAATCTTGGATGGTCATCGCAGTGATCATAGTTCTTATAATTTTCGAAGTTGTCTTTACAGTATTTTTGTTATTTTATCATTTGTTCTCCTGGTTCTGCTGATTCCATTCTTCATTTACTTATAAAAGCCTTCAAAATTATACATTTTCATAATGTTGACATTATGCTATAAATTATTCTTGCTTCACTCTATATCAGTTCATATAAGTCCTTCCATGTCTCCTTGAAAATAATTTATTTCCTCATTTCTTATAGGACAATAATATTCTATCATTCATATGCTACAATTTATGCAGTCATTTCTTAAATGATGAAAACTTCTTTAGTTTCCAGGGTTTTTTGCCATCACAAAAAGAGCTTTTATAAATAATTTTGTACCTATAGGATCTTTTCCTATTTATTTAATCTCTCTTGGGTATAGACCTACCTTGGTATAGTTGAGTAAAAGGACATGCACTGTTTAGTGACTTTTTTGTACTGCAGTTCTGACTGTCTGACAATTTTATTTTTGAACTTATTTATATTCTCAGTGGTACATGAAATAACTTTATTTCCTACTCCAATACCATTTTAACATTTGCCTTTGAAGTCATTTTCTCATAATTCTTCAGTCCAGATCACTCGTGAATATGAATATAAACATCTGGCTTTTATAAAATTTACTAGCGTTATGTCAGACATGCTTGGAATATATTCAAATAATGACCAGTCTCAACGTGTAAGACATTTAGCAGTTAGAGACTATGCTGCTTTCATGTGCTACAATTTTGTCAAAGGGCTCCATCAACACAATGAACTAAAATAGAAGAGTGGCTAAAAAGCAGCCTTTTTTCATCTTAAGGAAAGGGATCACGTATCTGATTTGGTAAACATGCCAGAAAGAGAAATCATCCCAATTACGTCAGATCAATGCCAGGCTGATAGACTGAAAATAGACAAGAATGCAACAAGTAAAGAGAGGGCTGGCATCTGCACAGAATCATTTATATACACAACCAAAGTTACCAACAATTGTTCTTACCAAAAATTTCCGCATTAAAAAAAGAAAAGTTCACGTGACCTCAGGTTGAATTAAGGGAGTCATAGAGTACAAAGACCACAGAAAAGCCATCAATAAACTAGAGAGTATTTCAGAGTAATATCATCAGGGTACTGATTGGCCTCAGCTTCATGACATATTAAGTTCAGTTGAGTTTAAGGAAATGGAGATATTGAGAGATGTTTTCTAGAGAAAATGGAGATGATTAACCTTAGGGAGACATAATAGTCATGTGCAATTGTTTGAAGAGTTATCACTTGGAAGAGATCAAAATTGGTCTGCTTGACTCCTGGAGGCAGAACTAAAAGCAATGAATGGGAGACATATAGAAACAAAGTTTGTATCAATATTAGGGGAAAATATCCTAACAATTAGGGACAGCACTAACACTGGAGTCAGTAGATTTGGATTCATATCACAACACTAATTACTACTGGAATTACACTACTTGTGTATAACCATGCACAAGTCACTTTATATCACTGTGCCTCAATTTTGTCATCAATAAAATGAAGGGACTGGATTAGATGACTTCTCAGGTTAAGTCCAGTGCAGTGGACAGAGTGCTAGACCTTGAGTCAGGATGATGCCTTGGATACTTCCTAGCTATGCAACCCTGTGCAAGTCACTTAACCTCGGTAGGATTCATTTTGCTCATCTATAAAACGTGAGGAATAAAAGCAACTACTGCCTAGAGTTTTTGTAAAGATCAAATGACATGATATTTCTAAAGAACTTTGTAAACTTTTAGTTCTATAAATTATTATTATTATTATAGAGTTGTATAGGATGAGGTTGCACAGTTATTTATTAAATCTGGGAGGGGAAGTTCTTGTTCAGACATGAATAATCAATGACCTCTGAGGTCTCTTCCAACTCCAAGATCTTTGATGGACAAATGAAGAACAATTCATTCATGCTTCCACTGAGATATAAAAGGGCATCAAATACTTTTATAAATATTTTCTTCAGATTGTGGGGCAGGAACAGACTTATTTTAAATATAGGCATTAGAGTAACTTTTCACGATTATATCAAGTATGAATTGCACACACATACAAACACATATATAGGCGTGGGGGTGGTTGTGTATGAATGTGTATACATATACACATACAGAGACCTGCACACATACCCCTACCCACCCCTACCTATATGTGTGTGTATGCATGTATATATATATATATGTGTGTGTGTATATATACATATATATATATATATATGAATTGCAGCAGTGCAAATATGAACAATTAAGGAAATTAAGGATTGGATTTACTTGATATGTATAGCCCTCATTTCATCTATACAACAAACTCAGAATGTAGATGTTCTTATTATCTCCATTTTAAAGATGAGGAAACTGAGGCACAAAGAAGTTAAATGACTTGCCCAGAGCAACACAGCTAGGGAGTGTCTGAAGTGTGATTTGAACTGAGATCTTCCTGACTCTAGGTCCTAGCCAGAACTGCTACTGTTTGCACTTTACCTTTGTAGCACCTAGTACCTCATAAGTATTTAATAAATGTTAATCGAATTGAACCTAGAGAGAGGGAATGCAAAGTAGGGGTTTTTTATTTCAAAGCCACCACTCATTCTACACCTATGCTACTCTGCCTCCTTCTTAAATAACTATTTTATTGAATGCATATAGAAATATAAAAATGTCTATGTAAATTGTATAATTTAAGAAAAAGAATTTTAAAAATAAAAAGCCATTGGATTTCCAATGAGAACTGATTTTCTTTTATCCATGTAAATTGTGCTTTGGTTCATTTACAATTTATAGCTTGAGCTAGGCTGTAGTTAGACATTTGAAGAAGCAGAGGGATTGTTTAAAGGGTATGAAATAGCTATTAATAAATTATTTGAATTATAAATCTTTCTTTTGCCTGAATACTCTACTATTTCTACACTATGAATTGCTGGGCTCTATAATACATATTTGTATTTACCCTTATGAGTTAGGGGAATAAATTCTGTGGTCTTGGTTAACATTTTACTCTACTTCAAAATATCCACAGGGACAGCTGACATTAGTGTCATTCTACTTCCCCTTCTCATGTCACTGCTGCTTTATGCTCTCAATATTAAGAAGAATAAAGTGTAAACTTGTAGCTTCAACACATGCATTTAGTCAAACCTATAGCCCAAAATTATCAAGAGAGCTTAAAATAAAGATAAGGATGAGTATTTTTATGAAAGAAAAGATTAAGTAAAAACAAAAGTCCATTTCTAAGTGAACTTTTTAATGAATAAAGGGGAAGAGGTATCAAAGATTAATAAAAGTAGGGGGAGCAAAGTAATGGAAGAATATTGCCTAAGATGAGGAAGAAACAAGCAAAGGTAACTGAACGTGGAGAAGAAAAGTTACACTGAAATTTTTTTTTAATTTTTAACTTTTTTTATTTAATATAGTTTGCAGCATTGATTTTCACAAGAGTTTGAAATACAAATTTTCTCCCCATTTCCACCCTCCCCCCCACTCCAAGACAGTATATATTCTGGTTGCCCTGTTCCCCAGTCAGCTCTCCCTTCTGTCACCACACTCCCCTCGCATCCCCTTTTCCTTTCCTTTCTTGTAGGGCAAGATACAGTTCTATGCCCCATTGCCTGTGTATCTTATTTTCTAGTTGCATGCAAAAACTTTTTTTTGTTTGTTTTTGAACATCTGTTTTTAGAACTTTGAGTTCCACATTCTCTCCCCTCTTCCCTTCCCACTCACCCTTCCTAAGAAGTCAAGCAATTCAGCATGGGTCACATGCGTATCATTATGTATACCCCTTCTACAATACTCATGTTGTGAAAGACTAACTATATTTTGCTTCTTCCTAACCTATCCCCCTTTATTGAATTTTATCCCTTGACCCAGTCCCTTTTCGAAAGTGTTTGTTTTTGATTACCTCCACCCCCATCTGCCTTCTCTTCTATCATCCCCCCTTTTTTATCTTGTTCCTCCTTTCCTGTGGGGTAAGATACCCAATTGAGTATGTATGGTATTCCCTCCTCAGGTCAAATCTGATGAGAGCAAGATTCACTCATTCCCCCTCACTTGCCTTATCTTCTCTTCCTTTAGAACTGCTTTTTCTTGCCACTTTTATGTGAGATAATTTACCCCATTCTGTCTCTCCCTATCTCCCTCTCTCAATATATTCCTTTCTCATCCTTTAATTTGATTTTATTTCTTTTAGATATCTTTCCTTCGTCTTCAACTCACCCTGTGCTCGCTCTCTCTCTCTCTCTCTCTCTCTCTCTCTCTCTCTCTCTCTATATATATATATATATATATATATACACGCACATGTATATATATATATACACACATACATATTTACATACACATATACAAATATATAAACATACATGTGTGTATATATATATATATATGCATATTCCCTTCAGCTGCCCTAATACCGAGGTCTCAGAATCATACACATCATCTTTCCATGTAGAAATGTAAACAGTTCAACTTTAGTAAGTGCCTTGCAATTTTTTTTTCTTGTTCTTTTTCTTGATTACCTTTTCATGCTTCTTTTGATTCTTATGTCTGAAAGTCAAATTTTCTATTCAGCTCTGGTCTTTTCACTGAGAAAGCTTGAAAGTCCTCTATTTTATTGAAAATCCATATTTTGCCTTGGAGCATGATACTCAGTTTTGCTGGGTAGGTGATTCTTGGTTTTAATCTTAGCTCCACTGACCTCCAGAATATTGTATTCCAAGCCCTTCGATCTCTTAATGTAGAAGCTGCTAAATCTTAGGTTATTCTGATTGTGTTTCCACAATACTCAAATTGTTTCTGGCTGATTGCAGTATTTTCTCCTTGGCCTGGGAGCTCTGGAATTTGGTGACAATATTCCTAGGAGATTTCTTTTTAGGATCTATTCGAGGAGGCGATCTGTGAATTCTTTCAATTTTTTATTTTGCCCTCTGGCTCTAGAATATCAGGGCAGTTCTCCTTGATAATTTCTTGAAAGGTGATATCTAGGCTCTTTTTTTTGATCATGGCTTTCAGGTAGTCCAATAATTTTAAAATTATCTCTCCTGGATCTATTTTCCAGGTCAGTAGTTTTTCCAATGAGATATTTCACATTGTCTTCCATTTTTTCATTCCTTTGGTTCTGTTTTATAATATCTTGATTTCTCATCAAGTCACTAGCTTCCACTTGCTCCAATCTAATTTTTAAGG
>CM053622.1:143127850-143189308 GCA_028646595.1 Phalanger gymnotis | reverse complement strand
ACTCATGGAATCTGATACATTGTGAAATAGGTTAAAAATATAAACATATTGGAGAAGGAACAAGATAAATTTGTGTATATTAGAAACGTAGTGACAATTAAGAAAATTAATGATGTGTGAGGTATATTTCCAAATTTCTAAGGCTGATTTTGTAGAAGATAGACATGGAGGAAAAAAAAAAACAAAAAAAGGGTATATCGAGCCCAGCTAAAGAAAAAGGAGTGATGTTAAAATTATAAATATGTTATCATTCTATGCTAAAATTATCCAAGATAAAAACGCCCCCAAAATGTGGACCTAGAAATATAGGTTTGGGAGAAGGTGGGAAATAATGTAAGAGATGAGAAATTTAGGGGTGCTTCCTTCTAATAAACTTGGGAAGATTAAAATAAATAATTTCCTTCCTACCCTCCTCAGAAAAAAATAAAGAAAAATGCAACCGATATGTATTGGTCATGTACAAAAAAGTATATGTCTCCATATTTACCCCATTAGAAACTTTTAGAAACCCAAGAAAAGGGATTTTTAGAAAATGGGACTGAATTTAGTAAAGGACAACTGAGATTGCAGGCTGGGTGCTAGAGAGAAAAATAAATCACCATACACTCAGAACAAAGGAAAATCTACTCAGCTAATAGCAATGAACAGAAAATAAGGGGCCCTGTCTGAATTGTGGTTTCAGATGGTTAATGCATAGGGTGGTTTTTGCCTAGTGATAAAGGGTACAGAAAAGTTGCCTAGTTATAAAGGATACAGAAAAAAAGGTCTGCTTCTTTAGGGATGTGAATAGCTGAATAAGACCTCATCCTGGACCTGGTCATAGAACGAAGGTAAACTACCTAAGATGGTCAATGATTGCAAGGGTCAGATCCCCAGAAACTGCCACAGAAGAAGGAAATGGAAAACCAGGAAAGCCTAGAAGAGACTTCTAACCCTTTAAAATTGGGTAAAAAATAACTGAATACAATGAGACATTGAATTTCTAAATTTTCCATTTACCACTCTATACCTCAAGATTACATTACAATATAATAAATATAATTTTACCTTTGGACTCAGATTGTGTTCTATGGATGCTATAATGAATATTTGATGAAACTACCTTGCTATAGAGAGACAGGAGTAAAGCTAGGAATCTTAGGACCAAGGTCATAGAAAAATAACCTCCTCCCCCCACCCCATTTGAACTAAATGTTGGTGGCAACAGATGATTACCCAAAAAAAGTAGTGTCAGGGACACTCCTGAAGAGACCCTATGTATGGGAGCAGCATTAAAGATCCCATTTCACCCCAGAGGGGAATAACATTCAACCACAAAATATCCCTTGGTATCACTGAAAAAAGACAGCATTAAACTGGTATCTTTTTTTCTTATCATGTTTAGCAGAAGCTGATAATAGGTTAGCTAACTCTTCAATTGTCTGATTCTCTCACTTGTTAGGTAATATAGGCAGCATCTCCTGAGACTCCATCATACAATGGGGAAGGTATTCATTCAATCATTCATTTTTCTGGCTCTGGATTTCATTCACGTAAGGAAACCCTGTTGTGGAAATTCCACTGATCCAGATAGGTCCACCTTTATTATGATGATGCAATACCTGTTCTCAATCCCTCTAATGCACCCTATCACTAACATCCCCTCTCTAATCATTTCTACACACCACTGCCACATTAATCTCCTTGATAACAGCTCTAAGTTTCAAAAGTGTTCAAATATTCTTCAAAGCCTACAGAAAGAAATCTAAAACCTTTATCTTTGCATTCAAAGCCCTCCACAATTAGGCTCCAATGTGCCTTTCATGTCTTATTTCACACTGCTACAAAGGTTAACAATGGATTTGTCCTCAAGAAACAATTCACAAGATGGTAATAAAATATTACCTTGTAGCAAGACAAGGAGGAGATCAGCCCTGAGCAAGGAACCCACCCATATACCCAAGGAACTAGACATGGGCAGAACATTAAAAGTACAAAGTGGATTAGAAAGAAAGATAATGTTTCAATTACTACTATGTGTTGCAATTGGTATATTAGGCAATACAGGTTTTGAATGTACAGTAATGCCATTTGGTATAATAAAGTAATTACATAAATTTATATTTCCTTTATGTTAGTCCAGTACCCCAGTGGCTATCAATCAAAGGATATTCATTAAGTGTATTTTCTAGGTGCTGTGCAAAACACCAAAGATTCAAAGACAAAAATAAACCCTGCTCTCAAGGAGCTTACATTCTAATGATGGGTATGACTTAAACATAAATAAATATGAAGCCAGTGTAGAGTAGCTTGATGATCAGCTTGGAGGTGAAGGCAGTAAAATTTTGGAGGACTGGGAAAGACCTCCTATAGATGATAATGTTTTAACTGCATCGTAAAGGAAACCAGAGTTTATAAGGGGTAAAGGCTATAAGGGCGAGTGTTATGGATATTCCAGTATAAATACAAGGAAATAGGAGGTGCAACACCATGGGTGAGGAACATCAAGTAAATAATTATGGCTAGATTGTAGAAGGCAAAGAGAGAAATGATGTATTAAAACATGGGTAAGATAAGGGAGCATATTGTGAAGAAAATTAAATGCTCAAAAGAGGAGCTTTTATTTGAGCCTAAATATGGGTAAAAGAGATCCATTGGAAGTTGAGTAGGGGGAGATGTGACATGGTCACACCTATATTTTAGGAAAATCACTTTGGCAGAAGGAAGGTTTAGAGGGGCACAAATGAGGTAGAGAATCTAACTAGAAGGCTTTTGCAATAGGTCATTTGAGAGGCAATAAGGGCCTGAACTAGAATTGTGGCTGTGTGAATAGAGAGGAGATATATTCAAAAGATGTTTTAGAGGAAAAAATTATAAGACTTGGCAACTTATTCGGTCAATCAATCAGTCATTCCTTTGTGCCAGTTACTGGACTAACTGCTGGGTACACAAGCATGAAGAACGAAATAATCTTTCATCTTAATGAATTTACATTCTAAGGGGGAAACAATAAGTGCCTTAACATATACTCTCAGGCGTTCTCTCTCTCTCTCTCTCTCTCTCTCTCTGTCTCTCTCATTCTCTCTCGCTCTCTTGATACGTATATTTATATACACACAATATATATGTACATATATACACATATGCACATATGCACATATATACATATATATAAAATTCACAAATACATATATATGTATGTATGAACTATTCACAAAATAATTAAAGTAGTTTGGGAGAGAAGGCAATAGCAGTTAGAGGATCAGAAAAAGCTTTTGAAGAAGATTGTGCCCAAGCTGCATATGAAACAGAAATAAGGAGGGAATGCATTCCTGGCAAAGGGAATATCCAGTGTGAAGTTATAGAGATAAAGTGTTGGTGTCCAAAGAACAGAGAACAGTTTGGTTGGAAATCAAAGTGTGAGAGGGGAAGTAATGTCCAATGAGGCCGTAAGGATAAGTAGGAGTTGGTTGCCTGGAAGAGTGACACGTTTGTGTTCATGGAAAATTACTTTGGCAGCTATCGGTAGCATAGACTAAAGTGAGAGAGAATTAAAACAGGGAGATAAATTGTGAGACTGCTTCAATAATCTAGGTGAGAGGTGATGAAAGCCTGAAGTAAGTTGGTAGCTGTGTGAGTAGAGATAAGGCTATGAGAGATGTTGTGAAGGTACTAATTAGTTATGCGGGGTGAGGAAAAATGAGAAATTGGGGATATGGCCATAATTACGAACCTGAGACACTGGAAGGATGATGATACCTTTGACAGAATAGAGAATTTTGGAAGAAGCTAGAGTTTAGATAGGAAAATGGAGAATTCAGTTTTAGACATGTTGATTTTAAGATGTCACCATGACATCTGATTTGAAGTATCCAACAGGCAATTTGTGATCTAGGACTGAAGCTTGGAGGGAGGGGGGAATATGTGTGGTGAGTGAGAGACAACACTTGAAAATAACAAGGTTGGTAATGTGGGTGACCGGAAGGGTGATTATGTCAAATGTAACGGACAAATTTAAAAAGGGGAGACTCGGGGGGAAACATCGATTTCTATGCCAAAATAGAATAGCTGAGAAGCAAAACTCATTCATTCCCTGTTTCAACCTATATTCCTAACATATATCTAACTTGGTATACTCACCATTCATTCATTTTGAAAGTATATCATCTACATCATACCATTTAACTGTGAGTGTCCCACATGATTCTGTCTAAGGCACTCATCTTCTGCTTCCACACATATTTTTTTAACTTCATCATCTCCCATGGATTTCACTATCATATTAATGCAAATGATTCACATATATAATGTGTGTATGAGTATGCATATATACATATATACAAATACATATACACACAGATGTACATGCATGCATTGTTGTTGAGTCATTTAAGTAGTATCAGACTCTTCATGACATACGAATATATATTGATAAACAGACATAGAGAGTCCCAGTTTCTTCCCTGATTTTCATTCCTGAATGAGCTATTGGATATCTCAGAAACATAATAAAGTTAATGTATGCATAATAACTCATTACTAATTCTCCTCCAAATTTCACTTTTTCTGTCAAAGACATCACTGTCCTTCTAGCATCCCAGGTTCATAAAATTAGCATTACTTTTCAGCTCTTCACTTTATTTCACCAAATTCTGTTATTTCTATCTTTACCATAATTCTCGCTTCTAAACCCTTTTCTCTATTTACACAGCTACTGTCTTAAATCAAGGTATCATGATCCCTCACCTAGATTACTGAAGCAGCATCATAAATGGTTTCCCTTACTCAAGTCTCTCATCAATCCATTCTCTATGCTGCTGCCAAAGTAAATTTCTTTAAGTACAGAGCTGACAATGTCACTCCCCTATACAATCAATGTAGGGCCTTCCTATTTCCTCGATGATAAAATACAAACTCTTTTATTTAGCTTTTAAAACAGTTCACAATTTGTTGCTTACTTATCTTTCTAGTCTCATTGCACATTATTCTCTCTCTCTCCTGCACTCAGAATTCTAGCCAAACTGGCCTTCTCTCTGTTTCTCACATCCACATTATCTCCTGTCTCTGTGCCTTAGCACCTGCCACCCCAGATGCCATGCCAACCCTCCTTCCTTACAACTTCATAAAGGCCCCCTCTTCCTTTGAGATGCGTCTCAAACAAAACCTTCTTCATCAAGCCTTTATTGATTATCTCCTCCTGACTGCTAGTGTTCTTCAAATAAACTACATTACACCTAACCACTCTGTAAATATTTTCATTTATTCACTTTATATTTATGCTAGACATACTTATATAGGTGCCTGATATCTCTCTTATTACAATGTAGACTCTTTGTGAGTAATGATTATTTCATTCTTTGTATCCCCAGCCTCTAGCACAGTGCATGGCATATTGTCAGCACTTAAAAGAATGCCAGTTGATTTATACATATATATGTATATATATGCAGAGTTATATATTGCTGACAATGTACAGTGAAATTACCTAGCACAATCAGGGTCAAATTCATACCTAAAATCCACTCCTACTTACAAATCCTACACCTTGAAGCTCCACTATAGCACTGTTGATTAATTTTCAGAGATGGTTGTTGCTTTGGCAAGGGTACATTTTTCCGTAGAGAGTCATGGTTTAAAAGGACTTGTATTAACAATTTTCTTTTTTTTTTAAAATAAAAATTTGAAAATTACAGTATAATTTTGACCATAAAATCAGAGAGGATAATATTTAAAAATAAAGTGAAACAAATCTCACTTAGGACAAAGCTAATCCAAATATCACACAAAGATTTCCATAACCACTATCAATATTGTAATCATTTCTGTTTTTTACACTATTAGGTCATATTCAGATTTCTCTGGCTGTAGAAACACTTATACATCAGATATGTACAATATGATCAGAGACATCACAGTGTGGAGGACTGAGTTGACAATTTCCATTTAGCTCAAACATATTTGATATTTCAAATTATACAATCCATCTGGCACCAATATGAACTGGCTTTTGACAATTTCACCAGACAATTCATAACCATTCACTTCACTGTGTTGAAGTGGATAGGATAAACCAACGACCACATTATTATGGTATCAGTATTTATAATAGTAACTTGTAGGTAAATAGTACATTACAATTTAAAAAGCACTGTGCATATATATTATTTCATCTGATTAACACGTCAAGCTAATGAAGCAAAAGAGGCAGATGTTGTCTCTGTTCTAAAGCTCATAGGATCCTAGACTATTAGAACTGAAAGAAGAGAAAACAGGCACAACCTCTTGAAGTCCTATAATTAGCAAATGACAGAAATTGAACTCAGGTTTTCTGATCCTGAGTAAGTAATGGGGTCATTCACTTCAATGATTTTTATCAATACATTTTAAAGTTAATTACCCTGAGCATCAGAAATGTTAAATGTTAAATGACTTACCCCCCCATTGTCATAAGGTTAGTGAAAGGGATAAGATTTTGATCCAAATCTTCTGACTCCAAATTCATTACTCACTGAATTGCACTCTGTTACCAGGAAGTGCTCTTTTAATTATATCATACTGTGTGTATATATACATACTTACATTTATAGCTATATGTGTGTATACATGTATATGTATGTATACAGTAAGTGTTCCAATTGGTGAGAAACCTCCTTTAACCATAGCAGATTAGTAACTGTTCTACAATTTAAAGTCTTAGGAAGTTCTGAATTTCATAGGCGTGTGCATAATATATGTAGGTACACTAAGACATATAGGTATACTAAGGTATGTAGGTATAATATACACTTGTGTGTGTTTATATATATATATATATATATATATATGTATACACACAATATTCCAAAGATTTCTTAAAGTTCCATTTAATATTTCAATCAGCCAGATAGTAATCATTCTTACCTTTAAAGAAGACAAAATTTCCATCACTGTTTTCATATACTGCATCAATACTCGGAGGCAATCCCCGCCAGAAATAAGTAATTTGCATGGGATATCCATCCATCACCCTGTTGTTCCTCACTCGCCAAAACCACTGGTCCTGGAAACCAAACAAAAGTTTCTCTCAGCAAATACACAAGCCCTCTGCTCAAGGTCACCCTCAGGTTTTATATTTTAATAAAGTTACAAATACTAAAAACCCAATGATTATAAAATACTTCTTTTTATCAACCTGCTCAATCAATAGGCTAGATAATCTGTGTTTCATATATTAAAAGCATTAATTCTTCAAAATTCCATGACTTCTTCAGCTTTGTGGGTATCCTTGCTACTGATGGAGAATGCAGTCCCTCTATGCTTTAAATGGAAGACACAATTTTGGGGGGTACCACAAATAAATCATCACTTGGTTCCCAACTTTCTGGCAATAAGCATCTTCTCAGAGCTCAGACATATATTCTACACTGAACCTGCACGGGAAGCCTTTCCAGAGTGTCAGGACCTTGAAATTCTTTGGCATAGCCTTTGATGACCCAGGGTTACTTGCGTGTTACAATGAAGCATCAAACTAAGGCTTTAGTGGAGGGAACTTCATATATAATGATAAAAATAATAGTGGTATTTAGAATTTATATGTCACTTCCCAGGGATTATTTCATTCTTTTACTTGTATCTCTGTGACTCAGTATAGGTCTTAGAACATAATGCATGTTTCACAGACACTTGATCAATTATTAGTTGATCGATTAGCCTACCCTATGAAACCATGCAAGAAAGGGTAGATGAATAGTCAGTTTTAAATGTAAAACTTTAAAAAGTAATCCTGTTTTAAAGCAAGAGAAAGGGGAGAGGGAGAGAGAGAGAGAGAGAAAAAGAGAGAGAGAGAGAGAGAGAGAGAGAGAGAGAGAGAGAGAGAGAGAGGACAATTAAATAAGCAGACTCCAATCATTTGAAAAAACTACAAGAATCATTACACCTGAAGTTCAATAGATAAACAAAATCTTGTCCTCAGAAAGGCAATTGGGATAGATAAATGTAAAGAAAATAGATGAAACAATCATTCTTCCTGCTTGACATAAGCAACATGAATAATTATCAACAATTTGTAATCCATGAATGGATAGTTATAATCAACTCACAAGGTGTCATAGATAACAGAAACTCATACTCAAAAGGCACCCCAGCATGGTTATTCAATATTTGTTCCAAAGCCTTTAATTACCTTTTTTTCTGAAGCAGACCATTCTATTTTTCAAATGCTCTAATTGTTAGATTTTCTTTTTCCTTATGAGTTAGCTCAGTGCGGTAGACTGAGTGTCAGCTCTAATGTCAACAGGTGTGAGGTTGAATACTTTGCTACCTATGTGGTCTTGGGCAAGCCATGTTACTTTTCTGGGTTTTGTTCCCCCCAAATAAAGGAGAAATGGGGTTGAACTGGATGTCCTTTCAGTTCCCCTCCATTTCCAAATTCTATGATTTTAAGATTGTCACCCTGTGATTTTAACCCATTACTTGTAGTCTTGTCATCTGTGGCCAAGTATGTTGATAGCCATTCAAATATTTGAGAATAGAAATCATTTTCCCCTAAATATTCTCTTTTTCAGGAAAAAAAATTCCCACTTCTCTCATATGTTGTTCCTTTCACTATCTTGGTCACAGTCCTCTGGATTTTCTCAAGTTCTTTTCTGTCTATCTTAAAATATGTTATTTGTATGCCTTGACTAACCATTTCAAGGTTCAGCAGTTGTTTTTTTTTAATTAACTGAAGTCTTTTGAGGATTCTCGGGTTTCTAGGGATAGGAAAAATGAACTCTTTCCCAGCTGGATTAGATTAAATTTGGGGGAGTTTTACTTGGTAACTTTTAAAATTCACTTTTCTCTAGTTGAGATTCATTTCCTTCTCTTCCATACTGTTTAGAAAGAGAACTGAGCCACAAGAACTTAAACTGATTTCTTACAGATATTACAATCAGAACTTTAAATATTAAGAAAGGTAAATCCTAGATGAAACTTTTCCCACAAACTTCTCTTACGAAAGAAGCATACTGAACATCCACCACAATCCCATGAAATCCCATTTGATTTGAACTGTGCTGATAATAGTATATCATCATAGATATGTGAGAATCTTCTACAATGAATTAGAGGATCGCTAACAGTGAATATTCAGGATGCCTACAGTGAGGCAGAAACTTGCTTCATTAAAAGGGATCAAAACTTTAAATGTTAAAATTTCCTATTCACATGGATTTGGGGAAGGAAGAGCTAAAGATATTTTTTTGGTTGGTACTGGCAGTGAATTTTATTTCATGCTCTTCTACTATCTAGGCCTTTCCTCTCTTGCCCCCTCAGAGTGAACAGAATTATACAGATACAATGATCTATAATCTAGTTTAATTCCCTGACTAAGGTAGGTGAAAACGTATACCAACCCAGGCAAATGGTTGTATAGTTCCTTTTTGGCAATTTCTAGACTTGTAGAATCTACAGCTTTCCTTTGTAGTATTTTATGGTGTTTTATCAATCAAGATATGATATGGTTCCATTGGGATGCCTGGGGCTGTTCTCTACAATTCTCTGAAAACAGCAGCTTGATTATAGTAGTCCCTGTAAGATAGACTATATGCTTCTTGCTATAGTTGAGTTAATTGACTTATGAAGAATCAGGTAAGGAAAGAAAAAAAAATCTCTAGAATAAGTGAATGATTCCTAGGCATGTTTTACTTCCTGATGGTTCTCTCACATTGGTGGTAATCTAGAGCTAGCAATAAGAAAAATTTCTAAGAGTTACACATATTCATATGCTTTCCTGTATTTAAAGAGACATATTATTCGAATTCTATTTATTTATAAAACCTTAATAGACTACTAAAATCATGTCACCTCCAACCTACCCAGGCATGGTTACTAAAACCAATGGAGGACAATTCAGCATTGTCAAATAACTACTGCATTCTAGGAAGAAATGCCCTGAAAAGAATTTTTACATGGTGCTCAGAATTAAAAAAAAAATTAGAGAATGGAAACATATGGCAGTCAAAAAAAGCCATGTCCTTGAAACATTATGATCTTTCTCAGGTAATTAGTAACAATGACATACATACAAAACACACACATTCTTCTCTATTGCAATGTTACACTCTTAACACCACAACTAAAGAATATTGATGGAATCTCTTCATCAGGGCAAACATGCCAGACTTACAGACTAGAGGAGCAAAATACACTGAAATCAATGAGCGATTTTTCTTTTCACCTTTTACTATTTGGGAGCATCATTGGCAGTGATTCAGACTGTGGTTACATAGATTATGCCACCAGTCAAATGAACCACAACCGATCAGTTTAATCAAAAGTCACAGTCAGATTGTTTTAGAAAGACTTCTACAATCAAAGGTATAGACACAACTCTATTATCATTATACATGTCTGAGAAATTAAGAAGAACAAGGACCTTAGCTCTAGAATCATAGCATGTGTGTTCAAGTTGTTCCTCAGTCACTGCCTTTGTTAATTTGGGAAAGTTACTATATTCTCTAAGTCTCATTTATAAAATGAAGTGGTTACCTCTGAAGTTACTTCCCACTTTAGATTTATGTATGTCTTTTGATTTCAAATCGTCCAAGGAAGAACAAAGACAACAGTAATTGTAGAACTTAAAAAAATAATTATGACTGGGAAAGCTAGTAATTGAAAGCAAGTTGACTAGATGCCTTGTGTTGATTAGAAATCCTGCTTTGTGATTATGTGCACCTCTATTTATCATGGCTTCTTTTATGCCATTGTGGACAGGGGCAAGAGATAGTTGTAAATCTCATTTAGTAACTAAAACTAATTAAAATTTAAAGAAGAAACAATTAAAGTTCTGGACAAAATGGTATGTTACATTTGGGTTTCCATTAAGTATTTTCTTATTAAAAATACAATGTGTTGACAGCAGGAAAGCCAACTCTTTTCTGCCCCCAGCTCAAACACTTAAATGGATCTGAAATTTCATCAATGTGGGCATTACAAATGGCAAACCAACTACACTTGGCCATCTTGAACAACTCAGTACAATGTTTTCTGTAATCCTGACAAAAAATGTTAACCCAACATGAAGGGAGCCTTCCTCAAAACCCTAAGAACATCTCATTAAACATACGCACACACGCAGAAAGTTCTTTACTTTTCTTCTCTTTAATAGCGTTAACTAGTGCAAGACAAATCTAGATTCATGAGAACTATATGGGGGAAATTATATCTGCTATTCAAATAAGGGGATAATACAACTGCAGGATGTATTGGTTTTAAGTTGTTTGTTTTTCTAAGTAATACTGAAGTTGCATTTAGTGTATACTCTTTCACTTAAACTCTCCATTGGCCTCAAGATAGCTTAGCGGAGCTAGAAAAGTGACATGTGACCAAAGAATAGTGGAAGTGATTCTCATAAGGGTCAAATATATATTCTTTTTCTCAAAAATATGGTATTTTAACAATGTAGAATGAAGGAGTTCTCATAACTTTTTGCATGTGTTCTTTATGGACCCATTAGATGGTCTGGTAAAACTTATGAACCTCTCTCAGAAGAAGATGTTTTAATTGCATATAATAAAATACACAAGATTACAAAAGGTATCAATCATGTTCAAATAGTTATCAATTTTTTTTCTTTTTAAGTTCACAGACCCTAGATTAAGAACCAATGAGGAACCTGGCTTTTAGCCCTAAGTTCTATTCTCTAAAGTAATGGAATACTTCTCAAGTCAGGTCAGCTATTTAAGATTAAAAGAAGAGTAAAAGAAAAATAAAAGTAATGAGAATATTATGCATAATTTAATTGTTAAAGAATCCTTAATTCCATTTATGAGGGAGTTTTCTTCATGGATATTGATTACCACTTCTCTAGGCCTTGTATTCCCATATGAATCCTGAATCACTAGCCTAGTATTTGCAAAAATCCAGTCAAAGGATGAACTAATGTATTTGAGCTCTTCAAGCTGTTTGTTTGTTTGTTTGTTTTAGAATCCTGAGTATTTCAATGCAGAATAAGGATTAACTATGTTAATCCTTGTGTGATTTTTCATTCTCCCTTCATGACCAGCCAAATCCTTTTTTGATCCTACATGTCCTTGATGTGGTTTAAGACACTTTCACAACTCATTTGTAAGTTCTTTCTAGTTTCAGAGGTTAGCCTAAGGCTCACAAATCTGTCTGTGGTCATACAGCTAGTATCACAAGCAGGATTATAAGTCAGTCTTCTCATTGTCGAATCCAGCATTTATCCACTCCACTACTTCATAAAAAGGT
The DNA here is from genome assembly GCA_028646595.1 of Phalanger gymnotis. Lineage (NCBI taxonomy): Eukaryota > Metazoa > Chordata > Mammalia > Diprotodontia > Phalangeridae > Phalanger > Phalanger gymnotis. The sequence goes on along the minus strand of CM053622.1, from coordinate 143,177,101 downwards.
TAAACAGAAATTAAATTTACCATGTCTTAGGAAGGTGCAAAGATGGCCATGATGGCTAATACTAAATAGATAGAAAGCTAATATGATTATCACAGTTAACCTAAAATGTGGCTATGGCAGGTTCCAAAGAAAGCAGAGATTCAGAACATGGGTAAAATGGCAACTCATTGCTAGGAGGTATGGTAGTACACAAGGATATTAAACCTTTGATTGTTAGTTCCCCATTTAATCAACTGCAGTGTCTCTTTATCACCTCCAGGATTAAATTTTAGAATCTATTTGGCATTCAAAGTCCTTCACAACTTGCTCCCCTCCTACCTTTCTGGTTTCTTACACTTCCCCCTACCTCACCCCTCATATACTCTGTGATTCAATGAAACTGGGCTCCTTGTTTTTTTCCCAACAAGACAGTCCATTTCCCAACTTCATGTATTTTCGCCAGGTTTCCCCATGCCTAGAATTTTCTTCAACCTCATGTTCTCATAACTACCTTGGCTTTTATTAAAATCTCAGCTTAAAGCTCATTCTCTACAAGAAGCTTTCCCTAATCCTCCTTAATACAATACCTTTCTTCTGTGGATTATCTCCAATATACCATATAGATAGATAGATAGATAGATAGATAGATAGATAGATAGATAGATAGATAGATAGATAGATGATAGATAGATAGATAATCTCACTGGTACATATCTATCTATCTATCTATCTATCTATCATCTATGTATCTATGTATCTATGTATCTATCTATCTATCTATCTATCTATCTATCTATCTATCTATCTATCTATCTATCTCTGTGTATCTATCTATCTATCTATCTATCTATCTATCTATCTATCTATCTATCTATCTATCTATCTATCTGTCTATATCTTGTTGGTACATACTTGTTTTTAAGTTGTCTTCTCCAGTAGACTTAGTGCTTCTTGAAACCAGGGTCAATTTTTTTTTGCCTTTCTTTTTATCCACAATGCTTAGTACTGTGCCTTGGACGTGGTAGTTGCCGAATACATTCTTGACTGACCTACTGTTTTTCTCTGTTAGCAAGCAGAAACCTCAAGCTCAACTTACTCTCTATATCACTTTACCTTTCCCCCTTCCTGAGCTACCATGCACATCTTAGGATAACTCTGCCTTGAGGCCTGTCCTCTATTTGGGTCAATTCCTGGCCAGGGTGACCATTTTTTTGAGGGAATAGTAGCCATGCTACTCATTTTATTCCCAGTTCAAGTCACTGTCTGGACTGCTATACCACTCCACCAGCTCTTTGTTCTTTACCCCCATTTACTCTTCAGGTCCCCTTTATGATTTGTCTTCCTTTATTGAAAGGTAATCTCCCTTGAGAGTAGATGCCATCTGGTTTGTTCTATCTATCTCTCTATCTACTATCTATCATGGCAGCTCCCAAAAAAGCTAAATTGGAGCAGATGAGTGACAATCCACAGCTACAAGGGATTCTCCACATCTATCTATCTATCTATCTATCTATCTATCTATCTATCTATCTATCTATCTATCTATCTGTCTGTCTGTCTGTCTGTCTGTCTGTCTGTCTGTCTGTCTGTCTGTCTGTCTGTCTGTCTGTCTATCTAATCTATCTGAATAGACAGGGATTGACCGAGTACACAAGTAACAATGATTTCAGAATTGTCTGTCAACGCACATTTTCTAGCTAGAACAAAGTTTAAAGAAACAAATTCAGACTAACAAAATCATAGGTCATTGATTTTTATTTGGTACTCTCAAAATTAAGGCTTCAGTAAATCACCAGTCATCACACTTCACTTTACTTTCTACTCTTCAGACATCTTCTCACCAGCTATATTGACACCCTATAAAAACTTCTGCTCTGGAGCTTTGCACTTGGGTTGATGACTGCCTTTTTCAGGGGAAAGGAGTTGGAGTTTTCAGAGGAAAACTGTACTTCACTCCCTACTTTATGTCTATGGCCTCCTGAACAAATACCTTGCTGCCTTGTGGGTACACTTTTGTCTTACTCACTCTCCTCTTCCCTCCTTCCTTGGTTTTGATCCATGAACCACAATCAAATTGACCCTGCCATTGTTCTTTAATAGAATGTGTCATCCTATTCACCTCTAACCCCACTCACTATCCCTGTAACTTATCTGACCAAAGTGCCCCTCTTCGGAAACTACTCCCTTTTGCATGATGTCTCCCCCACTAGAATATAAGTTGCTTGAGGGCAGGGACTCTGTTTTTATATTAGTATCCTTGGCATTTAGCACATAGTGAGGGTTTAATAAATGTTTATTTTTTAAAATCAGTCTGAAAGAAAGAATTCATTAGGTTTAGTAGTATTCTCCCAATCTTTGGTCTATTTTATCTTTTAATCCCAAACCATATTTTTCCAAAGAAGTTTTCACTAGTAGTAAAGACTTTTTGCATTGAAATAACTGAAAATTAGAATGCTATCTTAATTAGAAATATCTTGTCAAGTTGTTCATAGAATTTATTCATTCATTCTCTGCAATACTTGGCATTGCATATACCATAGCTCTTCTTGGTGGTCTGTTTATCTGTGCTCATTGTTAGTATTACAAGATGAGATGACCCATGAAATGATGTTCCTCATGACCTTTTAGAAACAGTGACAATAATTCTGCCAAATCTTGCATTTTTTTCCAAAGAGAATTTGTGAGCCTCATTCATATACTGTATTTAGCTTCAACTTTTTTATATGACTGCTTTTGTTTATTTGTGCAGAGACTGTGATTTATTCTTCTACTAGTGTGTTGACTCTTTAGTTGTCAAAGAACTAACACTGATTCCCAAGAAATAAATTATAGTTTGAGGAAGTCCCCAAACAATGATTTTTTGTACTTTCTGTCCCTTTTCTGCCGCTCTACCACCATCACTGTAGAGGCAAAAAGAGCTTAGCACAAATAAGGGAAATTCAATATTTTTGTCTCTTTAAAGATTACTGTGGAAGGGAGGCCCCCAGGAGCCGCTGCCAAAGTCGTCAGCCCCCCGGCCTTGTTCAAGTGCAATGATTATGCTCCTAGCTTAGGGCTCTCTGTCTTTGGGTGCTCTCTGTCTGGCTCAGGGGGTGGGGGTGGGGGGCAGGCGGAGGTGGCTTTTTCTGGTAACTCTTGGGGACCAAATCTCTTTAATGGTTCAAGGACTCCTCTCACTGGCCTGGCTGCAGTTGGGCTAGAGGAGAGAGGGGCAGAGGCCCAGGGAAGGGGAGCTCATTCTGCACCCCAAAAGGTCCTTAGCCTGCACGGTCTAGTGTCTCAAGAATAAAAGAAAGGTCTTGATCACTGCCTTCCCCCTGGGACCGCAGTTCTAGGGAGCAGTCTGCGTTTTCTCCACCATACACTGGTTGCTGGATTTACCTGTATTCTTAACTGTATCGTATGTGCTGCATTACTCAGACTTACCTACCTATGAGCAAAGAAAACTTTAAAATTAAAAAAAAAAACCCACCATCAACTCCCCAGACCATAAACTCCGTCAAGCTCCATTATGCCTAAGAGCTCTGAGGTCAGGTCCCAGCGGCTGTCACGGAGAAATTCATTTAAGCCCCGCCCATTTTTTATATAAGAAAAGTGCCTTAGTGTATGTTGCAGCCGTCTGCGTGTCAATAAAGAGCGCCATGTGCTGCAGACCATCAAAAAAAAAAGATTACTGTGAATCCCCCCCAAAATCATCTATTTCATGGAAAAAATCATTATTTCTGGAGTTAAACCTCACTTATTTAGCTAGTCTTCATACACAGACACTCATCATGTCTATACTTAAAGCCTTTCTACCTTAATAAACCCTGCTAGAGCTACTACTGCTTGATTGGCATAGCTATTAGTATCCTGGCTTGTAACACCCTGGTAATAATTCATTTCAAGTTCATGGGCCTGAATTTCAACAATCCGGCTAGTAGCTGTTGTGGGGGTGAAAGACCAATACAAGCCCAACAACAAGAAAGCTGCCAGCATAGGTTCTTTTAATCTGCTGTACTAAGGAAAGTAATGTTAATGGGTTAACAAGCTTACTTTAATTCAGCATACAAATACCATTCACTTAGTTCAGCGGAAAAAGCCAGCACCCTGAACTTCAGAGCAAATACAGACATATTATAAACATCAACAAACAGGCCAAATACAATTCATAGGTACCAACATCTAAGTTCAGCCTGGGAGCTCATAATGTGGGCTGGCCCAGAGTCACATGCGCCACCACGGCTGTGGGTAAGAGCTCCAAAAAAGAGAAAGCCAACCCCTGGTTTTATATCTTTTTCAGGGTCAAGGGTGAGTCACTCACCCTTGTGACCTGAAATTGTCACAAAGAGGCGACTTAAACCCAAGTGGTCTAAAATCCTCTGATGTCCCAAACATGACACTCAAACCCATGTAAACTAGGCCCTCCCCTGAGGCAAGGAGGTCACCAAGGACTCCCAATCTAATCAAGGAAACAAAGGCCAAACTCTTCAAGGGCACTTGGTTGATCTGAGTGCTAAGAGCCCATTTTGATTTTCAACACAGCCTGACAATAAATTAGTAAGAAAAGTTAGGAATACCATGGCAATCATTCATTATGCCCAGCTAGTAGAATTTATAATATTTTGGCAGAGGTTTGGCTCTCTGCCTTAATGTACATTTACATATTTCTGTATTTCTCTCTTGTCAATACCTGTCCTGTTTGTGACTGAAGCAAAATCCAGGTTACCAAAAATGTTTGGTTAAAGAAGCAGCACGGTATATTATAGAATCTGTTAATAGGTAGGTACAGGGAGGGAGGGAAGGGAGGAGTTGAAGAAACAGCAGAACATTTCTTAAAACCTTCCTTAGTTCTTGGGGAAGTGGATGTAACTGGTGGGGTTAGCCTGAGTCTTCTACTCAAAGATGCCTATAAAGTTAAAGGCCCTTCTCAATATCTCCTATTTTCTGCCACAGCTCAGTCACACTTTCCTGTTATTCTTTTGCCGTTTGTACTTGGGAAATCTTTCATTTCTTCGTGCAGTTTCTCAATTCTTTCATGCCCATTAATGCCTTCTCTCAAAGATTATCTTCCATATGCTCTGTCTGTATTTTGTATAAACATAGTTACTTGCATGTTGCCTCTGCCATTAGAATGTGAGGTTATTGAAGGAAGGAACCATGCTTTTGCATTTCTTTGTAACCCCAGTGTCTAGCACAATGTAAGTGCTTAATTAATACTAAGTGGCTCAATAGAAATGTTTCTCTGGTGATATTATAAGGCCATAAAGCATGAAATGACACAACCTAATGAGAATATGATTACAATATGAAGGGTACATTATAATCTATTTATAGCTAAAATTATAAATATAATCCAAACCGTAAATCTCTCCAATGGAAAGAGAAAAACTCAAGGTAATTGAAAGTAGTCTGTAGTTATAATTTGTATGCAAAATGTATAAAAAAAATCCAAAACATTTGATGCGAAATGGAGGTTGGCTGCTCAGTTAACAAGAAATTAAGAAACAGGTAGATAGCTATATTCATATATATGTATGTGTGTATATATATATATATGCATGTATATATACATACACATACACATACACATTCACATACATATACATATACATGTACATGTCCTTCAGATTACTAGTTCCCCAATGGAGGATTTAAGAGGAACATGGTCAAGAATTAAATGAGAAGATGAGAAGGCCTGTTGGCTTTGTAATTCGTAATAATGGAAAGAACATTCTTAGGTATAGAAACACAGATCTACCAAAGTACCAAAGAACTTAAATAATAAGTACATATGTTGGCTTTGCAATACTTCTGAAATCACTATTCCTTTCATTTGTTTATTTTAAAAAATTTTCTTCTATATCATATAAAAAGGCATGGGGAAATTTTATTTTATGGAAAGTCTGTAAGTAAAAAATACACACCTTCTAGGAAGTTCAAATGTGCTATACCGTATCTGAAAATATGCCTAGATCTGTTCTCCCAAAATAAAGTGCTTGGTAAGATATTTTGCTATTAATAATTATGTACATGGAATTTACAATTTTAAAAGGAATTGTTATGCAGTTGATTTATGAATAAAACATTTTCTTCCACAAACAGAAATGACATCAGTCTGAGACATGGTCATTTTCATTTCACCTAAGCCAACATATGTCTGACTTATCGTAACTAAAAGTTAAGAGAAAAGTCCATTCAAAGAAAACCTTAGGAAATTATTTTATTCATTGAGTCAGTAATAAATATTTGAGTGGTTCTACAGACAATATTTTGCATGATCATTAATTACAAAGCTACTGTATATAATGTGGAAAAATTGATGAGGGAATGTGATACAGTGGAGAGAGAAGTGAGGCTGGCTGAATTGGGTTCAAATCATACCTCAGAACTTGGGCAAGTCATTTCCCCATTGTACATCTCATCTATAAATTCAGGAGGGTGTGTGAACTTGGTGCATTTAACATCCCTTCCAGGTCTAAAGCTACGATTCTACGTAGCAATAGGTCTCAATTGACTAAATAATTTTGTTTTTATCATTCTTAGATTAAAAAAAAGTTATAAAGCAGATACATACTAGCTTAAGAAACAATTAGATGGAGAAGTAACATGGAAAATGTGATTGCTTCTAATGATAGTAATAATTGCTATATTCACCCCTCTAACCACTGGCTTGCACATAATTGGTAGTTAGTAAGTGAATATTGAATTACATGTATTTCCTTTAGTTCTTTGCTTCCTAGTAAGAATAATCTGCCATAGTAACCATTTGAATTTAAATGGAAAATGCTCAAACTCCATCAACATTGGAGAGCAAGTGACAGCAAAGTATCCAGCTTTCCAACCAGCACCAACCCCACACTTAAGAATAGTTTTAAAATGCTTCTTAGAAATAATGTAAATAATTTCAAAATTGGCTGAGGCATAAAGGGGTTCAATAAAAGATCCTAAAGACAGAATAGCATTTCAGATAAGAAAAAGACATGCAAATAAGGAAGTAAACAAGCAACAACAACAAAAGAAATCATCAACACAAAGATAAATCTATGGATTAAAAGATACTGCAGAAAAATCACCAGATAAAAATCACAAACTAACTTCAATACTCGTCCAAAAAAATTGAAATTGGTTTTAGGTGAAATAAATGTGTTAAAAGTATGCAAAACCTGAACTAATGATGTTCAAGAAAGATCCGTATCTAATATTGGTAAAGCAAGATCTGTCATCAGCAATATTGGAAGGCAAATAAATGACAAACAACAACAACATACATACACATAGTCTTATATTCCAGTGTCTCACCAATCTGTCTATCTCCCTTTATGGAGATTTCTGGGCTCCTCAGGTCCCCACAGAGATGAAAGGTTATGCAGAAGTACCAGTTACATACCCAAATACAGAAAGGATCCATGCTTTGATAATCACACAAAAGGCACTTTTACAATGTAGAGAGTTCTTAGGAGTTTCTTAGGGTGCAAAGATTTAAATTTAAACAACTTACTCAGGTTCATAAAGCTAGGTAGTTATCAAAGCTGGAATTTCAACCCACAATTTCCTGACTCTAAGCTTAAAGCTTTATACACAAAGTCGCACTATCAAACAATTAAGGAAACTCACACATTCAAAATAGCTTAAGAAGTTTTTGTTTGTTTGTTTGTTTTTAATATCACCAATAAACTTAGGTGGGAAAATGACAGAGAAATAATTCAGGCATATCTAACATTTGAGCATTAACTTACTAAAGTATATATGTGTGGCATCATACAATCACTTGCATAGCTAATGAAAACTTTTAATAGAAACAAAAGAAAAAATAAGATAAAAAGTGACATATTAAGTATTCAGTTAGGTCTACCACCTTTGGAAAAATTAATATTCTCAACATTTGTCATTAGTTACAAAGAATTCAAAAAATACAAGACAGCTTAGATATTATGAAGTAGAGAAAAGAAATAAAAAATCAAAAGATTAGTACGTGATGATTAATCAAGAGGTCCTTAGGGGTAGCAACAAATTAATGTAATTTAGTTACATCCCGGTTAAAGGGCCCCTACTGGATCATCCAACAATGTGGGTACTTCTACTCTGAAGTCAATAAACACACTTTTCAGATGGAATTAACCTCCAATGATAAGTCACCAGATGCTCATGTAGCAGTAATTTTAGTTGCAGTTTTGGATAGCCCCGTAGAAATTATTTCTGTTGTTATCACTCACCAACCTTGAAACTTCAAAGCTAACATGGAAACCCAGTAAAGGGAAATGATCAAAGCTGTGGAATAACAGAACAAAACAATTTTAGATCCTGAAGTGTCCACAAAAATCACCTAATCTGAACTCATTTCAAAAATGACAAAACTGAGACCCAGAAGAGCAAATAGCTTTCTCAAATTTACACAGCTAGATAATGACAGAATACAAACCCAAACCTGTCAGTTCTTGCCCTCAAGAGGATGGAGCTTAAGCACACTGGTGATTAGGAGCAATCAATCCTAGAGGGAAAGAATATGCCTATGGGAGAAAGGATATGGTCTAAGTAGAGAGCTGGAAGGGTAAACAATGTCACCACACAGTTGACAACAGGAAGCTCTAACTGGCAGGTGCATTTAGAAAATGTTTTGTAGCGATGGTAGAATATAGAGGCAATTTAAAAAGATGAGGGTAGGAACTCAATATATGAAAAGGGAGATGTAAGCCTTTCTATGCATTGGAAACAAACTGATAAAGGTATGGAGGCTGGAAAGTTATAGTACAAACAAGGAATAGCATGTCCTCAAGTTTGATTTATGGAAATGACATTTGAAAGGGAGCAAAAGTGCTATTGTAGGGGCAAAAAGGGAAAGTGGAGCTGGACTATTCAAGATCCAAATCCCAAGCAAAGGAGTCTGAACTTGACTTGGTAGGGATCAATTGAAGATGACTGAGCAAAAAGTGACATAACCAATGCATGGTCTTTGACCCTTCATGCTTTATCTGCAGAAACTGTAGTCAGTTCAATAGCTTAGAGTAGGCAATTCATAGCATCAGGTAATGGATTGACACTTCACCTGGAAGAGATTTTAAGATTCGTTTAATCTAATCTCCTAATTTTATAGGTGAGACAGCAAAAGCATAAAGATAGTTTAAGAGCCTTATCTATAGTAAAAGCAGTCAATGCCAAAACTCTGCAGACTAGAAATACCTTAACTTCAAATGTATTCCTCTTTCTTCTGTGTCACAAGATTTCTTTAACTGAGAAACCACCAAAGTTCTTATCTTACTAGCCTGGCCCTGTTGGTAGAAGGCCACCTCAGCTGATTATTCTTTTCAAATCAGAACCTGAGTTATTAATATTGTTTCCTTTTTAACAAGAGCTCTGATTAGTACAATCTCTATCAAATCAAATCAGTACAATATCTAATCTTAAGGAGTTGTCTGGGGCACTAAGAGGTTAAGTGACTTACAAACACTAGTTTGAAGTAGGAGCTGAATCCTGTCTTCCTATCTTTGAAGAAAGCTCCCCACCATTGTATCTTTAAAAAAAATCATTAGCTACCTAAACACAAATAATCAGATAAAATATATACTGACAATGTAACTAGACTTTTCTATTACCCTCATGTCATATGCCAAATTAAGTTTGTTAAATAATTGCCTTTCCAGTACTTAATTTGCTGTTTTGTCTTATGCTGGAATGAATTTCCAATATTAATCTTAATGTGCTATGGAAGCAATTACTTAAAATTTCCATTAAGTATAATGTTAGTACAGTTTAATTCTTATGATAATGCTACTTACAGGATGATAAGGGAGGGGAGTGTCCAATTGTTACAGAATATAAATGACAATTTGCATTTCAGAATGAACATATTTGTTTTCTTAACTAACATATATTTTGGCATATACTCTGTTATGTTATATAAGAAAACATTTTGACTTATGAGGCAAATTGCCTTTTCTGATGCACCATTTATTTTACCAAGGAATATATTTTACATTTAGTTATCGAAAATGCAGTAAAGTCCACATTAAAGCTATTAACATCTTTTCTGAACTCCATCCACAAAGTACTAATTTGAACACTTTCCTGTTACTCAACTTACATATATAAAAATAATAATAGATCTGTTCCTATTTATTGAAAAATAATAGAAAGCTATATAAGTCTAAGTCTAAACAAATTAAAATTGAAAGCTAGTAAACATGTTCTGACCTATAGATACTAACAAACAGGGTAAAGAAAACTTTGAGGAAAAGAAGTATGCGGAATTGAGAATGCATAATATCAGCATGACAGTTCCTATGTTCAAATAATTTCTTTGGACTATCGGATAGGTCCAAGAGAAAGACATTATAAAACAATACTTTTTTCTGTCAAAGAGATAAATTCTTAGTTGTCAACAAATTAGGAGTTAAAGACCTATGCAGCATGAATTAGATGTTTGCTCCTTAGAGAGAGTGAAAATTTGTTCATAGAATTCCCACTAGCTTACAAAGCAAAAGTCATTGTTGGATTCCTAAGTGACTGTGTTCCACAGTTCAGAGGCAATTGTTGTCATAACAAGAACAACTTGTCCTCATTACCATTACCTAATTATTTTATGCTAATATACTTTCAAAAACATTCCATCTGTTGCCACAGTTTTGCTTTGGTACCTGAGTTATTTACCTGAGTAGAGTTTAAAAGGTAACTACCTCCTTACACTAAGAGAAAGAGGCAGCCAACAAAACAACTTGCTGTAGTCAATGAAAAGCAGTCATGGTGGAACGAGTAACAATTTCAACTACCAGTGTGATTATCAAATATCTGCTAAGCAGGTATACACAAGCAGTTTCCACTCATATCATACTACATTTGGTGCCTGCAACCTAGAAGTTTACTATTCAAAGTAGGAATTTTTAGCCTTAATTCTTACCTTATTTTTAAAAAAAATGTATTATGAGAAATTTATTTCAATATAATTAGTTTCCTTTGTAATTTAATTTTATGGACTTAAAATAATATTTTGATAAGAAATCCATAGTTGCACTAAATCCTAAAAGTGCTATGACACAAAAATATTTTGTATTCTAATGCAATCCATCACAAATAGATTCATCACAATCTCAAGCTCCCTGAGTATGATTCCTCAATTAACATAAACAGAAAGCAAATCAACTTTTTTTCTTTTTTCCCCCAAAAAATATTTTAAAAAGAGATATACAAATCTATCATGGGCAACACACACATAAACAATAAAATGATAAAATAACTTTAAACAGGTCAAATGGAAATATACTGAAGCAAAATATGAAGAGTTACCATGTAGGAGAAGGTGGCTTTCCCAAGCCTAGTCCACTTGGATAGGGAAAGCTCATAAAGGAGGTAGGACTGCAGATATCCTTGAAGGAGATAATAAAGGGTTTATAGTAGGAACAACATTCCTATTATATCAAGGAATATATGAGAAAATAGATGTTCAGAAGGATTTTAGGTGAAGTTGGGTTGAATTAATCAAGTGTGGTGTATACCCGTGATGGCTTACATCTATAAATCTATTTCCCTGGTTATTTGAGTAGTTTCTCTAGTAAATGTGGAAGTAATTTAGAACCACAGGTTTAGAGCAGAAGGTAATAAAGAGATTATTTAATCTAATCTGCTTACTTCATAGGCCCAGATATAGGCATAGAGAAAATAATAATTTTTATAAGGTCACACAGGTGGTTAACACCAAGTAAGGCCTTGAACCCCTAATTCTTAATTCATTTCCTCCTGGTTAAATTCTACTGGATTAATTTTAATCCAAAATTTTTTGCAGAAAGTGTGGTACCATAGAAATTTTTTAAATGCTACTGAAGGCAATTGAAAATATTATTTTAATAACAGTCACGGAAATAGTTACTTTCTCTACCAGAGTAAACTCTTAAATGACTGACTTGAAGGGATTCAACCTCTCATCTTTGGCATTAAAACATATTTACTAATCAGAAAAGTAACTATTTAGTACTTAAGGCTAATTGCTGATAATTAAGGACCTGAAGGTATATAACCAGAAGTCATTTTTCCTGTGGATTCTAAGACATTTTTTTAAATGGATAGGCTCATTTTTATGGATATATATATATATATATATACATATATATATATATATATACGAAAATATATGCTCCATGAACATACTTGTGATTCTAAATGTGCAAATGCTTATGGAAGGAAGAGATCATTTAGGGAGAGGCTGTCCCTCAACAACTGCAAGTTATGGCCACTCATTTCATGTCGCTTGGTTGACATTCATATATCTTAAATATTAAACATAATCTTCAGCATTCTCTCTGGATTCCAAATTTTGTTATTAAAAACAAATAATAAAACTGACCCTGAGCAGTTATGCTGAAATGGCCAAATTAAAAAAAAAAAAAACTAATACGTACAAATTCCTATTTGAGGTGCTTAGCATATTTAGACAAAAACAAAAAAGATTCTGACCAAAATAATAATGTACAAGCTATTAAGAGAATGAATTGTTGGCCAAATGAAATATGGTATCTTTGAAAATAAGGTAAAATTCGAGTTTTAGTTCCAACATGGGACTAGTATCGGCATATGTAATTTAAATACGACAAATTATTGAAATGATAATTTAAATTTGAAGATCTTTTCCACCCATTAATAGACCCATGTGACCTGCTTACGTCACAGGAAGCCTAAGTCACATGGGCTGGGAGGAGCTTGCTGAAAGAGAGGAACTAGAAGAGTGGAGCAGGAAATTCTCAGAGTGCTTAGTGCTGGGGAGAGAGCAGAAGTATCCTAGCTGTGCCGTGAGTGATTATTGGTGGCAAGGCCTCAGCAGGGGGTGGGAAGGTTATGGCATAGCTTGGCTCTCTGTTGTGATGTCGTGTTTTAGATTCTTTGTTGTTATTATAAAGTGGACTTACTGGTTCTGGAATTTGTTTGCTGCTTGGATGGGTCAGACTTACTGATTTGGGGACCTGGTTCTCTGGCGTCTAAATAAATGGTTTACTTCTTTTACCTTCTATATATGGAACGTATCTTATATTTTGCGATACAGAACTACACAGGCATATTGACATTTATCATCTATATTGTCTTGCTAAAAGAATTATAAGGCATGCACTTGTATTTATTTCCACAATTTTGGATGTCTTTTTTAAATTGAAAGTGGACGGGCAGAGTTTTGACTATTATTAATATTAATCAATCTTTCTTAAAAACACCACAACTCATTAAATTCTTCTAAAACAGAAAAATCATGCTCCTATCCAATGTTTAATAATGGCTTAGGCAATATTCCATAAAAAAGAGTAAGGTAGAAGATGATTATGTCAAGAAAATATGAGTAGTTTGTTTATACTTTAATCATGTTTTACTTACACATTATCCATTATAAGGTATACTGCACAGAATCTGCCTAGGAAGTCAGTCTTGAACAGCCATATTTGGCCATAAAGATTTAAAGATTGAGATCCAGAGATTTTATTTCTATCTCTGAATCACGGAGGCTTCCTATGAAAGGAGAGACAAAATACCTTCCGATGTCACCTTTTCATTACTGACCACACACTACTAAAGAACCAGCAGAGACAAAGAGCTCCAAGAGGTATTTGAGGGGAAAAAAACTGGATTATATAACAAAAAAAAATATTCAAACATTCAGCTTCTGAAAAAATTCTATGCTATGAAAGAAATCTATGATACTATGAAGTATGGAAAGGCTATAGTTTACTATTTCTTCCAGGAATAGGAATTATCATTATTGGAATATAAAGACAGGAAGTGTAAAATGTGTACGAAAGTATAAGGAAAGAAGATATGGACAAAGGGGGAAAAGAAAAAAAAAGTCTAGAATTGGCATTATTTACAGAGGGGGAAAAAGAGTTTTATGCCAATTAACCAAGAGAAAAAATTCAGGAATAGACTACTATGATTGCCCTGATTAGAGGAAAGGAACATTAACTAATATTTGAGTTAGCTGGAAAGGTCAATGGAAAAAAAGTGGTGCAGAGAATTACTATTATAGATGAGAAGTGACTGATGTAAAATGTAGATGAGGACAGAAAATATACAAAGTCAAGATGAAGTTAATTTTCCTCCAGAAGCAGAGAAAAAGGGATTCATATAAAAAATTTTATATGAGGAAACTTCTTCTCTGTTCATGTTTTTCCAGTTTGTACACTTGTCTCAACAGCAGATTAGAGATGGAGGGAGTGGAATCCTATATGAACATATTTCATAGAGAAGGAAGAATAGTTTAGAATGCATAATGCCCAATGTAACAACTGCATAAAGGACAGCGAAGCAGAAGGGGAAAACAGGATGATTGTAAATGTGATAGTAAAAAAGTATGTCAATTTTGAATAGATAGAAGAAGGAGAGGGAATAAGCATTCATATAGCACCTACTATGTGCTAGGCATTATGCTAAGTACTTTAGAAATACTATTTCTTTTGATCCTCACATCTATCCTGTGAGGTAGCTGCTGTGCTATTATATCAATTTTATAGTTGGGAAAAATGAGGTGCAGAGAGGTTAAGCCCCAAATCATACAAGTAGTATCTGAGGCTGAAATTAAACTCAAATCTTCCTGACCCTACTTTCAACATTTTACCCACTGCATCACCAAACTGGAAAAGCCTCCTTTCAGTCAGTCTGACTACAAAGACTAATTAAACAATTACGTGGTTGCTCCTGTGCTAAGTGCTTAGAATTCAAAGAAAGGCAAAAAAAAAATAATACAATATACAAGGCTCTTAGGAGCATACATTCTAATAAAAGAATGTATAGTAGCTTCTAAGACTAGTCACCAGTAAGTTTAGCTAAAAGTAAGAAAATCATTCTATCAATTCTGCCACTATTTCACAAGTAACAGTGATTTTCCCATGGCAGAGTGGATAGAATGAAGATTTTCCTTCTTTTGGAGGAAACTTGTCGAAAAAAAGTCTTTAGGGTAAAGGGAGAAGTAAACAAATTATTACTAACTCATCTTTATTTTTTGTTCTCTGGCTAAATGAGCTGTTATATAAATATGCAATTAACAACTCTAGTTTTTTAAACAATAACAACAAAATATTGCAAAGAACAGATGACTAGGAGTCAAGACCCTGGGTTTTTGGTCCAAGTTCTTCGAATAATACAATGTGGTAATTTATTTGGGTCTCAATTTTCTAATTGGTCAAATGGAACTATTAATACTTGTCATCCTTAATTCATAAGATCATTGTAAACTAGTCAGAGAAAATATGAGGAAAAGTTATTAATCACCACACAAATGTAAATTATCGTCATCACAACTAATATATCATTACTTAATGAGAATATTTGTATTGCTACTATATTTATATATGCTTTCAGAGAAATCACCTTTGCAAAAATCTCTGATGGACAATATTCTGATTCTCAGTTTGAGGAAAGTCAACAACATATAGTATTATGAAAGTATTTGTGTATGTGATGAAGGATAGTTTAGTGAAAAGACCAATACTCTTGGAGTCATAGATCCCTGGCACTGCTACATAACATGCCCATGGAAACATACATACAATGTTGTATATAAACATGCATACATAATATGCAAATACGTATGTGCATACACATATACACATGTAAGCAGTGGGATCATGGCCAAATCAACTAAACTCGATCTTGGTCTCTTCAGTAAACTGCTGATAATACTTTTCCTACCTACTACAAAGCATTATTGTGAAAAAAGGGGGCCTTTGTATAACTTAAAGCACTCCTTTTAGAGTGCTTATATTGATCGGTTGCTACTATTCCTTATATTCAAGACTGAACAACGCCATGGGCAAGGAATGCACACAGTTACTATCTTTACTAATGGAGACTTTAACTGTCTTCTTAAGACTGAAGGGTGCCTTGGGAATGAATAAGGTAATGTTAATGTTCACAATTAGCAGCAAATTTCCAGCAGAATCAAAAACAACAAAAATAAAAATGAATACGCCACTAGACAATAAGCAGCTTAAATTCAGGGACTGTCTTTTGTCTTTGGATGCTCAGTCTTTATTCCAGTACCGGCATATAGTTGGAATTTATTAAATTCTGATTTACTGAAAAAATCTACTTGCGAAATCACTACATAGGATCTTATATTCTCCATTTCCCTAATCACATTTACCTCAGAAATTGCAATTTTCATAGACATACCCAGTTCATCCTGTTTCTTTATTTAGGGCTGAATAATAGAAACCTCTCAGCCTGGCATTTAAGAACTACACTAGAATCTAACTTCTATCTTCTTTTCCAGTTTTATTTTATATTATTCTTATCTAGGAACTTTATAATCCATGGAAATGAGACTGTTAGCTGTTCCCCAAATTCAAATGCTCTCACTTTTATCTATTTGTAGAAGCTATTTATCTTTCCAAGAATGTACTCCTTCCTCATGCCAGTTGAAATCAGGGAGACTTGAGTTCAAATTCTGTCTTTGACACATAAAACTATGGGACTTGGGAAAGTGATAACTTCTAAGTACCTCAATTTCCTCATCTACAAAATGAGAGGGTTGGAATTCCCTCACACTAAGGTCACTTCTAAATCCATCACCCTATGATCCAAATTTTTGATTACCTTTTCGAAAACTATATAGTCATATGAACGTAGTCATACTATAAACTCTTAAAGGGCAGTCTCCATCATCCTGAACCATGTCATGTATCACTTAGCATTGTGTCACATTCAAATAACTAAATATGCTTTTAAAAATGGTTACTATTTTTAAAAAGTTGCTATAAACCAGAAGTTCTATCATACAGAACAACAAAATATGCTATTTCGTAGAATGTGGGGGAACGAAAGGGAGTCTCTGTGTATGTATATACATGTATTGTTGCTATTATTCAGTTGTTCAGTCGTGTCTGATTCTACATGACCCCGTGTACTTTGTCTATGAGATTTTCTTGGCAAAGATATAGGAATGGTTTGCCATTTCCTTCTCCAGTGTTCCCATTTTGCTGATGAGGAACTGAGGCAAATAAGGGTTAAGTGATTTGCCAGGGTCACACAGCTATGAAGTAATTGAGGCCAGATTTGAACTCAGATCTTCCTGACTCCAGGCCTGGTTGCCACATGTATACATATATATACACATGTGTGTACATATAAGCATATATACACATAAACATATGCACATACATTACTATACATGCATATCCCCAAGTAGATACTGGAAAATTTATTTGGAGAACATAAAGCAAGAACAAGGGGAGAACTTGTATTCTTTATATGTTGTGAGATGTGGCACAACTGAAAAGTTGTTGTGAAAGGGATATAACCAGAAAAGGAAATTGGTGTGGGAAATTTAACTAAGATTATGTTGTACACATAGATTAATGTTTGGAATACAGAGATAGGCAAATTTTTAGATTTCTGAAAAAGACTTAATGATTAAAAATATTGACCATCATTTGATTCATTTAAAAATACTATTTTTATCCTAAATAATAAAATAATTAAATAGAAACATTTCTATATCCTTGAGTAAACAGTTTGGAATGAATAAATAAAAATACGCTTGTAAAACACTACATGCATGACACTCGGAAAAGTGTTACAGATACAAATGTGGATACAAACAGGCAAGGTGGTCCTTGCCCTCAAGTAGCTTATGTATGTTCTAACGAAGGCAGAAAACACATAAAGGGAACCAGAAAGGGGGAAGGGTACAGAACATAGTAGCATGGTTTGGAAATGGCTGAGAAGCAACATGAAGGCTCGCCTCTGGTCAAGATAAGATGAAAGCTTCCTAATAAGAGCCTGGGGACCTAAGGGCAGAGTTCAAGATCTGGTGAGAAGGGAGTAAGAATGGTTTAATACAAAGTAAGCTTTTGAAGTCAAGGGTTATTATATTTTTGCTTTTGTGTAATGGGAGCCTAGCAAAATGGCTAACACAAAGTAGGAACTTAGTAAATTAATTTTGAACTAATGGATGTCATGGTGATGTAGAAAAGAAGATATAAAAAGGGATTTTGGCCATTTTAAAATATTTTAAAAGCTCTTATATGGAAGAAGAGATATTCTCTGTTCCTTCAGACTGAAGAAGTTGGAACAATTAATTGCTAGAAGTTACATCGATCCATAGTTTGGTTAAATATTAAGAAAAACATTCTAACAACTGGAACAATTCAATCATGGAAAGAAGCAACCTCATGAGGTAATAGGTTATTGAGCCTCATGAGGTAGTAAATAACCTATCATTAGAAGTATTCAAATCGGAGATAGGATTCATGCTTTGCATAGTGTGGTGGACACTGGAAATCTCAAAGATTATGTTCTATGAGAAAGACTCTAATTTCATGAGATTTTCTTAGTTCAAATGACTTTGATTTGGAATCGAATTAAAAAAATAAACTTGTACAAATGGCTGCATTTTCAGACAATTCTTGACAAAAGAGGAAGCAATATACTTCACATACTGTGTGTTTGGAAAAATCCATTAATACCTCTCCAATGTCTCTTGTAAAACTATATCTAATCAATACAATTGAAAAAAAAGATCTGCCTCAGGATGTAACATATTGCAGCAGTAAATTATATACCTAAGGTGTCAGAATAAGCATCAATATTCTAATTTTAAAAGGATTTCTTCTCATTATTTACCTTAAAATCATTTATAGTAATTTTATTCTGAACTCTAAGGCAAAATGTTGATGGAATCTTTTAATTTTGTGCACTAAATCACTTGATCCTAACTAATAAAACCATGTAATGTAGTTACTATAATTTTAATGATGATTTTAAAGATACTCCTATATTGATAAATACACAATGATAATACTTTCTCTACAATTACATAAGTGAATTTTCTTTATTGAAACAATTTCTATTTCAATAACATTTCAAAAGTATTTTATTTTATGTAATTAATAACTAATTGACAAAAACTATGCCAACATTCCATCATACAATGATACAAAACAGTCAACATAAGCAAGAAGTCTGATTAAGCTCCAATGGCTTTCCATATGCTAAGTCTACAGATTTTGAGTTATTCCTCTTCCAGGTTGTCAGAACAAATATGCCTATATTAACTGGTATCAGAGACCATGGGCTGGAAATTCAGACAAAATTATATCTAACTAAATAACACTTCAGAGTATATTTATTCAATGTTGGGCTACTCTTTGAACAGGATATTCGTGAAAGTTATTTTGAGGGGCAATCTTACCTATATTAACATTTGAGGTTTGGTACTATATCTGCCTTGACATTTTACCAATGTTTTCATTCCTTTATCCTTCTTAGAGAGAACAGGGTTATCTCCTAGTCAATGTCCTGAGTGTGCCACTAGGATGGATGAGGTTTTTCCTTTTCTTCTAATACTTAATAGTCATGTTGACCTTGAGCAGGCTACTTAGTATTATTAGTATTCAGCTTTGTTAAGTGTAAAATCATCTTAGGATCATAGGTGCAAAGGTTTAGAGCCATAGGGAACCTTGGTCATCATTTAGACCAACCACCTTATTTTACAAATAAGGAAACTAAGGCCAAGGGTGATTAAGTGACTTGCCCAAGATAACACATAAGGAGCAAGCAGTAGAGCTCAAATTTGAATTGAAATAATTTGATTCTAAAGACAACAATGATCTTTCCATGTTAGCTAATAAAGTTGGCTAAGATTAGATACGGATCCTTCTATACATATAATTATGTGATCTTATGGTTTTATAATTATAGGGCTGATAATTTGTAAAGAATATCAAATTCTTAGATCTTCTTATAGCTAGTGTCACCAACTAAATCCAATGTCACCAAATAAATAAGTAGTTACTGAAACGTATCTGTAATTTCCTTAACGCGGCTGTCTCCTTTAATTACATAGGTCAGGGACCATCTCTGTCTGAAATGCGTGACTCCTGTCCATATTCTCTTATATGTTCACCAGGTGGCAAAGTTCTCTGTTTAGGAAATCTTCCATGTTTCTTCTGACCCCTTGAGGATAATGCTGGAGCACACAGGATGTCCATAGATTATTCTTCATGCTTGTCACATAATCAGTCCATCATTTTTTTGATCATGTAATTTTTCTAATAGCATCCTTTACTCGTGTTTGTAGTTGCTTATTTGTTATGCAATGCATTCTGTTCTTACCCATCACACACTTCTCCATTGTCCTTTGAGTAATAATCATCTTTCATTCTTCAGAGACTGTAATCTTTCATAATTCTAACTAAATACATTATGATTAAAACATATCACTAAGTACTCATTCCAGTTGTTCATAAAAGAGCTCTTTAGTATATTTTCCAAGATCTGAGTCCCACCTTTTTTCAATTCAGGTGTTGATTCATACCATTCCCTACAAATCACCTGTAACAACAACATAATAGGATAGGACCAGATGCAATAATTTCATTCATATAGGGAAGTAGGATAAAGAAACTCCCTGTAACAGTACCTGTGACAACAAGTTACAGAGTGTACTATCAGCATTGAAAGGATAAGTGACTTGCTCAAGGTCAGGAAGAGGAAGAGGGGGTATTTGTCATCCTGACTCAGCAACCAACTCACTAGCCACCTTACTACAATGTAACTCCAAAGTAACATCATAATGCTATTTTCATTTTATTCTAAACATTATAAAATTTTTATGTATCTTATCTTTCAAGCTTGACAACCTCCCTGTTAGGAGAATGAGGCAAATATACTCATTCTATAGAGGCAGAAACTGAGGCTTACAAGCAGCAAAGTATTCAAGCAAGGCCACGAGGCTACTAAATGCCAAAACCAGATTTAAACTTTTCGTTCCTAGTTCATTGACTTTAATGTTTGCTTTATTATACTTCTCAAGAAACTTACGGTCAGAAGAAATAGAAGCAACTAAAGTTACTTCATTATTTTAATGATAATGATGCTGATGGCAATATAAATTTATAGAATGTTGAAAGACAAATGTATTTCCAGATTAATGGAGGTTTTTTTTTAAAGCTTTGGCTAATTTGATAATTCATTGCCTTTTCCCCCTTCATACTACTCACTACTGACAACAGTAAAATATTAATGTTCTAAAAATTATTGGAGCTATCTCTTTTATTTTTATACCTCATCAAATCTGCAGAGATAATTTTAAAACTACATGGTGAACAATGAATTCAAATGGCAAGCTGTATGCATTAATAACAACGAAATGACCAGAAAAGGAATAAGCCTTTCAAAATGGTCAGGAAGGTGAAAGAAAGAAAATTGGACTTCTTCAGACAAGCAGTTTCTGAGGCTGCTGACATTCTTTTAATAACCATTTTATGTTGTATGACAACAATCATTTGTCTAGCACACTAAAGAAAACCATTAACTGCAGTTATAGTACAAGGGGGTAACAGTTTTCCATAAAGTCTGGAAAAAATGGATAAATTTTAGATGGTTGATTTTTCACTTTGAATTTAAAATTTTGAACAATAAAATGGAAACAAAAAAGTCTTGTTCTGAGACTATGTTGTTGTATGTATATGCATTTCATCTTCTAAAAATGAAAACAGACAATAAAACATTACAATTTTCTTCAGGCATAATTTAATGTAGGAAATAGAAAAGGGGATAAATGGTATCTATTTGTCAAGTCTCATATTATATTTATTTTGTTTATTAAGAAACTGAAAATTAGGTCAGCAACTAGGTGAGCAAATATTCAATAACACTGCTAAAGAATAGTCGGCACACTGTCTGGAATTATCAGGAATTTTTAGTTTATTTCCAGGAGACCACTAGGAATTTTTTATTGATACCATAGTTATACTCTCATCAACGTTTAGGTGAATATTTTCATTGTTTCATAGATCTAGGGGTGGAAAGGACCTCAGATAATATCAAGTTCAATCTCTCAGTATTACATATGAAGAAAGTGAAGTCTGGAGAGACTAGACGACTTGCCCAAGGATTTCCATTAACTGAAAACTCATTTTGTTGAAGCTTCTCATAGAATAAAGATCTAAACGGCTAAGAGTGTTCTGGAAATAAGAATATAACTAACCACTCTTTAACCCATCTTTTATGCAGCCTACAAACTAGTCTTCCTATTGCATATTAAAACAAACCAAAAGCAACTGAATCCAGAGCCTAATATTCAAGGCCCTTGACTGCCTGCCTGATTTTCCACTTGAATCCATGGCACTACATATCCTTCATGCACCTCATGCTCCTAACAAACTAGACAAATATCTTCTCCTGCATATAGCATTGAACTCTATCTACCTCCTTCAAATATTAATCCAGGCTTCTCTTCTTTTGCAGTCCAGGACAGGTACCACCTTTTCAAAAATGCTTTCCCTGATTCTTCTAGCTAAAAATAATCTTATGCAAGAAAACAACAACAACAATAAGAACAACAAAAATAACAAAAAAAATCTTGCAGGAAGAGAGACAAAAAGAAATTCTATTTAGATGAACTACAGAATGTAAAAACAAATAATAAAACAACACTTGGGAAATTGGGGTCTACTTAGAAATATACACAATAAGGAGAGCTTCTTTTAGATACAGATTTAGGACACATTGTTTTGGTTAAATATGAAGTTGTTAGAATAAAATAAGATATTTATAAAGCACTCTGCAAATTGTACAATGCTATATTAATACTAGCTACTATTATTTTCCAATGTTCTTTTAAATTTATATTATCCAGTTTTCAGTTATGAAATCCATAGAATTTTTAATCAAAGCAATATAAGCAAATAAATTAGAATAGAACCTAGGCCAGAATTCAGAAGTACTAGATTTTCATATCACAGTCCTAGTCATTTTGTAACCTAAATCAATGACTAAAGAACATAGATAATGATAATGCAGTTTTACTCCTACTTCAAGACACTAGATACACATGAACTCAATTAAAAAGCAGACAAATTAGGAGAGTAATTCATCTCTATCAACACTGGGATTTAACAAAGAATTAATCTAAGAGTTCCTTTAAATATTGAGGTCCTTCAGAGCATTTATACTAGAATTTTAATTTATAAAAGAACCGATATACAAACAACTTTTCAGTATTACTGCATAAAGTGAAATAGCAGATAATAATGATAATAATGGCAATTATTATAGCAACAGTATCTTTCATTCAACTCCACGATGAAACAAAGAATAAGAAAAGGAAAAATAGTTTCATTGCCCTGAAACTTCTGATGTGAAAGATATTTGATCCTGACTATAGAGGGCTCTTTAAGCAAATATTTATAAGGATTTCTGTTCCTCCCTACATATCTGGGAGGAAAATACTAATACAAAGGCAAATAGCTCTAAGCTCCATCCAAAGAGGAAAGACCAAACCAGAAAATTAGAATATATAGTTTGCTTCTTCTAGGAAGGCAAAAGCATTATAAATCAGGGTAGACTTTTTTGGTTCTTCTCCACTGCCTCCCTGTTTGGGACTCTATGTTATAGATAAAAGGCATTGTATTTTCTTTTTTATATCAAGTCACAAACACCAAAGAATCACTTGGACAAGGACACAAAGACATGACATGGTAGATGCATAATGCCTATCAACTACAATATGATCTATACTTAAAAAGACAACCGCAGAGTCATATTGTGTGCATATTTGTATGTATTTCTATCTATATATATATAATATATATATATATATATATGTCTCTCTCTCTATATTCTATCTATATATATAACATATCATGGGAAAAATTGGATAAAAGTTCCATGTGATGGGAACGCATGGATGGATTGCTATATGTATTCATTTGAGGAAGTATATCCATTGATGGGATCACAGATTTATCTGGGTACTTGTGTGTTTATGTATCAGTTTGTGGGGATACAAAGACAACAGTAAAACTGGTCTTATCTTCCTGGAAATTACATTAAGAAAGAGATAGCTTGTGTGCTAGTGATATACACACTGCTTCTCCACAAGTGTCTCTTGGGATTAGGATCTGAGCAATCTTTGGGTACTTCATGATTTAGCCTCTGGAACAGCCATGATTGAGAAAACCAAGGGTCACTGAGAAAAGCAAAGGAAATGAAATGAGTAGTCATGAATCTCATTGCTAATAAATGGGAGACCTTGGGTTTGAATCGCCATCTCTTGACCCCAGGAAAGCATAATATATTGATGATGATAATGCATAGTTTTATAGCACTTTAAGGTTGACAATGTACTCTCCTTAAAACAACCCTGTGAAGAAGTTAAGAGGGATTTCCATTTACAGAGAAGCCAACTGAGTTGGGGAGTTAGGGAGAATAAATGAATTGCATGTGGTCATATAACTGCTAATCACTGGAACTGGGTTTTGAAATAAAGACTCCTTCCTACCTTCTTCTAAGCCAGGGTTCCTTCCATGATATAACATTAACGTCCCAAAATTAAAAACAATATTTAAAATATTCTAGGTAAACATCCAGGCCTATTGATGCAATAAAATATTCAGATATTTTCTGGAATAAGTGATTGTCAAACATTATATCATTTAAACATTATGTCAAATCTGAAATTAGTTTCACATATCTAAGGAAGTTCAACTAAAAATAATTAAAAAGTCACTTACATTGACCCTCGAGATGGGCAGATCATGCTAAAAAAAGACCTTAAGTAATAAAACTTCTATGTTAACATTTGACAACTATATTGATACCCTTTAATATAATTTTCAAAATTTTCTAAAGCTTAGTTTTGGGTATCAAATTCCCTCCCCCCACACACGCCCCCCACCCCACCCCACTTCTTATACACAATGACTGAGTGGTCTGCTTCCAGAAAAGAACAACAAATTAACTTTATGTTTGTTACATAGTGAATTTCACACTTTAGGATGTTTTCAAACTAAGTTGTTTCTTTGTTCTTCATTGGGGGTTCAGCTTACATTCCTCTGAATGCATAAGGGATTTAAAAAAGAGTTGTGTTTTACACAAGGCCATCCACTTAGAGCAATGAGGATGTCTCAGGGAGTTGTAGTGACAGATGGTTTTAAGATGAGAAACAGAGATAAGAGCAGTAAATGTCAAAGACCATGAATACTCCAAACAATTGAAGCTTTTAGTGACAGGAACATAGATGATTTGCTGATACATTAAAATTACAAAAGACAACTTTGTCTCTTTAATGCAAAGCATTCCTTCTTTAAATGAAATATAAAATACACTCTTGTTTGTCTAAGGATAATATCTTTTTACCCTGGTTTGATGTGATTAAAGAACAAAAGAAATGAAAACACTACAGAATAAATGAGTCTATGTAAAATAAATATAACACCCTAGATGCACTTAGGGTTATTACAAATTAAAAAATATATATATTCTGCATGAAAGAGTAAGCAACTGAATTTTCTTATACAAGGGAGTGACGTGGTCAAACCTGTGCTTTAAAAAGAATATTATAAGGGCTACATTCCAAAGAAAAAGGACTTAAGGCAGGGCCAGATACTATACTAAGTGCTAAGGATGTCAGAAAAGAAAAAATAGAGCCTGCCAATCAAGGAGTTCACATTCTAAAGGAAGATAAACATATAAATAACTAGGTACACATTAAGATGGAAAAGTAATCGCCAAGGCATAGGTTCTAATAGCTGTGAGAGTGGGGAGTTGGAGGAGATGGCAAAAGCCTTCTGTAGAAGGTAGGATTTAACTTGAGTCACGAAGGAATCCTGGAAAACGAAGAGGTAGAGGTGATTTCAGAGTTGAAGGTAGCTCAGGAGTCCTCTACTATAACACATACTTGAAAAAGAATCCCCATTACAATATATTGAAGAGACGTGTTCTAATCAGGGCCAAGAATGATAGGAGTATCATCTACCTTGAACATCATTCCAAATCTTCTCTAAAAAATCCAGGTTTCTCACGTAGACAATTTAAGAAAAGCATTTTTACAGTTTTCAGATCATTAAAAATGTAAATCTGATTATAGAGACCTTAAATGTGAGATTCTTTGCAACAACCAATAAATAGACAAATTGCCAGAGGAGCTGAATATTAATCTTGGTATTTTTGCTATAAATTAAGACAGAAGAAAGAAGTAATTTGCAGTTAAATGAAAAGACACTTCAGAAATCCCCTTTGGAGAGACAAAGAGAGGAGTTTGGTAGTGTGGGTTTTGTTGTATTCCCAAAGGAGAAAAGATAAATTATTTCTTCAGAATTTTGGTCCTCATACATTAGAGTACTGTTGGAACCAATGAGAGTTGTTGAGGGTGAAGTGGAAAATAAGTTACATGAAGAACATTTGAAGACACACCTGATCAAATCAATATATAGCCTATACTTGTTGACTTCAATACAAAGATAGCAAAAAGTAACGATGAGGAAAATATATATGGGAAAGAGTGATTCAGAAGAAAGTGCAGGAGGCAAAGAATTGTAGATTCTACAAAAATGATAAGTCTTCATTAACATGAACACATTTTCACCAGACAATAAAAGACATGATGTTGTGGTCATGATTTGGTCAGCTGACCACACAGAGTCAGATAATCAACAAGTCTGAGCTAATACCAAAGTTCACAATAAACAATAAAGAATAGTTATGAGAAAATATGTGGCATGTAATAAAAGAATTATTAGGTGATACTGAGCCTGGAATCAGGAAAACTCATCTTGCTGAGTTCAAATCTGGCCTCAGACACTCATTAGTTGTGTGACCTTGGGAAAGTTACTTAATCCTGTTTGTTTCAGGTTCCTCATCTGTAAAATGATCTGGACAAGGAAATGTTAAACTATTTTTGCAAGTATGTTTGCAAGAAAAACAAAAAGAGATTACAAAGAATTGGATGCAATGCTTTATTAGTTTTATAGTAGTTTATTAATACTTTATTAGTATTATATTTTATTATTTATATATATACTATATTTATACTTTTTATAGTAGTTTATTAACACTTTATTAGTATTATAACATAAAACCACTGTTGTTCAATTGTTTAAGTTGTGTCTGATTCTCCCTGACCCCATTTTGGGGTTTTCTTGGCAAAGATATTGGTGTAGTTTGCCATTTCCTTCTCCAGATCATTTAGTGATGAGGAACTGAAGCAAACATGTTTAAGTGACATGCCCAAGGTCACATAGCTTGTAAGTATCTGAACTCATAGAGTTCTCCCGATTTCAAGCCTAGTGCTCTATCCATTATGCCAGCTAGCTGCCTTTTTATAATCACTCAGAAGCTCTAAAAGAAGAACAAGAGTAAATATTGTCATCAAAGAATTGTATGACAGAAAGAAGAGATGGGCTGCTAATGTGGCAAAAGTGAGGGATGATAGCTGGAAGCCAGATTAACTTGGATCCTTGCAATGACAGGAACATCAACTGGATCTCCTGTGACAAACTTTTTTGAGAAAATAGATAAAAGTTGTAGAGAATAGGTGAACATAGATCATTTGCAAACTCATGAATCAATGAAGTCACAGATCTATTTGAATATTTATGGGTATCATTTATTTTAGTAGAAGGAGTAATGGTAATACCACCCTAGAAGTATAATTTTTCCCAAAAGAGAAAAAAAGACACGGTTAAAACACTAGACAAATACTGAAAGTTAAGAAGATTCTGTGAAACATGGCTCTTGAATTACCCATTTTGTCATGGTTTAAAAAGAAAACACAATTTATTTTTGGGATCAAGTAAGGATGAAAATTAATGAATGGAACTATTGCAAATGCCCACAGTCATTTTTCCTCTCTCAACAAATTTTATTATTCTTTTTTCTTGCTACTAGCTCTATGTAGTTGTTTACTTTTTATACCTTCCACATCTTGCAGTGTTTCCTGGTTGATATCAATCATATCACTCCAGATGAAAAACCTACTCTTGAGAAATAAATAAATGCTTCTATAATTTTTAGATGAATAGACTTTCTTTAAAATAAAGTTCTCATAATTCTAGGGACACAGTATTTGTAAGTAAAGCAAAAGGGGGATTAGGAGGATGGTACTGGGACTTATTTTTAATTCTCAGGGAAAAAAATAAATAAATAAATATGAAAGATGTGCAAAAATAAAATTAATTTATTCACAATGAATTAGATGAAACATTCTGTATTTTTTTCAATATTAACAAATACAAAAAAGTTGGAGAATTTTTTTCTATTTCATGCTCATCTGTGTAAGCATAACAATGAAACTAAAGTTAGATCATTAATTTGAAACTCTGCTGAAATTCTCTGAACTACGAATATAAATGACTACTTTTTAAAAGTTTCAATAAATTATGATGGATTGTGACAGTTTTTTAAAGCCAAGGGAATAAGAACATACATTTATGACAAATAACATTTAGAAGCTGTCACATTTTTAAGCTAGTAAGAACTACATTGTTAAGTAGAGAGAAAAAGTTTTCAATTTGGCTAACATTTTTAAAGAAGTAATTTGTAAAAAATTCAAAGAACTATTTTATGTCTAATCTAATTTTCAACCAAATGAAATTTATAGTAGTGAGCCCACCCCCATGCAGAAAATGTTTCACCAATTCAATACACCTCAAACACTCTCATCATAACACAGGGAATTATGTTTCATAGGATATTAAAACAGGGAAAGAATCCATGGCTTTGAGGGTAACCTTCCCATTCAACAAATGACTAAAGGATGGCCCATAGAGTCTCTAATTCTTACAAAACTACACAGAGACCAGATTTCTTTGATTTAATTTAATTTAATTATTCTTTATAGAATATTCAGAACATTTGATACATATGAAGATATATGTATGTGTTCTAATAGTTCCAGAACTCTTTTAAAATATGTAAAAAATTCATATTTGCCCACCATGAGTGATTCTCTTCTATGTCCTCACAAGGGTTTGACACAAGTAGTCCCGCCAGGAGCTTGAGGCCTTACTTGCTTTCTCCTGACATCACAAAGATATCAGTGGATCATTTAGGATGTCCAGTTGTCATCTCTCATTCTCATTATTTCATTAACTAAATTTTTATATACAAGTTCATGCAATTGTTTTGTAACATCTTTAATTCTATTCTTCAGAGTTCCTTTTAGTCAATATCTTACAATATGATCATGTTCACCACTTAAAATGACGCGCAACCAAAATGACCATAAATAAAAGTAGTAATTCAGAATAAGTAAGAGCCAGTTTTTGGAAACAATACTCAAAATTTACTCATTTCATTCAGGTAGGAAACATCTTCAAAAATAACTGAAATTCCTTTAAGTATAATTCTTTACCACAGACGAAAACTATGAAATATTGATAATCAATTAATATAAAATTCTAATTGTTTCACAAAATATTTATTCAAATTACTTGAAATGTCATTTCATAAAGAAAAATATTTTTGATCGAAATGTCTTAGCAACAATTTTCTTTTAATGACTTTATAATGTAGCTTCAATTTCAATAATTGTTAATAACGGAATATGATAAATACTGGCAGCATAAACTTAAAAATGTCTCAACACACTTTTGATGATTTTTTACTCTAAGAGTTAGTATTTTTTGTCAATAACCCACTTTTCCCATCCTTTGACCGAAAGGGTAGTTTAATTCAATTAATTGATGAAAATAATTTGGAAAACAATCTTTCTTTAATGTCCATGTAGTAAAGTTGGGGCAGCTAGGTGGTACAATAGATAGATAGAATGTTGGACCTGGAATCAGGAGAACCTGAATTCAAATCCAGTATCAGATACTTGCTAGCTATGTGATCCTGGGCAAGTCACTCAACCATGTTTGCCTCAATTCCTTACATGTAAAATGAGCTGCAGCAGGAAATGGCAAACCACTTCAGTATCCTTGACGAGAAAAACCCAAGTGGGATCACAGAAAGTCAAACATGATTGAAATGACTCAGCAACAAGTATTCAAGACATATAGAGTGTAATTCCATATCTTGCTATGTTTATTCATTAAGAAATTTTAAAAATTAATTATGACATTAATGTGATGCTAAATTATTGTATACTTGAGTATACCTATACTAAAATTATAATATTAAATTAAAACAATAAATTATAAGTCTCAGGATATATTTAGCTGTAGGAAGAAGAAAACACATTATATCAAAATTATTGCTATCATATATATTTATTAAGACTATGCTTAAAGTTATGCAGTATGAATTCACATTGATATCATGGAACAGGTTTTAGTCCTCAAGTTTTAATGGCTATGACTATCATAATCTCAGCTATTTGCAGGATGCAGAACAAACCCCATCTTCCTTCAAAAGACTTTTTCTGCCTTCCTTTGATCGGTCTATACTTATCTCCCTCTTAGCCATATAGAATAGAGTCCTTAACTTTCATTTTAGCGAAATGACTGAATGACTTGCTTTATTTGACCTATTCTTAGCTATGTGGTTCATCAAACTTAATTATTCTTAAACCCAGAGGGGAGAAGCAGGATTTATGAGCAAAATATTAGGGAATGTAGCTTTTGGCTCCAACATGAAGTACTTCAAGGGACACCTAACTAATAACTTACTGAATGCAACCAAAAGGAATATATTCTTTTGTAGGATGGAGCGTTATCACTGGTGGTGTTCAAGCATAGGCTGGAAAATAATTTGTCAGGGGTACTGTAGAATAGATTTATACATCATGCAGGAAGTCTAAAATAGTAGATAAACATGCTGGGCTGAGAATCATGAAGAACTGGGTTTAAATTGCATCTCCAGTATTTACTAGATACTGTAAATCATGAAAGTCATTTAACTTCTTTGAAACTCAGTTTCTTCATCTGTAAAATAGGGATAATGACACAATTCCAACTTTATTGGATTATTGTGAAGCTTAAATAATGTAATGTATATAAAGGGTATAAAAACTTAAGGTTTTGAAAACCTTAAAAATGATACATAAATGTCAATTGGTTATATTATTTAACTAGATGACATCCGAATTACGTTTATTATTCTATGATTGCTTCCCCAAGAAAAATTTAAACTCTTTGAAGACAGAGACCATGATTTCTATCCATTTTACAACTCCCATGAAGAGTTAGTAGAGAAATGTAAATAATACCATTTTTCAAAGAATATTTGAAAAGTTGTTAGTTGGTACTGTTTATATTTTTTGGCTATTTGGAGAGCATTGAATTAGATGGATGAAGTTGATCTGGTTTGATTTTATAAAGTTTTCATATGCAGGGACTCTTGTTTAAGTAAGGACTTGGATTAAATAATCTCTTTCATCTCTAGAATTTATGATTCTATATGCTTTGCATATACATGAGAAATAAAAAAGCACATTTCAATTCTTAAGCAATTAAATTTTACCTGGCATACAATCATATATACACATGATATTGTTAGGTGGGGAAAAAAAAACTTTAAGGAAACACTATATCAAGGAGAACTAAGCAATACAGTTCAAAATGATTACACAAGTAGTGTAGGGATTCTAACTACAGTACTTATATGATTTAAGCTGGATTAGATGTAGAAGATGTAAACTAGTGGGTTTAGAGAAAAAATAAACATGGGCTAAAGGAGTACAACTCCCAAAGAAGAAATTTCTTTTTGAGTATGCAGATTTTCTTCCCTTTGTCATCTCTTTTTTCTGCAATAAACTGTGATCTTACTGTAATGAAATAAAATTGAATTTAACTCTGCCCTCAGTTATATGGATGCAAGGTGTTCAATAAGGATAATGCCCACATAAGCAAAGGCAATATTTGAAATAATCTCTTGTTATGGGAACACTTGGTGCTATGTTTCCCTTTTAGAATTATGTGGGTGGTGATCATTCATCAAGGTCTTGTTAAAACACACACACATACACACACACACAAAATTATTAATCACTGTAAAGACAAGACTTCTAAGGGTAAAAAGAAAGGAGCAAAATGTTTTCTTTTTGTTTTTTCTCTAAACTAAATAACAAAATTGTTGTTTGGGTTTTCAATATTACAACCCCACAGAGGTAGGATGCCACAGAGAACAAAGTGCTAAGCTTGGAGTCTGAAAGGCTGGCTTCATATCTGCCTCTAGATAATAACTAAATATGCGACCTTTTATTTATGCAATGTACCTCTAATTTAGGAGATATCTACTAACTCAAATAGGGATTGTCATCTGTTCTGTTGGAGGAATCTTCCATATTCTGAGGGCTCCTATGATGTTGAATTCTCAGATTACTCATATATTAAAATCCTATTTTTTGTGAGACAAGGAACTTTTTTCTCTTATGTTAACTGAGATTCTCACTACTATCATTGTTCTAATATCACCCTATCACAAACACTGCTTCATAAAATTAGCCAGTCTCCATCAGACATAGTAACATTCTCCTTCATTTTCAATTGCTTTTCTTCATTCTATTTAAAGATCCTGCTGAATGTTTTTTTTTTCTGGAATTTCTAATACTTATGATAAATGAACCCAAGGTTAATTGCTTCAGTTATTTTTTCCTTATTACCCAGCTCCAGAACTATCTATTCAACAGAGAACTTTTATATATAATCAAGAAAAGAATTATGTGTACAAAAATACATACTGTGCAAATTCAGTTAATTCATAGCTCTTGTTCTTTCACAACAGTGAATATATTTTTTTCTTTTTAAAGTGCAAGTGCCTACTTGGAAGGTTTGTAATTAAACCTGAGGTTGCAGTCACTCATGACACGTCAGAATAGAGAGAGGGTATGTTTATTTTCCCACAGAAAGGTAAAACTGAGACTGCTGTCTTTATTGAGGATTTGTCTGGCAGTAAAGTTCAGGACAAACCAGAGTTAGGAGAAAAAAATTTGTGAAGCTAGAGGCAGAAAGGCCAGTTAAGATGTATCGATAATAATTCAGGTGAAAGGTGATGAGCAATTGCATTAAAGAAATAAAAGGAAGAGCGAGGTGAGAGTGTAGGGGGAAGTAAAGGTAAGTTATCATAAATTAAAGCAATAGTGTCAAGGGAGAATAGAAAGAGTTTAAAAATGGAAAATATATATATATATATATATATATATATATATATATATATATATATATATATATATATATAGAGAGAGAGAGAGAGAGAGAGAGAGAGAGAGAGATATGGAGAGAAAGGAGTAAAAGTGAAATCCAAAATTTAGTGTTAAAGATTCTTGTTGAAAAAATTGCACTGCACCAAAAAATCAATTACTCTATGATCTTGCTCACAAAACAAATATGTAAATACAGGGGCAAGGTAAAGGTTAAAGAAAGAGAAAAATAGGAAAGAAATAAGTTGAGAGAAATGTAAAAGAAAGAAAACATACTTAAGAAAACAGTTTCCATCTGGTCAATAAAAATAAATTCTGATTAATTTAAATTAAATCTTGTTATCTATTAGAGAAACTATTCTTAGCAAAAGGAAAGAGACAAATACAGATTAAAAAAAATAAGCTGGCAAATCTGAGGAGTCTTATGACCATATATGGTGGCTTAATACATGTAGTAAAGAATGAAGGACGTCAGATCTTTAACTGATAACATATTCGTTCTTCCTTTATGAGAAGGGACATTTTAGAAGGCATGTCCCATATAGGTGAATGACCTATGATGATGTCTAAGTAGTTTTATCTCTACATGAAGTTCTGAGTAGGACTCATCTTTATTCAGTCAATAACAAATGAACTCTCAGTATGTGGTGAGAACACTGTAATAGGCACCTTCTGTGAATGACTGTAAAGAATGTTTGAAAATACCCAATCGATACAATCACACAGGCTCTGTGCTGAAGGAATTTGAAACACCATTTCAATAAGACACATTCACAGACAATACACACAGACACACATACACACACACACACACACAAAATCATGTTCAAAAAATACCCACCAAAAACAACAAACCAACAAAACTATGAAATTGATTAGATAGTATTAAACCTTGGTTTATGCCAAAATCAAACAAAACGACTAGTTAATTCTACCAAATAGTGAAAACAATCAATCAGAATTGTTTGGCCTCAAGTGGACAAAATAACTAATTGTGGATTTGTGGGGTTTTCCCTCAAGTATTCATTTCAGTGTCATTTAGTCACAGATAACTATGATGAGAAAAGCAATTTTTAAACTATTTCTTTTCTCTCACTTTTGATTAACTTTTCCTCTTGAAAGAAATAACTGGAAAGTATCCAATTAAGCATTTCAAGGCTTTCTTAGAAATTTCCACTTTAATTCATTAGTTTGAACAAAATCATTGATGTTTCCTGAACACAAGATGTCCTCATGCATATTATATTCAATCTAGGAACTTTGTTTTTTTCTAATAAAGGAAAAGAGTATGATGCCTTTAATAAATTATACTAACCTATATTTTGAAAAAATAGCTTTGAATACCCAGGAAATTTTCTGTAAGTGGGACATTTCATTATTTATTGATTGATGTCAACCACAAATGAGAGCACATTTTGTAATTCTGGAAGATGGATGATATTGAATGATGTAGAAACTGTAACTTTCTGCCTAATGCCAACATAAAAAATTAGATTCCTCCTTAATCTTTGAGTTTGGCTCAAAATATTGATGAGATAAAACCCATAGAACATAACGTATTAACATGTAAAAAAGTTCCAAACATCCAAAGGCACAATACTGCTTCCTTTAAAGACCTTAAGGGAGCTGCAGCTTTTAATTCATTTACTTATAATAAGAACTTGTGAATTTGAATAAATCACACAAGTACGATCCTCAATCCTTAAACACAAAAACAAACTCAATAACGGGCAACTGTGATTCAATTTAAAAAGTTGGATCTGGAGTCAGAGAATGTGAGTTTGAATCCATACTCTAAAAGTAGATGTGTTTCTCTGAATAGGTCAGGTAACCTCTGTGGGCCTCAGTGTACCTGGGAAAAGTGAGAAAAACCTTTTCCTCATTTTAAAAGTGGATTTCTTTTAATTTTTTTTTTTGGAAAGAAAGAGAAGCAAATAAAAGAACACAGGAATGTGGATGGGTAGATATCAACTTTTTTGTTAAGGAAAAACTTCCAAACAATTAGAACTATTCGAAAAGGAGAGTATGGCCTTAGGAGTCAGTGAGTTTCCTTTCACTATATAGTTCTTCAAGGAAAATCTTGTTTGGGAGAAGTTATATAGTGAATTCTTAAGCTGTACATAAAATTGGGTGTTTTATCCTATCTTTTCCAATCTTAGTTTCTGTAATTTTGTGATTTGAGAGACCTAATTATAATGTTGATTCTATGACCAGATGTGTGATATCAGGCAAGTCACTTAATATTTCTAGGGGGTTGTTCACTCATCTCTAACCTACAGAGATGACTTCTAAATAATAGACATTAAAATGGCATCTTGGTGGCACCTGTGTCCTAGGATGAAGAAAGTTGCTACCTTCCCATAGCAGCAAATTAATCACTAGAATATATGAAAACATTTAGAAGTTTTCTTGACATGGTTAAATGTTGGCATTGATTTGATTAGAAGTCAACTTCTGCGTGTTAGTGATGAGCGTATTCAGATAGACTGTTTCATGTATGGAAAATAATGTGGCCAGAGTATAAATGTAGATTTGGGTGATTCATGGTATTACTTATGGAAAGAGTGATTAAATTGTCATATAGCTTGGGAATATAAGGAGTATTAGTACTTGAGAATGGAGGTCATACAGTTCCCTGGATATTTGAGGGTATATTTTAAGACTTTGGGTGTGAGGATATCAGTGTACACTCTTGGGCAAATCCCTATCTTACAGTAGGTGGATTATGAAGATTTGGGCTACAGAGAATATTGCTGGTGAAATCAAGAATGCACTGGGTACTAATTGGAATTCTTTATAGTTCGATTGCCATATTTGAATATAATGAAATATAGATGTTGTTATGTCATTTCAGTCATGTCTGACTCTTCATGACCCCATTTGGAGTTTTCTTGGCAAAGATATTAAGAGTGGTTTGCCATTTCCTTTTCCAGTTCATTTTACAGATGAGGAAACTGAGACAAATAGAGTTAAGTGACTTGGCCAGGGTCACAGAGCTATCAAGTGTCTGAGGTTAGAATTGAACTCACGAAGATGAGTCTTTCAGACTCCATGCCCAGTGCTCTATCTACTGCACCACTTAGCTGTGCCAAAATATAGATAGCTAACAGAAATACATAAGTTCAAAAACATTTGTAAAATGGTGAAAGGATGTGAACAAACAGTTAAAAATTTGCAAACTATAAATAACAGTTTGAAAGAATGATTCAAATAACTAATAAGGGAAATAAAAATCAAAATAACCCTTAGACTAAATTTCATACCAGCCAATGAGAAAAGATAATAAAATTTATAGCAAATATTTATGTAGCATTTTGAGGCTTGTAAGTATATATTTTCTACTTCAATTTATCTCCCCAAAATCCTCCAAGGTAGAAGCTATTATCATCCCCATTTTATAGATGAGGAAATGGAGGCTGAGTGAGGTTATGTAACATGCCCAAGTGTACTTGAGTAGTGATTACAGCTGAATTTTAACTGAGGTCTTTCTAACTCCAAGTCTGGTATCTACTCCACTAAACTACGTATCTACCTCAACAAAACTGACAATAAAGAAAAATAATCAACGTAGGAGGGGTGTGAAGAGATAGGCATACCAAGGCATTGTGAACAAGGCTGTGAATTAATATAGCTATTTTAGAAATCAACTTCAGATTATGCAAAGAATATCACTAACAGGTGATATAGAAACTGATAAATCCCTTTGACCAACATTTGGGTGACCTAAGTCACATATTTCAAGACCCTTACTGTAATTAGAGTTGATTGCCACTGTCAGGAACACCTGCTTTTCCAAGGGCATATAAAACTGTGAGCCCACTGTAATGTGGGAGCTTTGGTCTAAGAGAGAGAGTCAAATGAGCATCCATTTATTAATAAGCATGCTGGCCTTATTAATAAAATGATTAAATTGCCCAGAAAAAAAGTAATTTTGCTAAAATATCCATACATTTGATGCACAGATAACACTAGACATATGCTGTCAAGAGGTCAATCATAAAAAAGAAAGCAAAGGCTATATAAGCACTATTTTTGCAGTCAGTTTTGATAAAAAATAACTGGAAATAAAGTAGACCCTCACTAATTGGAGAATGGCTAAACATGATGCATGAATGTAATAGAACATCACTGTGCTGTAAGAAATGATGAACATGATGACTACAGAAAAGCAAGATTAGATTTATATGAACTAATTCAAAATGATGTAAGCTGAATCAAGAAAACAATATATATGATAACTCTCGCAAGGTAAATAGAAAGAACAACAAAACGCCAAACTAAACACTAAATGCTTAAAAATTAGAATGACCAAGTCGACCCCCCAAGAGATTATATATGTATTTTAAGGGAAGAATCTGGTGGTTGCTGGAGGAAGATTCAGTAAGAAATATAGGAGTATAGGTAATATTAAACCAAAAGATATGAATAAAATTATTCTTAAACATGCAATGCATATGGTTGGTAGATACCAGAAACACAAAGACAAAAATAAACCATTGAGACAGGAGAGATTGAATTCAATTACTCTACTCCATTCACCTTCATGCCGTGCCTTCTTATCTCCAACTGCACTCCGCAGCTCCTGCCCTGTGGCCCTTTGCTCCTGACTAGTGAGAATTCTTTAGGACTAAATCAGTCCATGCCTACCACAATGCTGCTACAGCACCATTTTTAATCTATTCATCACACACATACCTTCTTCTCTATCCCTGCACCTTTCCAACCTCTGGCTCTGGGAACAATCATCATGATAATAAATACTACTATTCTTAGAAAAGATGTCCGAAACAATTGCCTTATGACACCACCCACCATCCCAAACACTTCCTGATGTCATATAGCCCTTCTTAGTCCTCACTAGCCTATAAGATCGCACATTGACACCCCAAACTACTTACCTTACCAAACATGTAGAATGTTCACAATGGAGCATTTTCCCTGGTGTCTTGCCCTACCAACATTCAACATTGCTATTTGTAGTGTTCTATCATGTAGTAGCAAAAATATTTTCTCTAGAGAGTTTCATATCAGTGCTATGTAGGAAAATATAGATTCATAAAAACAGATCGAGGAGTGATTATTCACTTGCAAATTAGAAACTTTATTTACAAAAGTATTCACTATAGATTTCTTTGTAAGTAATGAGCTTTCTTAGCATACTAAAGCATGAGTTACCAAATGATAAAGTCACAGAGAGTTTTTAAAAGCTGTATTAATTCCATGAAACTTTATATATATATGTATATATATATATATATATATATATATATATATATATATAGTAGAAAATACATTGATTCAATTTAGCATAAAATCCTTCAAGTAATCCTCTTGATACTTCAATATTGTATGTCTCTCTGGGTTTTGGAAGGCTATGCCATAAGTTTTGGCAAGTCTGAAAAGACTTCTCGTATGCACACATATGTATATCTGTATGTATGTATGGGTACATATATATGGGCCTGAGGATGGAATATTAGAATGCCTATATATATACACACACACATATATATGCATATATACATGTATATATGTGTGTATGTGTGTATACGTACATGTATATACACACATACGTATCTTAAACTGATTATTTGAATTATTGGCAGAGAAAACAACATCTCTTAGAAACTAACTAAAGGATTCTGCAAGATCACTATGGCTTCTTCATGATGTACAATTCTTACCTATAGGATACCTTGTTTTAACTTACTTGTTTTTTATGCATTAAGTGTGCTTAAACACATAGTAATCTAAAGTTGTAAGAAACTCCTCAAAGACAGGCAATACTGAAAAGATGCTATTTAGCAGACAATGCATATATCTATCAGTAAAATCCTAATATGAAGGCAAATATCCCTCACAAAGTTCTGATCTAATTGTAAAGTGAAATTACAGGATTCTTATAAAGATGTCTGAACCAAAGATACAATGACTGCCGAGCCCTTGGAAGTGCCTAAGCTCCCAACCAAATCATCCCTATTAGCTTCTATTCATGATTTAAATTATGCTTTTTTATCTCTGCCCAACATGCAGCATTTACTTACCCTCAAATTTCTAGGCATAACAAATTCTGCTGACTTGAATGCATTCCCTAAATAGAACACTACAGCAATCTTCTTTTGCTAGACATTTAAGCCATGTGCATTTCTTTTTTTTTTAATTTTTAAGATCCTTTTTTTAAACTTTCTAACTATAAGAGGGCTGGAAAGGTGATGTTATAATGAATGAGAACTTGTTTTCTAAAGCAACCATGTGGACACTCCATCTCAGGTTAAAAAAAAAAACAGGCCCAGTCTCCTACCTTGAAAACAAACATCTCTCGGCGGAGGATGGCGAGAGTGTTGAAGTTTCCATCACAGATGTTCGGTTTGGCTCCGGGATAGAAAGGTTTGCCAGTGGGAGGCCGGGGAGGTTTAGGCCTGTCATTCTTCCGTGGGTCTAGCGGAGGAATAGAGCGGTGTGGGGGCACTGTTGGTAGAGGTCTTGTTGGTGGAGGGGTCTTGTCAGGTGGACCTTTTGAAAAGATGAGGACAGTGCTTGGGCTCACTTAAAACTGGAATATTGCTGGAAAATATGCTACAGAGAACAATTATTCATCAGCAGAGGATACCAACTAGGTGATCTAAGAGGTATTTAAGATCATATAA
The DNA here is from genome assembly GCA_028646595.1 of Phalanger gymnotis. Classification (NCBI taxonomy): domain Eukaryota; kingdom Metazoa; phylum Chordata; class Mammalia; order Diprotodontia; family Phalangeridae; genus Phalanger; species Phalanger gymnotis. The sequence continues at coordinate 143,137,663 of CM053622.1, read as the reverse complement.
AGAAAAAAATGAAAATGAATATACAATGCTATTTAGTATTAAATTGCCATGCTACGTTCATGAACTGGGTAGTCAAGATTTATTTGTTAGTTTTCAATGACAGCTTCTCCACTGTTTATCCAGGGACTAGGCATAACAAATCTACATGGCATAATCCTAGATATTAAATAAGCAAATTATATGACTAATATATATGAATAATTATAAGGAAAAGATTTACTGACCAAATGTGTGCTAAATATGAGTATTAGATCTAACACCTTAACTTTTCCACCTTTAAAATTTTATATCTATTGAAATACTTCAATGCATTTCTGCAAAGGAGCTTTCATTTGAGTATTGAATTTGTCACCTATTGATTATAACACCAGCAGCAAAACATTAATTTTCTGAAACAATTTTTGAAAAGAGTCTTCTCAATCAAGCCAAAGTTCACACAAGTAATTTGGCAGTGATATTAAGCACCACTTTTCAAGGGATTTTTTTTAATGAAAGACACAGCTGTTAACACTTGGTATTTAGACTATGGGAAGGATATTCTGGTGTAGACCTTCTGTCTAGACGACTAATTCATGAGGTCATGAGAAAGAGCCACCTTTCACTTAACCATTTTAGAGAAACATCCTTTAGCACATACTATATAGCACCATAGACATATAAAAATATGCTCTAATATTTAGAATAGAAATATTCAGCTTCTAGGCAAGGACATCTGCATTTTCTCTATCACTGCATTTGACTTCTCCAAAAAAATACAGCAGCAGGAACTGTGACCTTTTAAAAAAGATCCACTTCAACCCTGAGAAAGCACTTAACACTAAGACATTTAGACTGAAAAAACTAATTAATGCAAAACAAATTATTGAACTTAAATTATGCTATTTTAAAATGCAAATGACATCTCTTGGTTTCTGTGTATTAACATGCAGACAATACAGATTTGTCTTTGCACTGTAAGGATGAAAGTTTCACCCCATTAATTTAGCAAAACGGATTCACTAAACGTAAATTACATATGTCGTGCACTTAACACTTAAGGGTGAAATAAGTATATCTGTAAAGGTCAATGATGGTACTAGGGGAGTTATGGTTACTGTAAAATATATAACTTAAAAAAAATTCTCTTACAGTTAATTTGCTCACATTTGTATAATCTCATCATTTAATTTTTTTTATCTCAGATATTGCCTTTATTTTCAGAGAGATAGTGAACAGTATAGCCATGTATATTTTGCTACTCTATATTATTCAAAATTTGGTATTGGTAATTACATACTTTCTAGGACAATTTGTCACATTCATCAAATTCTGTTACATAAATAATGCTGCAGCTGTGAGCAATAGAATATTGAAACCCATCAACTGAAAAACTAATGTCTGGGATGTCTGAGCTGCAGTCTCAGATTCTCATGAAGACATCTTGCTGTTCTTATTTTGTTATTTATTTCAACGACCTAATTAGGCATTCTTATGTCTTTATTTTAATATTAAAATATTATGCTTAGTGCAATTTTCATTACAAGTTGTGGGATGGAAAGAAATCGATACGTTACATCAAAATCAGAAACATTCTCATAGCCTGTACAGTAAGATGTCTGAGTTGACTGCCAAAAGTGCCTGGATTGATAAAATTTTGCCCATGGAGCATTCCACCCCCTCATCCCGCAGTATTCCCCTCCACCCCTCCACACACTTAGAGATCTCATTTGAAATGGTGAAACATAACAACAGCTTCCAGACTTCAGAGTAGAGTCAACCAAACAAAAGCCTGATAAAATAGTAACATACCATATATCTTCTGGATGCCTTGTAAATCGTCATTAGGTAGTTTAAAGTTGTCAGTCTCCATGTACTGGTAAAATGGAGCCATGATTGCTGTGGGATCGTTGGAATGTTCCAACCCTAGAGCATGTCCTAATTCATGAACTGCAACTAGAAAGAGGTCATTTCCTGTGTGAATGAAAAAGAGAAGGAAAAAGTTTTAAGAGTCAGAAAGTACTATAATTAACTACACAAGTGCTGTAAAAGACAATTAAACGATTCCAAATTTAAACAATAACAGATGGCTTAAAGGTAACAGGGGGAGCTCATTTATTTAAATGTCAAAGAATCATTTTATCATTGACTCTCCTATTGACAAAAATTAATAATCTTGGTTGAAAATATTTAATTATTATACAATTCAATAATAGTGAACAATTATATGAAGCTTCACTATTTGTGAAATTCTTTACATATATTAACTAATTTGACTCCCATGACAACACCTGAAGTAGGTGCTTTTATTATTAGCATTTTACAGATGAAGAAATTGAGGCTGAGAGAAGTTCAATACATTTCCCAGAGACATATATTTAGTATCTGATGAGAGATTTGAAATTAAGTTGTCCTGACCCCATTTATATTGCTCCATCCATAAACATTTACTAAATACCCACTATATACCATGTTCTACACTACACACTGGGGATACCAAGACTAAATAAAACAGTCCCTACTCTAGAGGAGCTTCTGTCATGATGCCGCTGGCTGACAATGCCACATTATATCCACGTAACACTTCAGAAGGTTCAAAATGGATTTATATGCAATAATTTCTATCATTTGAGCCTGATAAAAATCCTTTGAGATAGAGCATATATCGTTAACCTTATTTTACAGAGGATGTTTTCTTTTTTGTTTTTTTTATTGGCATTTAAAGTCATAAAATTATTTCCTTCAGGATTACAAAGATAGGTAGTGACGGAACTGAGATAAGAAATCAGTGTTCTTTATATTAAATTATGTTTCTACTCTAAATTTTGGTTGTCTAGTGTCTAACTCTTGAATTCTTCTAGTTCCAACATTTGCAACAACTTGTTACTCATTTAAAGCAGACTTATAAGGGTCTCTGAACGATTCAAGCCTAGGAGGAAAAAAAAAATGCATTCATTTTCTATTGTATTTGACTCTTCATGACTCTATAGATACCAAAGTGGTTTAGCATTTCCTTTTCCAGCTCCTTTTATAGATGAGGAAACAGGCAAACAGAGTTGCATGACTTGCCCAGGGTCACATATGCAGTAAATATATGAAGCAGGATTTGAATTCAGGTCTTCCTGACTTCCTGACTCCAATCCCACTGTCTTATTCACTGAGCTACATAGCTACACAGAAAAATACAGGATGACCCAAAATCTTACTATTGCTTTTAACTATAAAAACATAAATCTATGGTAAGACTATAGGAACACTAAGTGCAAGGACCTTTGAATCCATAGCTCTGGAAGCTTAGAATTGGTGAGTTTTGCAGTTGGTCATGCTGCAACTTTCTAGTCTAGTTGTATTAATTGGACTCTTGCCTTTTCTAAGTCCCCCACCTTGCACAGTGGGTAAAATTTCAATCTCTGTGCTCAAATCCATTGGCTTCATATCCTGCTATCTACTTCAGTTCCTTCTGTGCTTAGAGTTATGCTTCTTAACAACGATTAATATTCTGGTCCTGTACCATGGCCCTTCTCACTGGCTCTTCATTGGCTATTGCCAAACATCCCTGATGCTGACTTTCTGCTTAAGCTCTACCTTGCATCTGCTTTAATGGGCATGGTCATTCTTTTGTTTATTAGAGAAGCATGTCTCTAACTTATTCCTATAATGAGAACAACATTGCAAAAAACAGTTGCCAAAACAGGCCAAGCACAAAAGATAAAGGTAGTGGAGACAGCATGAGAATTGTGCGAATTGTTGATAACTATATTTCTGGTGACTGGAAATATTTTTAAATACTCTTTCATTAAGTTTCATAAAATATGTAATTTTATAACAGAGAGTTACAAAAGAGAAATTTATTCTCTATTAAAGATTAAGAAAACCACTTGATCATCTTTGACCCTCCCTGCTGCTGATCACTTTCTTAAATACTCATTGCTTTGACCCACTCATACTCAAAACTATTGACTTAGAACTCTTCCAATTACATATTGCCAGGACTTTCCCATACCACCTAACCTGTCCAAGTTGTCCTTTCTATTCTCTAGTTTCAGATCATCTTTAATTTGTCCCATACTGCTATCAACAGAAATCTAATACTGTAAAATAACAAAGAAGTACAGTGTAACATTATAAATTAGAAATCATTGGTTCCCATTTCTAATCCACTTTCAAATCTTGAATATACATATTTTCCAGAAATTTTTCTTTCTCAGTACAAATCAAACAACCCTAACACATGGTAAACTTATACAATAAAGGTTATTTAGGGCAAACCTTGAAATGTGGCCCACCATCCATGTACAATCAAACCACTTATAAAGATCTCTATGTGTTGCCTGTTACTGAACCAAATCCAAACACATTATAGGTTGGGGGGAGGTATCATTTTTGTATTTAAGACCCTGAATTTTTAATATTCCAATTGACAGTACCTTTATGGACCTATGTACAAAAGTGATTATATACATATACAAATAATAATTTCTGTACATAGGCCCACAGAAGTACTATCAGTTGGCATACTAACTATATTTGATATACATATATACACATATATAAAATATAAGTATTTATGTGTGTCTGTTTTACGGAGGAGCACAAATTAAGTATATTTGCACAATCAACCCCGAATGATTCTCAGTATATTGTTTGCTAAGAAACTACCTGCATTTGATGCCAATTTGAGAATAAAATCCTATAGTGTCCTTGTAGAAACAGTTTTATGTGTCTTATGGCCAGGTACAAGAAATCAAATAATAACTTTCAGTTTCAGGGTCTAATCAAAGTCTAAATTATCATCATCATCAAAGTCCTGTTATCATCACCTTGAAGTTTCATAGCTTTATTACAGGATCCTCTCATGTTGGAAAGGCATTCAAGCTGTCTTGAGCAATCTGAGTTAGGCCAGCCCAGGAGAGTCTGGAGAGTTCACATGAGTTAGTTCTGATTTTGCATTTTTTTGTAGGAGTCAATCTGAAGAGAATCTTGGACTGGATTATGAGGATGACATAGGATTGACTAAAAACAAAGATCTCTTGGAGGATGTAAAATGGAACTTTTCTCCAGAGATATAAATTATATAACTGTCAGCTGAGTAACAATCATTAAGTAATTCAATTCAATACTTGTCATGTATTTATGTTTAACTTCTTTACAGAAAACACAATAGCAAGTAACAGTAAAGAACAGCAGAACTAATACATACATACAACATATATATATATATATATTTCTTAGCTTCATGGAGCGTACAGTTTAAGGGGAAAGATCAGAATATAAACAAAGAAAACCACCTAAAACATAAATGAGGAAAAGAAAAAATGTAAATTAATGCAATACAAATGAAGCCCATGAGTAATAAAGGGAAATGCTTAGTAAACAAAGTTAATTAGTGGCTTTGGGGAGAGTAATTTAGGCAAATATTCCTCTTTTATTGTCCTCCTTCTACTCAAACTCGACTTTTCAACATTCTCCAAAGATAACCCTCCCCTTCCCACATTTATAGTTTTGCTATGCTATTCCCTATAGAAATCATGCATGCCCCACTAAACCCATTTTCACCTGCATCTACTCTTCCTTCAAGACTATGTCCAAATACCACCTCTACATTGAGCCTTTCCCCTTACCCAAACCCCAGACAAAAGTGGCTTCTTCCTGCTAATATCTATGGAACCATTTATTTATTTTGCATGAACTTATTATCTATTTGAAATCATAGGTGATCATGTCCTGTCTTTCCTATCAGATTAAAAAGTCCTTGATGGCAAAGATTATAGGAGAAAAGAAATTTAGATATAGAAGGGACCTTTAAAGTCTAACTCCCTCTTTTTACATGAGGCAGCTAATGTCCAGAAGGGTTGAGTGCTTTGTCAAAGAACACATAAACATATCTGGAAGAGTCAGAGCTGAGATACAAATCCATGGTATAACAAGACATTTTTGCATTTTCCTCAGATCCAAATATGTCACTTGGACATAGCAAGGGTTTATTGTTTGTTGAATGGAATAAGACTCGAGAGCAGGGTGTCAAAGACATTCATATCTTTTATTTATAATTGGTTATAATTAACTATGTAATGACTATGTAGTTATAATCAGTTAATTAATTAATTACAAAGTACCTTGGCAAAAACATGGCCAGGGAAAATTTGTGTGTTTCTGTGCAGAAATTGTTTATGTGATGGGTTGAATTGTGGAGGTAAGAGAAAAAAAAATAACCAGAGGAATGCTGCCATAATCGAAGTCTAGAGTGATGTGACTTTCGCCTGAGCAATATTCTGACTATAGGAACAGGGTGTGGTGAAAGGGTAGGAGTTTAAGAAGTTCTTCCAATAAAGGAAACAGAGGGAAAAGTTCATAGGATTTATTTATCTATATTTATTTATCTATACTGAAGTGGAGAAAGGAGAAAGGAAAGGGAAAAGAGTCCAGGATAAATTTTATTAAGTGCAAAGACCGAGATAACTGCAGGTTTGGGAACCTGGGAACCTGGGAACCTGAGAAACTAGTAACTAGAAACTAGTATTGCCAATTATAAAGGTGGAAAACCTGTAAAAGTAGTGTCAGTTAAAGTGGAAATACAATGAAATATTATTAGTGAAGATGACCAAGCAGAAATATCCTGAAAAAAAAATTTTAAAAAATAGAAAGAATAAGAGGTCAAGGATGTAAATATAGGTTCCCATAAGGTAACAGGTTCGGTCAAAAGAATGAATTAACTCTTCCAAGATATAAGTTTACAAAATGAGAATAGTAGAGATTGAATCTCAAAGTATACCAATGAATGAGGGAAAAAGAGGAAGAATAGGTTTTTACAATGGAGATAAAAGGGGAAAAAGAAGTTATAATGGAAGGAAGGGAACCAAGTTTGTTTGTTTTTAACAGAACGGAAGTCTCAAGAATTCCTGATAAAAATCAATCCAAAATTCTATCAGGCTCCGGGAAGCTCATGATGCTCTCTAGTCCCCTTTTACATATACACCATTCTGTTCTTTATCCAGTGCACTGTGCAAAAAATTATGAACAACAAAGGCTCTGACTACAATCCACAATTGGCAATTCCACTTATGTGTTATCTTTAGTAACTTAAAGGAAATGAAGATCAAGATTTTCCAACAGGAACTTGACTGAGCACCTGTTCAATGTTAGAACTGAATAACTGAAGGAGGTATCAAGGGATTTAAGAGTGGTAGAATTATAAAACGAAGAAACATAATGATGAAGACATGCTGATAAGTCATGAATATAGTAAAGGATAAGAACATCTTTAGTATGCCCTATGGCAGGGGTTTTATAAACTTTTGGATATCATGAACACTTTTGGCATTCTGGTGAAACCTATAAACACTTTCTCAAAATAACATTTTAAAATTCATAAAATGAAATATATAACATTTCAAAGACAAATAATTTTATTAAAATGAATTTATTAGATAGATGATGATGATGTTTATTTGTGTGAATATGTATTTTAAATATATGCGTATATTTACATACACATATATACATACACACATATGTGTATGCATACATATATATACATCATACATATATACACGTATATAATAAAATGGATTTCAGGTTAACAGTTCCTGCTGTAGGGAATAAATTCAGGCCTCAATCCAAAGATAATTTCTGACAACTCATGATTTCTGGGAACTACAACTTGGTTCATCAAAAAGATTAAGCAACAGACTATTTTGTTTTTTAAAAGTTGCATCCCCAGTGCCTAGCACATTGTCTAGAATGCAGTAAATGTTTAAGAGATGCATGTTGGCTGCTTTTGATGAAATGAGATATTACTGACTCACAATAAGCCCCTACACAACGGCTTACTAACCAGCAAAGCTACCTCCTTTGCTGAAAGCATCAATTCATCTCAAGTAAGGAAATTTCATTCTGGGTCACAATGATACAAGATTCCCTCAAGGAAGGTATTCTTGTTTTAATTTTTTTTACATAAAATATCTTCCATCTCCTTTTTTGTGAAATCAGATATTCTTATCTATAAAAGCAAATTTGTCCTCTGCATAAGAAGTAGAGGTGGAAACTATACTTTCCCCTTAAAGGAAGATAAAATACCTCTAATCTTAGTCAACTTCATATGTTTTTTTAAGACACCCCAAATGAGTCCTGAATGTAACCCTCAAAGGGAAAATATACTATTAGTAACTAAGATTATTTCCTTGCAATTGTTTTTCTGGTCAATAGCTATACAATATTTTCCTTAGAAACAAGAAAAGTACTGACACAAACATAGACAGAGGCCCCTTTGCTGTATCCATTCTTTATCTCATCAATAAAACTTTCCTTGAACAATATTTCCAGAAGTAGAGATTTTCCTTGGGTAAGGAAGAAAGTAAAGCTTTTGAACAAAATTAATGGGGTCAGGATGTGAACTCATCCCTTTGAGTCTGAGACAACATTTTTAATCAGAAATACTGCTCAGACTCTAAGTAATTACTAGTATTTAGATAATTGGCAATAATGTAATTAAAATTACTTGCAATTTCACAATACCTTAAAAGATTTATACTGTTAAATAAAGAGAACCTTAAGAAGCGAATCCCACCAGAAACTGTTGTTGGCTCAAAATGAATTTGGAGCTATTAAAATGCATCAGACTTCTTTCCTATAAATGATGACAATAAATGATCCAACACATTGAAAATCATGCACACAATATGATTATGAAGTGTAAAATGCCTTGATCTTATCACCAGGCTTGCAACCAAAGTTTATTTTCTATATTTGAACAACACTCTTATTACCTTTTAAAAAAATTGATGGAGGGCGGAGCCAAGATGGCGAATGGAAAGCAGGGACTGGCTTGAGCTCCCCACCAAGTCCCTCCAAAAACCTATAAAGAAAAATGGCTCTGAACCAATTTTACAGCTGCAGAACCCACAAAGTGGCAGAGGGAAGCAGGGCTCCAGCGCAGGACAGCTTGGATGGTCTCTGGGTAAGGTCTGTCCCGCACGGAGCTGGGAGCTGAGGGGAGCAGCTGAGTGGAACAGAGCCCAGCACACGCGGCGTGGACTGACCAGACCAGGAGCTGAGCAGAGTGTGCCCTAGCGTCCTGAATTACTGAGCTGTGGCATTTAGCAGACCTCACAACCCACAAACAGCAAAGACAAGAGAGAAGGTTAGTGGGAAAAGCTGCCGGGACTGAGTTTGCAGTTAGGCCACCGCCCCTGGGGCAGTGGAGGTGGGGCAGCTTTAGAACTACAGCTGCAGTTGCTTCTGGGCCCAGGCCCACCGGGTGGGAGGAATTAAGTGGCTGATCAGAGCAGGAGTGAAGAGCCTGCTGAAGATCTAAGCCCAGTCCTGGTTGGGGGTTCTTGGGGAAGGAGGAGTGCTGGTGAGGCAGCGCATCCACCCAAGTGTGGAACGTAGAACTCGTTAGTCTATAAGCAGCCATACTCCCCTGAAAACCTCAAGGGTTACTTAAGTTGGCTGGGAACATGGCCAGGCAGCAAAAATGCACCCAGGTTCAGTCTCAGACTCTGGAATCCTTCTTTGGAGACAAAGAAGACCAAAACATACATTCAGAAGAAGTCAACAAAGTCATAGAGCCTACAACAAAAACCTCCAAGAAAAACATGAACTGGTCTCAGGCCATGGAATAACTCAAAAAGGATTTAGAAAAGCAAGTTAGAGAAGTAGAGGAAAAATTGGGAAGAGAAATGAGAAGGATGAGAGAAAACCATGAAAAACAAGTCAATGACTTGCTAAAAGAGACTCCAAAAAATACTGAAAAGTATACTGAAGAAAACAACACCTTAAAAAATAGACTAACTCAAATGGCAAAAGAGCTCCAAAAAGCCAATGAGGAGAAGAATG
>CM053622.1:143081070-143127350 GCA_028646595.1 Phalanger gymnotis | reverse complement strand
ACACTTTCGAAAAGAGGCAAGGTCAAGGGAGAAAATTCAATAAAGGGGGATAGGTTAGGAAGAAGCAAAATATAGTTAGTCTTTCACAACATGAGTGTTGTGAAAGGGTTATACATAATGATACACATGTGGCCCATGTTAAATTGCTTGACTTCTTAGGGAGGGTGGATGGGAAGGAAAGAGGGGAGAGAATTTGGAACTCAAGGTTTTAAAAAAAATAGATGTTCAAAAGTAAAAAAGTTTTTTTTTTCATGCAACTTGAAAATAAGATGCATAGGCAATGGGGCATAGAGATTTATCTTGCCCTGTAAGAAAGGTAGGGAAAGGGGGATGGGAGGAGAGTGGGATGATGGAGGGGAGGGCAGACTGGGGAACAGGGCAACCAGAGTGTATGCCATCTTGGAGTGCGGGGGTGGAAATGGGGAGAAAATTTGTAATTCAAAAGCCTGTGAAAATCAATGCTGAAAACTAAACATATTAAAAATAAAAAAAATAAAAAAATTGATGGTTTGAGTGCTCTGTGTATCACAAAATAACTCCAGAAAATTAAACTTTACATTATTTGTTATATCACTTGGAAGAAGCAAGTAAATAACCATATCTAAGACAAAAACTAGTGATTAACAACTTTTAAAAAGTTAGTCAAATAACTTTTAAAAACTAGCCAAATGTAGGAATAGAAATAATATTCCATAAGTTAACAATTTCTTACCTGATAATGCTATCCTTACTTATCAACCACATACACCCCCACACACATACACGGTATCCATCCTGACTCTTTTCTCTTTTTCTTAGTCAATCCTCCTCCAAGGGAGGGGCAAAATAGAATGTAACATGTATCCATCTGGAGATATAACAATCTTTTTCTCTAGAAATATTGACCTCTAGTTCCACTATGGGATAAATCAAATGATAAAGAATTTCAGTTTAAAATTGTTACAGCTTTTCCTTAAGCTGTTGGCCCCAGCACCCATGTTTAAACTAGAACAATGGAAAGAATAATGAATTTTGAGTCGTCAAGCACTTATTAAATGCCTATTATATGCTGAGCTGTGTACTAAGACCTGGAAGTCATTCTGTGTAAGAGAAACCAGTTACAAGACCCATTTCTTTCATTTACTAGTGACCCCAGCTGAGACACTTAATGGTTCCATGCTTTGCTTTCTACCTTTTTTAAAGCAAGGGGTTAGTATGTGAGCTCTGAGAGTCCTTCCAGATCTAGCTTTCTAAACACGTCTAGGCTTGAGAGTTTCTAAAGAGGAGGGCTCACTTTCTTTCCTTTGAATGACTGGTTATACAGCTTTTTATCTATGTTCCCTTCCAAGTTCCCCTTTTCACTGACCCTAGGAAAATAGGGTTTGCTTGTAGAAAAATATTGCCAAATTGATATTTGTGTAAACTATTTACTTTTATGTTTCATTACCCTGTCTCATGAAAAATAACCATGAATAGATATTATTAAACATGAATAAATATAGTTAGTTTTAAGTTTTATTCAATTCAGGAATTGTTGGTACAATAGTATGGACATCCTTCCCCATTACAGAGAAGAAAAAATAAAGGGGATAATCTATAGACAAGACAATGCAAGTAACAATGAACCACCCATAGTAGCAGCATGCTGGGGAAGTGTATTTACTTATATTTCCCTTAGTCATGGCTTCTTTTCTTTTTTTCGTTTTGGATTATATTTTATTATTTAGTATTGTAGTTTTCAACATTGATGTCCACAAGATTTTGAGTTACAAATTTTCTCCCCATTTTCACCCTCCCCCCACTCCAAGATGGCATATATTCTGATTGTCCCATTCCCCAGTCAGCCCTCCCTTCTGTCACCCCACTCTCCCCCACCCCATACCCTTTCCTCTTTCTTATAGGGCAGGATAGATTTCCATGTCCCATTCCCTATATGTCTTATTTCTCAGTTGCATGCAAAAACGGTTTTTTGAGCATCTGATTTTAAAACTTTGAGTTTCAAATTCTCTCCCCTCTTTCCTTCCCACCCACCCTCTCTAAGAAGGCAGGCAATTCAACATGGGCCACACATGTATCATTATGCAAAACACTTCCACAATAATCATGTTGTAAAAGACTAACTATATTTCCCTCCATCCTATCCTGTCCCCCTTTATTCAGTTTTCTCCCTTGACCCTGTCCTTTCTCAAAAGTGTTTGCTTTTGATTACCTCCTCCCCCTATCTGCCATCCCTTCTATCATCCCCCCTTTTTATCAGTGGTTATTCCCTCCTCAAGTCAAATCTGATGAGAACAAGATTCACCTCATTCCTCCTCACCTGCCCCCTTTTCCTTTCTAACAGAACTGCTTTTTCTTGCCACTTTTATGTGAGATAATTTACCCCATTCTATCTCTCCTTTTCTCCATTTTTAAGGTGTTAATTTTCTTCAGTATTTTTGGGTCTCCTTTAGCAAGTCATTGACTTGTTTTTCATGGTTTTCTTGCATCTCTCTCATTTCTCTTCCCAATTTTTCTTCTACTTCTCTTACTTACTTTTCCAAATCCTTTTTGAGCTCTTCCATGGCCTGAGACCAATTCATATTTTTCTTGGAGGCTTTTGATGTAGGCTCTTTGACTTTGTTGACTTCTTCTGGATGTATGTTTTGATCTTCTTTGTCACCAAAAAAATTCTATAGTCTGAGTCTGTTTTCACTGCCTGGCCATGTTCCCAGCCAACTACTTGATCTTTGAGCTTTTTGCCAGGGTATGACTGCTTGTAGAGTAGAGAGTACTTTGTCCCAAGCTTTAGCGGCTGCGCTACAGTTTGCAAAGCTCCTTCACTGTAAGCTGTGGCACAGCAGTGCTCCCCCTTCCCCCAAGAACTGCCAACCAGGACCACAACCCAAATCCAAGCACAGCAAAGCAAGAGAACCTGCCTCTGTGCCCGCAAGTGTGCCTTGTACTCCCACTCTGGTCTGCTGCCTGATTCCTCCCACTGTGTGAGCCAGGGACTGCAGAAGCAGCTGATGCTGGAGCTCTGGAAGCAGCCTCAGGAGCTTCCTGCTGGGGCCACTGCCACCACCACACCAACTCTGCCACCCCCAGGGCTGGGGCCAGACCACTCTCTAACCTGATCCAGCAGATTTCCCACTAACCTGCTCCATGGTCTTTGGTGTTTGTGGTTTGAGAAGTCTGGTAACTTGCCACAGCTCAGGGATTCATGGCTCTACGGCTGTTCTACCTGCCTCCTGGGTCTGGTTGGTCGTGGTGCAGTCCATGCTGGGCTGCGCGCCACTCTCAGCACCATGCGATAGACCCTTCCCAGTGATCATCCAGGCTGTCCTGGGCTGGAGACTTACTTCCCTCTGCTATTTTGTGGATTCTGCAGCTCTAGAATTTGTTCAGAGCCATTTTTACAGATATTTGGAGGAATTTGGGGGAGAGCATAAGAAGACCCTGCTATCTAGCTACCATCTTGGCTCTGTCCCCATGGCTTCTTTTTCAAGGTCTGTGATGATTCATTACAACCTACAAGGGCTGGATTCCTATCAAATTCATAAAGGTTGTTTTTATTGCTGGGAGTTGTATTGGTATTGCTGCTGCTACTACTCTTACCAGTACCAACATCACTAGTAGTAGTGACTAGTACTACTACTACTGTCTAGTATTATAATGTTTACTGTTTGCAAATCCTTTTGAAAATATTATCTTAGATGATGCTCATAACAATATGATGAGGTAGATACTCTTATTTTCCTCATTTTTAAAAAATGGGAAATTGAGACTGAGAGGTTAAAGGATTTTTTGCAAACTCTCGAAGCTACTAAATGTCTGAAGCCAATTTTGTCTTCCTCACTCCTGGACTAGTACTGTTTTCTGTTACTAGTCACCACTACCACCACCACCACCACCACCACCATTACTACTACAGAAGCTGTAGTACTTTTCTTTTATAAAATAAGATGACAAATGACATCCTAAATGACATTTTGGTTAGCTTAGTTTGGTGCTAAATAAATAACTAGAACCAAAAGATAGTCATTCATCAATGGAAAACTGAAAGATGGTCTCATTTAGAGTGTCCCATAGATTTGGTTCTTAGCTTTTTGCTGTTTAATATTTTAATACATGACTTGGATGAAGGCATAGGTGACTAGATGGACGAATTTTCACAATACATAGTTAGAAGAGAGTGAATAGGTTTTTATGGCAGAGTTAAGATCTGAAGAGAAAATGGGAGTATAGGAAATAGGATTTAATTTGATCAAATGAAATTTAATATGAATGAATATAAAGCTGAGAGTTAGCACAGCATATCATATAGACAGCCACTCTTAGAATCAGGAAATCTTGCCTCTGATAACAATTGACACTGTATGACCCTAGACAAGTCACTTAGTCTCTCAGTAACCCCAGGTAACTTTACACAGTACCTGGAACATAATCAAAATAATATTAATTATTAATCATTATATAATTATATTAATAATTACATAATATGTGATCATAATAATTATAATACAACCATATTAATAAATATAATTATATAACATATAATTATACTAATAATTTTAATTATATAACATATTAAAATAACAATATAAATAAATATTTATTGACTGACTATAAGACTACAAGTGCTAGTCTACATTCATAGAGGTAATTTTCTCAGAGTTCGCTACATAAAAGCAATTATAGGTCATGGGCTCCTCTCCTAAAAAGAGTTAAGTTATACACTTAGAATGTTTAAAAGCTAAATTTTATAAGTAGGGCTAGACTATACTTTCTATAATATAGAAATGAATTTTCTATATTTTTGGGAAGTTTTGGGAAGGTCAGTATGAAAGAACAGCATAACATGGAAGCCAAAAAAGCTCATCAAGTGAAAGGTGTAGCATGTAGAATGAGAGAGGTAACACATCCTCTGTTATACCTCTGCCAGAAAAAAAATCTAGGGTATTGGGGCATTTGGTTTCAGGTGCTACATTTTACACAAGACATGTCCAATCAGTTGCCAAATACTTTTGATTCTACCTCCATAATCTCCTGCACACTTTTCTCCTCTAATGTAATTACTATCCTAATTCAGGCAGACATCAGCCTGAACTGATGATTGATCTCATTGCTTCAAGTTTCTCCCGTTTCTAATCTCTCTTTCATAAAACAGCCAAACTCACTCCCCTGCTTGAGTCTCTCAGGGCCTTTCAGTGCTTAGCAAAAAGTCTAAACTTCTCTAGTTTTCATTTAAAACCCCTCATAGTTGAGATACAGGCTACCTTCCCAGGATTCATATACATCATCCCTCTTTACACAATCAATATTGCAGCCATTCTACCTTCTTACTGTTCACTGTACCATCTCCTGTCTCCATTTTTGTATATTTTATCTCCCACATTGGGAGCACACTCTACCTGGTTTGAGGCTTATGTCAATTGTGATACATGTTTTATTTTGATCCTCCCCAATTGCTATCATCTTTGTTATTGGAAATACCTTTGTATTTTATATATTTTGTATTAACTTATCTGCACTCATATTGTTTCTCAATGATAAAATAAAATCATTAAGGACACAAACTGTTTCCATTGTTGCCTTTTCATTCTTAGTGCCTAGCATAGTTCCTTTTACTTAATAGATGGTGGTTGGATTAAAATTAATGGAACATCAAGCTTTTGTTGTTGTTTTTTGAAGAATCTTCCTGTTTCAATTTTTCTTTTTTAAACTGTGACAGATTTTTCAGGAAACATGCCTTTGCTTCTAGAAACAACTACATTTTCTTCAATATCACTGACATGCAATATTGTTATGTACACAAAAAATATACTTAATTGCTTCCCTATTTGGAAATAAGGGAAAATCAATATTTTGGAGTAAATTAGTTATAGAAAATTGTGTTGCATAATAGACATTCACTAAAATGAATATCATGCTTATCTAAGAGATTTGATAACAATATATTACAAAACTATTTAGCTGAAGTCAACATTTAGGATCTCTTGGTAGTCAAATGGATAATCAAGGTTAAAAGGTACACATTAAATCATTTGAATCACAGGGCAATGGATTTGAACAAAAAAGGTTTTTGTTCATTTTTTTGTTCTACTGCCATTGGTGTGACTCTTTGGAAGGCATTTAACCTTACTGAAGCTCAATTGCCTCCTATGGTCTTTACTGTCCACTGCAGCTACTAAGTCTATGCTCCTACCTGTGCATCCTTGGGTAAATAATCTGTCCCCTCTGCAGCTCATTACTCCCATCTATGAGAAGAACGGGTAATAAGAAATGACCGCTAAATTTCCTGCTAGCTATTAATCTATGATCGTATGCTGATTTGTTTAGGTACCTTCAAATTTTAAAGTTGTATGACTCATTATTGTATTTGTTTACTCTTACATGAGTTTTGGACTGAGGGAATCACATAAACTCAATTTCTCTGCTTCATTTTTATTGTATATTTTTTGTTTGAGTGATGCTTGCTGGCTATCAATGAATGATAATACAACTAACTAATAAGCATCAAATGTTCTCATTTAAGAAAATATCAACAAATAGGACACGTCTATATACTTTAATACAAATATAGGAAGTCTGATCAATGTTTTTATAGAGAGGTAGCAAAATACAGTAGAAAGATCACTGGAGATACTTAGATTTGAATATTACCTTTGACAGATACTAGTAGTGGCTAAATATTAGTCTCTTAGCCTTTCAGAATCTATTTCTTTGCTTGTAAAATGGAAATAAGAATATGCCCTCAGATTTATCACAGAGAGTAGCTGAGAATAAAAAAGAGATCATCTATGTAGAATGCTTTGTAAACCTTAAGGTTAAATGCCCTTTAATGTAAGTTATTATTATAAGAAAAGTCTCTAGATAACCATCTCTCATTTATTTATCAAGTGCAGATTATTTGTACTATGATTTTCATTCTATCCCAGCCTTAGTTGTCTGCACAATACACTGTTGAATTATATGTTTCTATAGCTTAGTCTTGGTACTCCCCAAAACATCTAGTGAAGTACCATATGCATAGTAAGCAGCCCATACATTTGTGGAAGGGAGGAAGGAAGAAGACAGAAGAATGGGAGACACGTATGCAGGCTGAGTGGTTAAAGAAGGAAAACTAATTTTAGTACTAATCTAGCAAACATCATGATATACAGGATTCTGTAGCTTCTTCAAAATAACTTTCAAATTATCTAGATTTTGATGATATATTCTCTCGTTCATTAGACTTATTTTAAAGCTGAATTTGCGTTTTTGTATAACCCATTTGAAAATAAGACATTTATTCTAGTTTGTATCCTGATAATTAGCTAATTTAGGCAAAATTAATTGCAATCATATCATACCTACAAGAATAGTACTGGTAGTTTGAGTTAACACTTGTGGATAAACACGTGTAATAGTTACCAAGGGATATTTAAATGTTCTTGTAGGCCAGTTTAGTAATCGGTAATACCTTCATCTTATAACATCTTTTTCCTATTTTGAATTTATGGTAATTGTAATGATTGAACAACCAGAAAGTTAACCAAGAGTTATAAATTCCTTGGCTGTAATAACTCTTTGATAATGTATAATGGCAAGCAGAGTGGGACTTTTGCTGTTTTTAATTTTGGAGTGCTTCTCTGCAATAAGGCAATCAAGTGCCTTTGAATCTTGAGCCTTTGTTTCAATCAAGAGTCTTTGATTAAATCAAGAGTCTTTGATGACCTGGTTAAGTCACAAGAAAGCCTAAGTCACATGAGATTGAGTCACATGTTTTTGACACCCTCTGACTGTGAAGAAACATGTATATATATACTCAGAGGTTAGCATTTTGCTTTGGGGCTCACTCACTGGAAAAGTGTTCATGCGATTTGGTCAGATGAGACTCTGTGCAGCTCTTAAAGAGCCCCCTGGCTTTGAAAACCCAGATATTGGTGCTTCTCTCTCTGGTAACTATTGCTATGTATTGCTATGGAAGACAATTAGAAGCCCTGTCTGATGATTTGTGTTATTTTCTCTGTTTCTATAATTTCTGCTTGTAATTTCTGTTTTTTTTTTCTCTGAAAGATCAGGGTACTGACTTTCCCCCTAAACTAAGTGAATGACATAAGTATGTTTAATTAAAGTAAGGTTGTTAACCCCTTAAAGTTGCTTTCCTTAGAAAAGCAGATCAAAGAACCTGTACTAGGAGCCCTCCTGTGTGCTGGTGTTATTGGCCTTACACAGCCACAGTAGCTGCAAGCAGCATTGTTGTTACATAATGCCAGTAGAAAAGTGGTCAAAAAGGTTCAACTGATTCTTACTGAGTTTTAGACTGCCAATAAACCTTAATTTTCTTGGGACATCTCATAAAGTAAAATATCTATCCAATGATCAGCATTTTATATATTCCTGGAGAATCTAAATCACATTAATATTGATTTTTTCTCTAAGCATGAAGATATTTTTTTCAGCTAAATGGAGGGATGGCTCATAGGTTCTCCACAGTGTAATGAATGAAGGTGGTCATTGAATTAGATGTGGCCAAAATGATAAGAAACATCCTTTTGTTGGGCTCTTAGTCATCATATCGAGAAATTCTAAGGATAAATTCAAAGAAACAGAATTCCACAAAGACAGTTGCAGTTAATATGTGACTATAAGTTGCCATGGAAGGAGAAAAATTCTATGAGGAAATGAATGGCCTTCCCAACTAAATCAACTCATGCCTAAGTTTACATATTCAGTGACTTCGATGTGAAAGTAAATATAAGGAGAAGGGAAGAAAATAATATGTTGTTAAATATGTTTCAGGATTAAGAAATTAAAGGGCCATAAGAAACAATGAATATGAAGAATCAGAGAAATATGGGAACTTATATGAATGGATACAGAAAGAAATAGGAAGAATAAGGAAAACAACATGCACAATAACTGATATTATCCAATAAATTGGAAGGACAAAAAACAGTCTCAATGCTATGTGACAGTAATGATCAAGTTTGGTCTCAAAGAAGCCAAAATGGGAGATTCTGGGTGTGGAATATTACATATGTTTTCAGACTTCATTGATATTTTGGTTATTTTTGCTGAATTGCTCTCCCTCATGCCCAACCACTTTTTTTTTTTTTTACTGTTTACCTCAAAGGAGGGATATATGGGAAAGTACAGATAAGGATATATTTAGAAATGAAGGTAATATAAAAACACAAGGTTTCAATAAGATTTTTTAAAGGATTAAGACATTGGTGAACCTAAATTAAAGGCTTATAGTATAATTAAAAGTATATTGCCTTTATATCAAAAATATTTTCTTCAAGACAGTAAGCTGGTATTAGAGAATGATACAAATAAATGGAATTGACTACATTTTAAATGACAAAAATAATTGATTTTTTGACCAAGATTCACTTTAGAATCAAATTTCTGCCTGCTCTCAAATTAATGACTAGTTAAAACAAAGGTCAAAATTAATATCAAATTAAGATAATAAGTAAATATGAGACAGCCACTAAATACAAATACAAAAACTTCAGTCTTACTTACCTAGACAAGTGGTTATGGTGAAAGGTAAGAAATAAATAAAAATAATGATACTGGTTGTGATAAGCGCCATTTCTTTAAGAAACTTAACCAATGTAAAAAAGTCATCACAATGGAGAGACCAAAAGAATGCAGAAAATGTTTAAACTCTTAGACAAACAGAAACATTTGGCAGTAAAGTGTAATACTAGTTTAAAGTACAAGCTCATGTCCAAAAATATTATGAAAGAAGATTAGGAAAAGTATCATCATTGTTGCCTCACAAAACAGGGAAAGGTATCGTAATAAAAATGAACCCATGGAAAAATTTTTGTGAAACTACATATGTAACTCTAAGGAGCACACCAGATATAAATAAAGGACTAGAAGTCTTCCATCATTTCTGATGGTCTATTCACATTAATTAAATCAAATCACTATTTTGTACTATACCACTTCAGTATCAAGTGTCTTTTAAATTGTGTCAATGGCACTTACAAAGATGAAGTTAAAGAAAAGTCACTGAATTTTCCACATATTTAGAAAAGACATCTGTCCTGGATACAGCACAGTTTTCAATATATCTCAAAGATGGAAAGATTCAATGAGCCTGGAAAATCCCACAGTTAGTATTTTTTAAAAGAAATAAAGTAGGCATTATTGACCCATATGCTTATTACAAGAATGGCTGTATACTCATTTAAATAACACCCTTGATGGAAACATTAAAAATCAATACACTTCCAGAAAAGACTTTCTCTAATAAATTACATATTTATGGCCACACAACTAAATGAACATTGTAGATAATCTGTTGCAGGTATTGTTTAAGAAAAGTCATTTTGGCAACAACTCAGTAAATCCTGCTATTGGCACTATGAGTTAGTGTACACCTGGTTGACTTAACAGACAACAGTTCTATCAGCTGCTAATCACATAATTTCCACAGAACTCTCCTTATTTGTATGCCAGACTTAGTGGCACAAGTTATTACCCATTCTAAGGACTGAGACTCTCAGGAGACTCATACTATTACTATTAACAGAGATACCACTTCCTTAAGACTTCTACCAGAGGTGCTAAGAATAATGTAGTTAATAGACTATCTAGAGACCTCTCTTTAACCATTGGATATCTAAAATTGAAATCTTTATCCAGGATCCAAGAATCAATATACCATAAGTGGCAATAAATCATATAAATATTGGCATTTTCACCATAAGTGAAACAAACAAAAAGATACAAGGAAATTATAGCCAATGAAAACGTGGCTAAGAAGTTCTCCTTTTTGAAGAAAAAAGTTTTTGGTGGAATTGGCTTTATCATGTATCCAAAACAAACAAATGGTTTACATAGTCATTTTACATTGCTATGCTTATCATGAAGATTAGCAAAAAGAACACAATGAAGATAAATCCTATCTATATGCAATCATCTCCTCCAGAGGATGAGAAAGTGGATAAATTACAGTAATGCAATAATAAATTTTACACATTTTAATACTAGATAAAATGGGGACAAAGGTGTAAAAGAAATTAGAAAACACGGTTTAGGATCAAGATATGTAAAAGACAAAAGGCTTCTAGTCTACACAACAGACTTGTGCCTGTATATCAAGAAAACTTTGTTCCATATGATAGAAGGTAATAGAGATAGATGGCAGAGTAAAATCATGGACTTCCTTGAGCTCTCCCCCAAATTCCTTCAAATTCCTGTAAAAAATGACTCTAAATAAATTCTAGAGCTATAGAACCCACAAAATGACAGAATGAAATAAATCTTTAGCCTATGACAACCAGGAAGGCTGACAGGAAGGGTTGATGGCAATGGGCTGGGAGCAGAGCACAGACCAGCCAGGGCTGCACCTGTACAGACTTGGCCAGGGCAGGTCTCAGGGAACTGAATCACTGTCAGCTGTTGCATTTTCCAGATATCTCAACCAACAAACACCAAAAACAAAGTAGAAAGTCAGTGGGGAAACTCTGTAGGACCTGGATGAGATAAGAGCAGATCCAGCGCCATGGAGGCTGAGGTGGCAGTGGCAGCAGCAGTGGCTGCTTCTGGAACTCCAGGCCCACAGACAGTGGGGGGATGGAGTGGTTGATCAAGGGGTATTGAAGGGATCTCTTTGCTGGCTCTGAACCAGGATTCTCTTGCTTGGCCCTGCTCTGATCTAGGTTACAGTCCTGAGTGGCAGGCAGTCTTGGGGTGAGGAGGAGTGCTGGCATGGCAGAGCCGGTGGTGGCTGTGGAGAAGGAATCCTCCTCACAGTACCAAGGCAGAAAGGAGTGTTTGAGGTCACTCACACACCAGAGCACAGGCCAGGAGAGTAGTAAACACCTCTCCTTGGATCATACCATTTTAGAAGAACTGAAAATTTACAGGTACCTACAAGTATCTCTGACAAGAGCTACATAAAACTCCTGACACTTGGGACAGAGCATTCTCCACCCCGGAAGCAAAGTCCTACTTTGACAAAGAGCTCAAAATTCAAGTAATTGGCTGGGAAAATGAGCAAATAGCATAAAAAAATCAGACTACAGAATCTTATTTTAGTGACAAGGAAGATTAAAACATATGACCAGAAGAAGACAACAAAGTCAAAGAGTCTACATCCAAAGCCTCCAAGAAAAATACGAATTGGTTGCAGGTCATAGAAGAGCTCAAAAAGGATTTTGAAAATGAAGTAAGAGAAGTAGAGGGAAAACTGGGAAGAGAAATGAGAGCGATTCAAGGAAATCATGAAAAACAAGTCAATAGATGGCTAAAGGAGACCCAAAAAAGTGCTGAAGAAAATAATACCTTAAAAAATAGACTAACCCAAATTGCAAAAGAGGTCCAAAAAAACTAATGAGGAGAAGAATATCTTAAAAGGCAAAATTGGCCAAATGGAAAAAGAGGTCAAGAAGCTCATTGAAGAAAATAATTCCTTAAAAATTAGAATAGAGCTAAATGGAAGCTTATGAGAGATCAAGAAATTGTAAAGCAGAACCAAAAGAATGAAAAATATTTCACTTGAAAAACCACTGACCTCAAAAATAGATCCAAGAGAGATAATTTAAAAATTACTGGATTACCTAAAAGCCATGATCAAAAAAAAGAGCCTAGACATCCTCTTTCAAGAAATTACCAAGAAAAACAGCCTGGATATTCTAGAATCAAATGATAAAATAGAAATGGAAAGAATCCAAAGATTACCCCTTGACAAAGATCCCAAAAGGAAAACTCCTAGGAATATTGTAGCCAAATTCCATAGTTCCCAGGTCAAGGAGAAAATATTGCACATAGACAGAAAGAAACAATTTGAGAATTGTGGAAACAACCCCTCCAATCTTTTTTTATGAAATACCCAATCACTAATGACAATCTTAGACATATGTTTAAAATTTTACATATATAAAAAGTAAATGGTCTTTTTTGAATGATTTGTAATCAGTCTTTGGTATTTACCCTGTGTTGTGTTTCTCTTAGCTCTTGTATGTCAAATATTCTATTAAATTCAGATTTTTAAACAAAATCTTGAATGTCTGACAGTTGATGAAATGTACATTTTTTTCATTCAAGAATATACTTAACTTTGCTGGGTATATTTTCGATCAGAGCCCCCAATCTTTTGCTCTTCAATGCATAATGTTCCAGGACCTGTGGTCCTTTAATATCTCTGCTGCTAGGTATTGTATAATTCAAGTAAGTTGTGGCACTATCATATTTAAATTGTTTTTTTTCTTTTTGCTTTTAACATTTTATCCTTGAGCTGGCGGTTTTAGAATTTGACTGTAATATTCTCATGAGTTTTCCTCATAGGATCTCTTTCAAGTGGCAATTGATGGATTTTTTCTATTTCTACTTTCCCCCTTTTTTCAAATGCTTCAGTATAATTTTCTTTAGTTGTTTCTTGTATCACTCTATCAAGATTCTTTTTATGATCATAGGTTTGAACTTTTCATTCTTTATATTTTGTTTAGTTGTTTCTCAATCTCTTATAATTTCGCTGGTTTTGCTTTGCCCAAGTCTAATTTTCAAGGTTTCATTTTCTGCCTTAAGATTCTGGATCTCCTCTTCTAATTGGTTGACTTTCTTTTTGTAATCTTTTTCTTCAATTAGTCTTTTTTAAAACTTTTGCTTCATCTCTCTCATTTGATTTTTAAAGTCTTTTTTTAAGTTCTATCATTTCTTTTTTGGGCAGATGACCATGTTACTCTTTGGGGTAGAAGAGAGCTTCTTTGCTTCAATAGCCTCCTCTGAATGAACCCAAGTCTTCTCTATTCCCATAATAACTTCCTATGTTTGGATTATTTCTCCTTTGCCTGTGTTTTTTTTTGTATCAATAGCTTAATTTTTGCAATCACCTCTAGCCCTGGGGCATGGGGGATGGTGCCTCTTGCCTGAGATTTCAATTCTCCCCTCTAGCCTGAAACCAAAGCCAAACCTCCAGCCTCTTATAAGTGCCCACAGTCAGGGGCATTCTGCCCCACTGCTTCTGCAGTCGCCTGGCATGTACTGGTTCCTTCTCACTGCCCCCCCCCATTGATCTCTGCAACACAGTTGGGTCTGGTGCTCCTTGTCATCAGAGGTTTCCTTGATTTTCCCTCGCTCAGATGCCCAACACCCCTCACTATCCCAACAGGTAAAAGTTCCTGTGGCTGGGGCCTAGGCAGCTTCCCAAACAAACTAAATCCAGGGCCTGCCACATGTTGTTAATGTGGACCCTAGCCTAGAGGTGTTTACTCTTCACAGGAACCAAACCTCCTCCTGGGATTTTTCTTCTGATCTTCTAGAATTGTCCCAGGAAGACCCCTGTTGTGCCCCTATTCTTATTTATTTTTACTCCCACTTTGTTGGCCCTAAGGTGCAATTTTATCTCTTTTGTGAGAAAATCATGAGAGCTTGGAATGTTCTGACCTACTCCGCCATCTTCCCAGAATCTTGCAGGCAATTTTCTAACACCATAGGTTACAAAGAAAGTACTAGTAGAAATTTCCTCTCCCAGAAGCTCACTATACCTATGAAATCAAAGGTCCAGTTTCTATCTCTATGCTTCTTTATGTACGTGTTAAGTCCTTGTAAAGTTCCCTGAAATCAGGAATTTTTTTTGTACTTAAATTCCCAATGCTAGTAAAGTTCCTAACATATAGATAGATGGTGCTTAATCAAAGCTTTTTTATTAATTGATTGATTAATTAGAAATTACTGGCAAGAAAGTCCCTCTAACAAATGCATAATGCAAGACGTTTTTACAACTTAATAAGTACTACAGACATCTCTGAGGCACAGGGGTTGGCACTTGTCCAGAGTTTCAGTGTCAAGTAGGATTTAAAACTTTAAGTCAGGATTTAAAAACTATTGTTCTAATTCTAGTCAACATACTTGTTGACTAAATTCACTACACATTCATTACACAGTCTCAACTGAGCCTTCACTGCAGCAAGACAATCCTTACACACTTTCAAAAGAAATACCCTATGCCACTGACCACAGCAGTTCCACATATTTTCATCTTTCCCCAAACTCTCCACAGCACCCTTCCCAACTTGCCTCATAAAAACTGCACCTATTTTCAGTTTCCTTGTCTCCTTGCCTCATCTCATATCTTCAGACATACTCCCTTATTATTTTCTCCTTTAGCTTTATCTCACATGAAAAAGTTACCCTTTTCCAGGCCAATAGAAGTCCTTTTCTGTGCAGTATGCTTTCCAACTTCATAATTCAACAAAAATTGCTCTCTAATATTACCAATGATGATCTCATGGCCTTTTCTCAGTTCTCATGCTTCTTGACTTATAATATTTGACACTGTTGAACCCCTCCCCTGTGGAAATTCTCCTCTCTAGGTTTTTATAACATTCCTCTTTCATGACAATTCTCCTGCCTGTTTAAGAGGAATTTCTCAGTATCCTTTACTAGATTCTCAGTCAGAACAACCACACAAAATATGAATATTCTTTAAAGATCTCTCTTGGGTCTTCTCTATATTTATAATACACAGCATCATGCTTGATCTCAATACTTCCTGTGGTTTTGATTATCATATCTATACAAAGGAGTTTCCATTGTATTTGTTTGTGTAGTTTCTCTCCTGAGCTCCAGTCTTCCAACTCTTACTAATATATTTTTTCTATGCAGGTTATAAATTTTGTTTGTTAGTTTCTATCTAAATTCTTCTTTAAAGATTCAAGTTACTCTCTTAAACTGTTCTGGAACAATCAGCTGCAATTCCATTCTCTCCTGCAAATCCACAGGGTTCTAGGGTTCATCAGATATTTAATTTCCTTGTCTTACAATATTTAACTATGTTTGCAATCATTTTTAATTTTTTTTACTCAATTTCTGGGTTATCATCGTGTGCTTTTTTTACTGACAGGTTTTTACTGACTTTTCTTCCTTCTGAGATATTTGGTGTTCTTAGTCTTTTTTTTTGTTTTATTTCTCAGTCATTTGCTTTCCTAATCCTTACCCTTTTACAATGAATTAATCAATCAACTGATATTTAATAAACAAGTACTATGTGCCAAGCCCTATGCTAAGCACTGGGGATACAAAAAGAGGCAAAACACAGTTCTTGTCCTCAAGGAGCTTAAAATCTAATTGGGGAGACAACATGCAAAGAAATATTTACTAAGCAACCTAGATACAGGATAAATAAGAAATCATTAATGGAGGAAAGGGACTATAATTAAGAGGGGTAGTGATGTTTCATGTAGAAGGTCAGATTTTAGTTGAGATTTAAGGAAGTCAGGGAAGTCAGCAGTCAGAGCACAAAAGGGAGAGTATTCAGGCAGGGGGGATAGCCAAAGAGAATGTGGAAACTGAAGAGATGGAGGGCCTTGTACATGGAACTGCTAGAAAGCAAGTGTAATTAGATCAAAGAGCATATGTCAGGGGGTAAAATATAAGAAGATTGGAAAGGTAAGTGGGGTCTAGGCAATGAAAAGCTTTAAATGCCAAAAAGATCATTTTGTGTTTGTGCCTGGAGGCAATAGGAAACCACCGGAGTTTGTAGAGTAGGGAAGTGGAATGATAGGACTTATGTTTTAGAAAAATCACTTTAGTAGTGGAATGGAGGATGAACTAGAGTTGGGAGAGACTTGACGCAGATAAACAGACCAGCAGGCTATTCAAATAGTTCAGCTATGACATGATGAGGACCTGCATTAGGGTGGTAGACATGTCAGAGGAGAGCATAGGGAGTATTTGAAATATTTTGCAAAGGTAAAATTGACAGGCCTTGGTAACAGATTGAATATAGGGGGTAAGAGATAGTGAAGAATCCAGAATGACTCCTAGGTTGGGAGTCTAAGGAATGGAATGGATGGTATTGCCCTCTACAGTAATAGGGAAGGAAAGAGGGGGTGGATGGTTTAGGGGAAAAGATAATGAGTTCTCTTTTGGACATAGTGAGTTTCAGGTATCTACTGGACATCCAGTTTGAGATGTATGAAAGACAGTTGGAGATGAGAGATGGGAGACTGAGGCAGGAAAGGTAGATTTGAAAGTCATCAGCATAGAGACTGTAATTAAATCCATGGAAGCTGATGAGATCAATCACCAAGTGGAGTAATAGAGAGGGAGAAGAGAAGAGGATTCAAAACAAAGCCCTGAGGGACACCTATGGTAACAGGGAGAGATCTAAAAAGAGAATACAACAAAAGATACAAAAAAGGAACTATCAGATCAGTAGGAAGAAAATCAGAGGAGAGTGGTTTTCTAAAAATCTATCAGAGTATCAAGGAGGAGAAGGTGATCAACAGTGTGTAATATTAATAGAACATGAAGATCTTCCCTGCTCATTAATAGGCCTCACATGGAGCCCATTAAGGGAAGCTAGATTAGGGGAAGCTTGCTTGTAGGAAGGGTTCTACACTTTTTGGCACTAAGTTGATTGGCACTGAGTCACAAGGGTTGTGATGCCTTCTGGCTCTAAGAAGTGGATATATACTCTGAGTTGGTATTTTGCTTTGAGGGTTCGCTTATGAGAAGGACCTTTTGATTTCCTGGCAGAGACTCTGAGTACCCATATGTTCAGAACTTCCTGACTGCTCAGATGTAAAGGCTCTCTTGATCCAGTGGCATATGTAAAGCGTATAGCAATATTGCTTTGGTTCAGGCAGTTAAGAGCCCTGTCTTTTGGTCTTTATGCTAATTTCTTTGCTTGTATTTTCCGTGATGTTCAGGGTGCTGACCTTTCCACTGAACTAGTGAATGTAATTAAAAGTAGGATTGTTAACTCCTTTTTGAGCAGTCTTTTCTAGAAAAGCAGATCAAAGAACCTGTGCTGGCAGGCCATCCTGGGTATGCTAGGGTACTTGCTGCTACACAGTGTCAAAAGCTACAGAGAAGTTAAGGAGAATGAGAATTTTGAAATGGCCATTCACTATATTTAGTGAAAAAGAGATCATTAGTAATTTTGGACAGAGCAATTTCAACAGAATTTAAGATCAAAAACAGATTATAAAGTATTAAGAAGAGAATGGAAGGAAAGGAAATGGAGGCACCTAATGTAGATCATCTTTTCTAGATGTTTTGCTGCAAAAGGCAGAAAAGACATAAGATGATAGTGGGGGTGGGTTGATTAAGTAAAGGATTTTTTTTTCAGGATAGGGGAGACATGGGTATATTTGTAGACAGTAAGAAATGAGTCAGTAGAGAGAGACTGGAAATAAGTGAAAGAGTGGGGATAATAGAGAGGCAATCTGTTGGAGGAGAGGGGATAGAATGGGATTGCATAAAAGATATCTCGGTCTCTTCTAACGTGGAAGAATTAACTTTTCCCAAGCCTTAGTCCCAAAGCCAAGTAACTTCTTGAAGGATGAGATTGGATCCATCCCTATGCCAGTCACTTTTCCTTCTAATCCAGTCTGGTACCATATAGTACCCACCTTTCCTACTTACCTCCATTCTTTCATTCTTTGTCTAGACTAAATTAGTGGCTGCTACTTTTTTGCACATTTAGGGGAGGATGGAGTGGTTGTTGGGGGGCAGTTTCTGTTATCATGGGATACCCTAAGTTAAAAGTCACCCATGGAATGCTTCATAAAATTATAAAAAAAAAATTAAATGAAGCAACAAAAGCTCAAGTATTCAAAATAATTAGGGGAAAAGTAGGAATGAATGAGTTATAGTATTATTGAATCTCAAATTGTATTATAAGGAAGTCATCATAAAATTTGTGATGAACTGATGTTAAAAATAGAGAAATAGATGAGTAAAACAGATGAAATAAGTCCAAGAAATAAATGGGTGTTATAACAGTGTTTGGAGAACTCATAAAAAGAAAACTACTAAGCAAAGGACTCTATGTGAGGAGAACTAAAAGGAAGACAAGAAAGTAGTTGAGCAAAAAATAGTTTTGAAATGAACGTATTAAACAATATACCAGAATAAATTCCAAATGAATAAATGATCTCAAGAGGTAACTATGTGGTCCTATCGATACAGCTCAGGACTTGGAGTAAGAAAGATCTGAGCCGAAATTCTGCTTCAGACCCACTTACTAGGTATGTGCCCTTTGGAAAGTCTTTTAACCTTTTCTCCATCTGTTTATTCATTTGTAATAGGGGAATAATCCTAGCACCTACTTCACAGAATTGTTACAATGATCAAATGAGATAATATAGGTAAAGAGTTTTGCAAACCTAAAAGTCCTATGTAAATGTTAGGCATTGTTGTTATAAATATAAAATCCAAACAGTAAAAATAGATGAGAATAGGCTATATTTTTCATAATTTTAGAAGAGGAAAAATTCATAAACATAAAAGGAATAGAGATTTTAAAGGACAAAAGAAAAGAAATGAAGTAATTAAAAGTAAAGAACTTTTGCACAAGTAGTATATCTAAGAAGGTAAAAAGAGATGAATTTGATAAAGTCTCAGTATCAAACATTTATGACAAACTTCTGAAATCCTAATTCTTTAGGAATTTGACTCAACACTATGCATTTTATTGAGAAAAAATATTCATATAATGTTAACAATTAAAATGCAAATCATTTGAAATTAAATAATCTAACCATCTTAAAACATTTTATAACCATTAATAATTAGAGAAATAAAAGTTAAATTAACTACAAGATTTCACCTAACAAAAAGTGATTTTGCAAAGATCACAAAAGACTGAAAGACAAAATTGGAGAGGCTTTAGGAAGAGAGGTAGCTTATTACAATGTTGGTGGAAGTGTAAATCACATTATTTACATCATTCTAAAAAGCACTTTCAAATTATGCTTAGACATGATGAAAATGTTCATTCCCATTGACTCAAAACTTCCATTGTTAGACATGTAACCTCAAAGAGGTCAAAGGCAGAAGAGATCTCATACATGCCAAAATATTAATACTGCACTTTTTCTGGAAACAAAACTGTACAATCAAAGTGGGTGTTCATTAACTACAGAATGACTATACTAATTGTGTTATATTGATGTTATGCAATAGTTTGGATTTTAAGAAATGGTGAATGAATATAAATAATTCTAAGAAACTTGGTAAAACACATAAACTGATGGTGAATAAAGTAAGCAGAACATGGAAATAATATACACAATAGCTACAAAAATATAAATCAAATAACAATAAAATGAAACAATGCTATGTGATTATGATGACCAATTCTGATACAAAAGAAAAAATGAGGAAATGCTCCCTACCTCCTTTCATTGAAAAGGTGGGGTACTATGGGTGTAGAATAATATATGTGATGTCAGATGTGGTTGCTATAATAGGTAGTATCAGGTGACTTTTTTTTGGTCTTTGTTATAAAGGACGGTTCATGTGTTGGGTTATAAGGTATATATTAAAAATAACCATGATATAAAATCAACAGGAATTAATAAAACTTTTAAAATTAAATAAAAATAAAATAACTCAGATATCACATCAAAATTATTAAATGCATAAATATAATAACATATGAAAAACCTAATGTTTTGACCTATGGACGGCAGGGAAACTAATTCATTGCTGTTGGTCCTATGACTTTAAGTTATTTCTAACATAATTCTGAAGTATACAAGAATAGTTACTAAACTTCTTACTTTGATCTAGAGAAGCCAAAATGGAAGAAAAGACTAAATCAGAAGATAAAATGGGCAATTAATAGCTCCAATCTGACCTTTTAACATAGGCTACTAATGCCAAAAATAGGAAATCGGTAAATTAACAGATATTGGCAAGGATTAGCACTATTTCCTATTTAAGGTTAACTGACATAAACTAATCTCCAAAATGAGCTGGCCAAAAAAAAAAAAAAAAACAAAAACTAAATTTAAAAAAATCCTCATGAAGAACCTAAGCAAGCAAATATTTATTGTCCTTGACAATCAAAGAAGGCATGACAGCCAAGGGGAACACAGGTTTAGGATATAAACTAATACGCAAGCCTTCCTGGGAAGCATGTTGGAATATTATGAACAGCATTGCCTCATAAAACAATGAAAAGCAATGGAGGAAAAATGAGTTTATAGAAATATTCACATGAGCCCCAATTAAGCCAGGTTATCAAAAGAACATTTAAAGGTGAAAATGGAAAGAGGCCAATAAACTGATGAATAGTGGAAAAGATCTGCCAAGATTTCTAATTACAAACTTAATGACAGTGGAATAATCACATTTGCACTCTAATATCACAGTCCCTTGTGTGTTGAATGAGGAAGTGAAAATGGCACTAAAGAAAACAAAGAACAGCTGGATAGGGTAAAATACAGACAGTGGAATCCCATGCTGCGAGCAACACAACTTTGAGGTCACTCATATTTCCAAAATATTTGAAAGAATGGAAGATACTGATAGATTAAGAATGTATGTATATAATTAGATATGCACATGTATATATGGGTAAGTATATTTATTACACACGCATACATCTATGGATATGTGCATACATATATGTATATACATCTATACATATGCATATATGTATATACATATACACATTTATGCATGTATATATAGTGATGCATGTGTGTATATATGTACATATGTTTACACACGTTTTACCACTGATAAAGACAAAAGACAATGGTGAGGACATCAGCAATTAATGCATAATATCGCTGCCCTCTTACATCTAAATAACTTTTAAATCTATGCCCTATCAACGGCATTTTCAAAGAAAATAAAACAGAGAAACTTTTGCAAATATTATTCTGACCGAGACCGTATAGTTATGGTCACAGAATTTACTAAAGCTCCATAGGATATGGTATATTGGTGACAGAAATATAAATAAGAATCTTTAAGCACAAAATACAGCCTTAAAGATTCTCTTCCAATAAGTTTTCTGTGTGTATTTGTATGATAAAACAAAGACTTCCTTAACATACTCAAATACAGAAATAACCATTCAGGGATCCTGCTTATTAACATCATGTGAGGCATAAAAAGGGCGATATATGCTCACCAAAAGTGTATGCCATGGCCATGAGGATGTCCAGCACATTAGTCCAAATGGAAGAGGAATTCCCTATAGCTGGTAAGGTCCTCCAGATGCTCCTCTTTGCAGATGACATTATGCTGATTGCATCAAGCCCCAGAATATTACAGAGCCTCCTAAATAAGAACAACAACCACTCAAAAGTTTTGGCCTAATAATCCTTACAGGGAAACACACACAAACACACATACACACAAGTAGATAGATGCCTATTGTTCAGATGAGGATATTCAGTTGGATGGATACTCCCAAAATCTTGTTCATCAGTAGACACTATGAATAGACAGAAAGCTAGACCCAGAATAAAACAGGAGGAAAAGAGGTGGTTTGGGTGTATTTGAAACAGTAATTTGAACTCTCAATGGTCTCCAGCTTCTCATGGAAACAATACAAAACAAAACAAACAAAAGCCATCCTTGTTAACATGATATTCTGCCAGTGATAGTGCATGACTATGAATTATGTAACATATCTATCTCCAAAGAAATAAAATTGCCACTCTCTCGAAAGATAATGATTTTAAAAATGAATTGTTGGTAATAACCAGTGCTAACCATAACATCAAAGACACATATGAACAGAAAAGGAGATGTCATATAGCAAGAGGGAAAACAGACAACCCATTTGATACACAGATACTCAGGCAAGGTTAAAAGATATAGATAATGACCCCTAGTAAACTGTAACCATACACTCCCATGGAAGGTTATGGGAAGATGTGGACCAAAGCTGAAGAAGATGAGAAGTTTTGGATGCGTAGCCATCTGCACCACTGGAGGGACCTTCTATGAGTATGAGGTCATAGCATAGTACAGTAGAAAGAATATTGGTTCTAGAATCAGGGAACCTGTATTCAAATCCCTCTTCTGATGTCTACTGCCTATGTGACCTTGTGCAATTTACCCAACCTACTTGGTCTCAATTTCTTCATATGCAAAATGATCAGGTTGGACTAGATGGCCTCTAGATGTATGATTCTATAGTCTAATAAGATATATCCCAGGAAATACGTCAGATTATAGATGCTATCCATTGGAGCCATATTGCTCCAAAAAGAAATTTTCCAGGAGGGATCATCCAAAGAGGAACCCTCACCTCATTTTAGATGAAGTTATTTACTAAAATAGTCAAAGTCCTAGGATCAAGAGCATTGTTTAGAGCTTGAGGATCCTTCATCACATGTAGCATATTCCTAGTGCTTTATTTTACCTTAATCCAAAGAGTCTATGACAAAGCGGAAATGGTCCCTAAATTGCATTCTCCTTCTTTCAAAAATTAAAAAACCCATATTACCATGAAACAACATAACTTAAAATGTCAGAATTACCAATTGTGATATCTATATACATCCCACTAACTTCTGATTATAAAGGTCATAATTAACCCTCACTCTACTTCACATTCCCCAAAACACTTGGCTTGGATTTTGTCACTAACTGGGAATTCCCCTCCAAATTCACCTCTTCACCCAAGCTATTCAAAGTAAGTATTCTTACTTAACCATATCCTTGATGCCAATAACTATGTCATCTCACCTTTCTCTTAAAATTTTGTCTGCCTAAACCCAAGCTAAAATCTTTGGGGTTTCTTTCATCTTTTCTCCATCCATGGATTGCAGTTCATTTCAGCCCTTGTCACTGGCAGAAGCCAAAACTCACCACCACCACCTGAGACATACCCATAGCCAAATCCGGCTACAGTTCAGATAACATATGCCTTTCAGCAGATCTGTTAACATTTCTTTACCCATTTGAACTTGAAACACACCAGAGATGCTTTCAAATATTTAATTTCATAGGATGAGCTGTAGAGCTACAGACATGGGCTTTATCAGAGCAATGTGATGGCATAGCTCTTTCTAAGTAGAAACATTGGGTTTATCTTGAGGCAAAGAGGCTGAATTCACAATTACAGTTAATAGTATATATAGCTGCAAAGGCCAGGACAGGATGATGTTTTCATATGGGTGCAGAACTTATCAAATCTTATGTATGGAAATAATGGAAATAGAAATAAATGGAAATAATACTATTTGTATATTTTTTATAGTAACCATGCCACATCTTACATTTTTTACTGTAATTATTTGTGTACATTTTTATTATTTTCATTTCCTACTCACTCTCCTGTCTGCTATACATCCACATGTGCTGCCTTGTCCACCTAAGGATGACTCTACCCCGAGGGAGTACTCTCTGTTTGGGGAGTCCCTGTTTGGGACTACAATATCTTGATTAAACCATAGCTATCTTTTAATCCTCCCTTATAACAATAAATACTGTCAAACAAAGTTGATCCACACATTGACAATGATTACAAACAGATATCTCATTTAGTAATGGTAGTCAACTACTTCTCTGTTGAGAGGTGGGAGACATGATTCCTGATTAATCTTAAATTACCATTTATCACTTTTTAGTTTCTAATAGATTAACATCAACAGTCAGAAATGAGAGCAGCTGACTTCCAGTTATTGGGGACAGCACATAGAGAGAAGCTGGATTCATTTCACAGAGAAAAGTGAAGCCTGAAACAGAACTGTGGTAGATAATATTCTGGTTTGGCTGAAGCAAAGAATTTATAAAGTTCAATGTTATGATACATGGTGGAGAAATGAAGGGCAATTAGAAGCCAAATTTCAGATTTTCATGAATATTAGAATCAGAAACTTTTACTCCATTAAGAAGGGAGGTTCTGAATGTTTTTGTGTAGAGTAGTGATATAATCAAATTAATACCTAAGGAAGATTATTTAAAAAATAATGTGAAGGATGGATGTATATTAGATTGAGGCAAGAAATTGAATTAAAAGGTTATCACAACAAGAAAGGTAGAAAGGTAATGGGGAACTGAACTCAAATGCTGGTAGCATTACTGTTAAAGAAAAGACATTTTTAAAATGATGAGAAAAGTCACCTTTCTCATTTTCTTGGAGGACTGGAAGAATACTATGGGAATGTTGCATATGTTGTCAGATATGGTGGATTTATGAACTGACTTTTTTCTGACATTTTTGTTTCCTGTTTTACTACAAGGAAATGATCATTGAATAGGGGAGGTAGGATGGATAACTTCAGAAATTATCATTAAATAAACTAAAAGGTAGCAATAAAATTTTCAGAAGAAGCTACTAGAGTCAAAAGATCTGAGTACAAATGTTAGCTATGCTACTAACTAATTGTGTGGCCTTGGTGAAATCATTTAAACCCTAAGTATAATTACTGTGAAGACATTAAAGTTATATGCTACCTCATGTCCAGCACAGTTCTTTAAACATCTTGGATACTAAACAATATTTGTTATTCAAAATTTCCTAAGCTGATAGATCAGATTGAAGATAAGGAGAGGAAAATAAAAGATCTCAGTATAATGATGAAAGAAGAGGTTTTTCAAAGACTCAAACTATGGAAGAGATACTAAAATAATCATTACAGGATATCTCTTTCTTGCTTTTTTTAACTTTAAATTTATTTTTCTTCCTTTTCATTTATAAAATAATAATTTCACAAAGGGTTGCATGCATATGATTAAACAAAGATGTATATGTATATTTTAAAGGAGATATGTTGCTCCAATCAATATCTTGAAATGAATGAAAACATGTTTTTTTTTCACTTGTATATTTTCATTTTACATTTTTTTAAATTTCATATAATGTATACAGCTCTCTGAAAACTTATATGAGAAGCAAATTAGTGATCTTCCATAGATGAAGTAAATGAAGCTTTGATTTATGAACGTTCTAATTGTTCATCTCTTTGATGTAAAATTATGAGTGTCAGATGAAATATGCAGCCAATTATATTTTACTCAAAAACAGGAATATATGTATACATGTGTGTATACATATAATTTATACATTGCATATAAATTCAATAAGACTCAGCATATTAATTCTCTTCATAATATAGTTCTTTGCTACCTTTTGAACCATTTCGTACCTTACTCTTCTCTATGAATTCTAGGTATGCTTGATTTATCTATCATTTCATATGTCGCCTTTTTGTGGGTAAACTCTTTTAGAAGACTATCTAAAATGGATACCTCCATTTATTTTTCTCTCATTCTCTTCTTATGTATCTACAGTCTATCTTCTGACTTCATCATTCAACTTAAACTGTCCTCACCAAAGTTACTAATGATCTCTTAATTGCTAAATCTAATGGCCTTTTCTCAATCTTCATAATTTTTTTACTTCTCTTCACCTCTGGCCAATCAATCTCATCTCAATATTCTCTTCTGTTTAGGTTTTTATACCAATCTCTCCTGTTTTTTCTCCTACCTATCTGGCTGCTTCTTCTCAGTCTCCTTTGCTGCATCTCCATTCAGGTCACTCCTTCTAATAGCAGGTGGTCAGGCCCTCTTTTTGCCTCTTCCTCTTTCCTATTTCACTTGGCAATCTCATCAGCTCTTAGAGACTCAATTATCATCTCTATGCTGTGATTCTCAAGTATACTTATCCAGATCAAAAATGACATCTCAAACTGTGCTTTCATATACATATTAACATGTCCAAAATTGAATTCATTCCCTTTCCCCCAAAATTCTCCCTTTCTTCTTAACTTCTCTATTAATATTAAGGCATTAACATCCTCTCAATCACCCAGGCTTTAAAATGTGTCATTCTCAACTTCCCACTGTATTTTCTCTCCCAAACACAAATATGCAAACTGTTGCCAAGGCCAGTTAATTACAATAAGTTTGCACATACCCCCTTATCTTCGGTGACACCACTACCATCTCGTTGCAGGTCCTCAACACTTTATGCCTGGATTATTGCAATAGCCCACTAGTTGTTCTCATAGACACAAGTTCTCACTCTACTCCATCCTCCACTCAGTTCTCAAACTCATTTTTCCTAAGGTGCTGGTTTGAAGATATAACCTCTTCTATTCAATAAA
This sequence comes from Phalanger gymnotis, assembly GCA_028646595.1. NCBI lineage: Eukaryota > Metazoa > Chordata > Mammalia > Diprotodontia > Phalangeridae > Phalanger > Phalanger gymnotis. The sequence continues at coordinate 143,100,573 of CM053622.1, read as the reverse complement.
CTCCATGGTTCCCCAAAAGGTTCAGGATCAAATAGAAAATCCTCTCTTTGGTATTCAAAACCCTTCATAACCTGCTCCCTCTCCTCCATCTTTCCTGTATTCTTATTTCTTACACTACTACCTTCTTCCACCTTGTCTATGATACAGTGACACTGGTTTAATTTGCTGTTCCTACCACAATACACTTGATCTGCAAATTCTGTGTATTTTCATTGGTTGTCCCTGAGAATGCCAAGAATGCTCTGCCTCCTTGTCTCTGCCTTTTAGTTTTTCTGTAGTCCTTCAATTCAAACAGGAAGCCTTTCTCATTCTCCCTCTTCCCCAAACACACCTACTGATAATGTCTTGCCACTGAAATTACCTTCATTTATACTGACTATACCAAATATGAACATAGCTTTTTGCACTTTGTATCTCCCATTAGAACATGAGCTCCTCGAAGGCAGAGGTCATATTTTTGCTTCCCTTTGTATTATCTGCATGCAGCATGACTAGCATATAGTAAATTCTTAATGAATGACTGATTTTTGGTGGGTTTGATTTTCACATAGAGAATTTTACAATATCTCTGATGAACCTAATGTGCTGATAATTCTCTTCTTCCTTGATGTCTGCCTAGTGCTACTGAAAAGCAAAGCAGTAAAATCAAATTTAAAAGAAAGTTTTGTGTGTGTGTGTGTATGTGTGTGCATATGTAAGCATTTCATGACGTGTTTTCACTGTTGGACAGGCTAGCTACCAATGGAGACTCAATACTGTCTATGCTCTCTACTCATTTCATGGTAAGTAGTTAAGGCCCCTATCCATTCTGGAAAACAAATAAACAAACCTCCTGCAGCCAATTTTCTGGTGATAATTTCTTAATAAATTTACTCTAATCATTGTAATTTGCCCAATAAACACAAATTATACATATTAAAATTAAAGACTGAATGGACAATCTCTTTATTTGGTAAATGAAAACCAAAAATACAGAGAGACCTGGGACTTAGCTCAGCAGTTGGCAGTATATTTAGTTGGCATTTTGCTAAAGTTGTTTCTGTGACCTGAGAAACATTCACTTTCTAGTATGTCCGACTTGGAAAGAAATCAAGACGCAAATGTCTAATGGATATATATGAAATCCAGAAATGTAAATGTAAATGCAAATGTAAAACTACTACGCTTTTCAGATTTTCATGAATCATCTGAAAATACTGTCATTCAAACATTCTACCATGGCTCTGGACAAATTTAATTATCCTTTTCTGTATGTAGATATCTGGTATAGGGATAAAGACTGGACCTGTGATTTCATTGGTTCAGGGTAGTCCAGCAGAGTCTTTGAGAGATTCTGAGAGCTCTGAGAGCTTAAGTGATTTGCCCTGATTACACAAGCACTATGGGTAAGAGATGGGATTTGAACATATGTCTTCTTATTTTGAATCAGTCTCTCTTTCTGCTGACTCCATTTCTCCCGATACCTATGCTGCCCCAGTTCTTCCTTATCCCCAATTTCTTAAATCAGCTAGGTCATGCAGTGGATAGAGTGTAGCATTTGGAGTTAGGAAGATCTGAATTCAAATCTTACCTTAGATGTTTAGTTACTTTGGGCAAGTCTAACTTATCAGCCTTATTTCCCTTCTCTGTAAAATGGGATTAGCAATAGGACCTACTTGATTTGAGAATCAACTGATGTAATACATGTAAAGTGCTTGGCAAAATTTAAAGCATTACATAAATGCTCTTATTATTATTACTAATATTATTGCCACCCTAGAGAATGTAACTAAATAAATTAAACACTGGGAATGGGATGAAAAAGGCTTTGATGGGCAAATGTTGCTTTGGTTTTCCTCTGGAGACCTGAGGCCCAGCATTGGCCATTAATTCAGATTGCCCTGTAGATAAAATGTTGGGCTGACAGTCAATAAGATCTGAGTTCAAACCTCGTTTCAGACATTTACTATCTATGCGACCATAGTGAATTAATTAACCTCTGAGCTTTAGTTTCTTCATCTGCATATGTGGTTATAAGAGTACCGACTTCACAGTGTTATTGTGAAAATCAAATTGTTGTTCAGTCATTTCAGTTGTACTCAATTCTTCATGACCCCATTTGGGGTTTGCTTGGGAGAGATACTGGAGTGTTTTGATATTTCCTTCTACAGTACATTTTTTTTATTATTAACAGAAGAGGAACTGAGGCAAACGGGGTTAAGTGAACTGCCCAGCTTCACACAGCTAGTACATTTCTTAGGCCATGTTTGAATTCAGGAAGATGAGTGTTTCTGACTTCAAGCCTGGCACTCCACCCTATGCCACCTAGCTGCCTCAAAGATCAAACTAGTAGTTAATATTTTTATTGTACTATGCTATCTCTCAGACATATCATATATAGTTAGGCGATATAGTGGATACAGCTCTTGGCCTGGAGTGATGAAGACCTGAGTTCAAACGAAGCTTCAGACACTTAATAGCAGTACTCTGGGCAAGTCATTTAACCTCTGTTTGCCTTAGGTTCTTCAACTGTATAATGAGCATAACAATTGCGCCTACCTTAAAGGATTATTTTAAGGATCAAATGACATAATATTTGCAAAAATCTTAGCATAGCTCTAAATCGATATCATTGCTGTTATTGTAATAAGTATTCCTAATAATTTTGACCATTTCCTAGTGTATTTATGTGGCTAATGGAATGGAAGTATTTTTTCTTTAGCTTTTTTTTTAGAAACATAAACAACTTAAAGAAGTAGGCATTGTTACCTGATTTATTAAATAAGGAGGCCAAAAGTGAGTAAGGAGAATACATTTAGATTTATCATCATTATTTCTTTTTAATCATTTTATCAATGGAAAATGACCTTTGTCTCACTAGGACATCTTACATACAGCAGGGGATGTTAATGTAATTATCCTTTTAGGAAAGAATTAAGAAATTGTAAATGTCAAAAGGAAATAAAAATGTTTTATTCTTAAATGGTTTTCTGAAGTTTCCATGTTTGTCAATTTCCTCCAACAAATATTCCTTAGGGGCTTTTGTATTCCCCTCAGATTCATACACAACTTTGAATTTGTAGTACGTAATTATATTTGTGCTAAAATTTAAGGTGAGATACAAAATATCCTAAGGGACTAACAATACTTCACACACACACACACACACACACACCAAAGTAATTTTAAAACACTTGTCCTGTCATATCACTGTCCTACTCCATAGCCTAAAGTAGCGCTTTAATACATTAGCCCTGGGATCAAGTTCAAATTTCCCTTCCTGCTATGTAGAACATTCATAATCTTGTTGACCTTTTTATCCAATATAGCTCTAATGTCTAACAGTATGCATCCTGAACTCCCATTCCGTAGGAATTCTAACAACATCCTATTGCTTTCTTTGATCATGTTCTTCCTCTCATCCCAAGACTATGTCCCATTTCCTCCTTCCTAATCAAACCTTGCCTATCATTCAAGGTCTAGATCCATTAAATCTAATAGAAAGGACACTGGATTTAACATCAGAGTACCATTTCTATTTCTAACTTTCCTACCCATATTGACCTAGAGCATGACATTAAAAGTCCCTCAGTTTCTTCATCTATAAAAAGAGTAGTTACACTTAATGATCTTTAAGGTAATGGTAACTATAACTCCCATGACTACATTATACCTCTGATCTCTCCATTTTCTTAACACACACACACACTCACACACACACACTCACTCCCAATTGGACCTACCCACTCTAGCAACCTCCCCTGACCACTGGAGATTCTTCCTGAAAGAGCTAAGCCACTCTGCTTTTGAACTCTTGTCTTGGGCCATGATGTCTGATTGATAAGAAGCCTGTCCATAGAGCCAGCTCCAGACTTTACTATGCTTCAATCCAGCCATCTTCTTTGCCATGTTCACACCTGCCTCAAGCATACTTCCCCCCCTTCCATTTCCATCTCTTCATTTAGGAAAAGCAATCAAATCAACACTACCATAGTTTTTGGAAATTGTGTGTCACTCACCTGTAACTTCTCATAATAAAAAGAAAAAATAATCCTTCTTTGATGACCATTCTACTATACTATATACTATAGTATATATATACTGTATACTATAGTATATATATACTATATACTATACTATATACTATAGTGTTCTCTCCCCCAACAGAACATAAGCCCTTTAAGGGAAGTGACTCTTTCATTTTTGTATTTGCATCCAGTGCTTAGTATAATGTCTGCTTCGTGTTAAATGCTTAATATATACTTTTTTGAAAAAAATTCATTTATTATTCATTCATTCACTCACTCATACATTCATTTGTTCATACAGACTTGAGCTCTGTGAACTGGAAGGAGACATAAGTCATCTTTTTTTATATAAACACACAAAAGTAGTCACTTATACATAGTTACCCAATTAGTTATTGTTATAGTTATTGTTAAAGTCAAGAGTCCCTAATCCCAATTCCAGTCATGTTATCATTTAGCATTGGTTCCCCTCGTGGCTATACCTAAGTTCATTATATTATTTGGGTATTTTAAAACTAAATTTGTATCTCTTGAGTCCTTGGTGATGATTATTTTATCAAAACTAGATGACTGTGAATTCAAAGGAAATATATTTAATCAAACAGAATAATAAGACAATGACAAGGATTAGAATAAAGTAGCACTAGAACCCTAGTCTCCCATGTTCAAATAGCAATGGTTATCTACCTGGTAAACACTGTGTCTTCCTAGAACAGGGATGGTAGAGAGTAATACAGAGCAGAGATGATGATGGATGGTGAGAGTAGGCCTCCATATATTAATCTTCTTCTATAAAATTTATTATGTAAATTATGAATAATACTTGTTGATAGAACAGAATCTATCTATACCTCCTTGAATTAATTAAAACCACTGAGTCAAAGACTTATTCATGCCCTAGAGAATTAGTATAAAAGGAAGGAGCTATCTTAGAAAAGAGAGACTCTGACAGTCTAGATTCCAGATGTTGGGGCAAGTGTGACCTTCCAACTCACCTCTGAGAAACAAAGATAGTATTGACTTATGGCAAAGAAGGGAGAAATAAAGGACAGTCCTTGAATTTATAGGCATGTCCCAACAGAAGGTCCAGACAGAGAAAAAAGGCCTAAGAAAGATGAGCTGTTTCCCAAACTTCCCCTCATACTGACTATGTATACACAGACCCTATAATATAATTTGCTGGGTGTTTTTATCCAAATGTTTATATTAAATTGAATTTTGTTTCAACTACAAAGAGGACAGGGTTTAACTATAGAGTTATAATTGTGTGTGTGTGTATCTATATATTTATATCTCTAGATGAAGATAGATAGTTAGGAAGAGAGCCCAACCTCTCTCTACTTGATAGGAATTTTCCCAAGTTGAGGCTCAGAGAAGAACTATGACTGACCTCACTACTTCTAGTGTAATGTAAACTCCCTGAAGTTGAACAAAAAGGAGCCTCATAGACCTTAGTGGCCATTATATCACTCCCTAGATTATTTTACCAGTGTTACTCTGAACTTGCTACAAAAGCTTACCAAAAGTGTAGACATCACTGTGCTTTCTAGCCATGAGCTACAGTTCAAAGATCACTGAAATTCTTTGCCTAGCAAACATGATAACAGAAACCCCAGACCCTCTGAAGTCTGGCTTCCAACCTCATCATTCAACTGAAACTGTTCTTTGCAAAGTTATAAATGATCTCTTGATCACTAAATACAACAGACTTTTTTCAGTCCTCATCCTTCTTGATTACGCTAGGTTTTCATTGCAACTACTCTCTCTTGAATCTCTTCCTACCTGGATGGTGACTCCTTCTCAGTCACTTTTACTAGATTTTCACTCAGGGTACATCCTTACTATGAGTGTCTCCCAGTGGTCTGCCCTTGCATCTGTTTTCCCTCCATACTATATGGCTCATGGATCTCATCAGCACTCATGGATTTAACATCTCTTTGCAGATGATTCTCAAATATACTTATCTAGTTTCGACCTTTCTCCTGACCTCCAGTCTGACATCACCACCTGCCTGTTAGCATGTCAAATTATATGTGCCATAGACATCTTCAACTCCCAAACAGAACTCATTACCTTCTTCCCCTAATGCACTTCTCTCCCAAACTTCTCCATTAATATTGAGGGTACCACTATCCTCTCAATCATCTAGTTTTGCAACATAGTTACCATCCTTAACCCCTTACTTAGGCTCACCTTAGTTATCTAAGATGTTGGCAAGTTCTGTCTTTTTCACTTTCACATCTCCCCTATATGACCCCTTCTCTCTTCTGACATAGGACGCTCATCACTTCAATCATGGATTACTCCAACTGCCTGCAGTTTCATATACCTGCCTCAAGTCTCTTCCCATATCCTGTCCATCCTCCATTCAGTTTTTAAAACAATAGTGCTAAAGCAGAGGTCTGACCATGTTGCTTTCCTACTCAATAACTCTAGTAGCTTCCTATTCTCTGGGATGAAATATAAAATCTTTTGTTTGACAACTGACTCCTTCCTCCTACGTTTCTAGGGCTTTTACACCTTGCTCCCTTCCACATACTCTATGATCCAATAACATTGGCTATTTGGCCACTCATTGTAAAGAACATCGCTCTAAATTTTTGCGTCTTTTTATGGGACTCCCCTCATGCCTAGTATTTTTTCCCCATCTTCCCATCCTGGTTTCCTTGGATTCCTTCAAGACAGTTGAGATCTTACCTTACGCAAGAGGCCTCCCCCTTACCCCTTGAAACTAGAGATTTCCCTTCTGGATTTCTTGTATCTATATAGTTGTTTGCACGTTGTCTCTCTTTTAGAATGTGAGTTCTTGGGGGCAGAGCCAAGACGGTGGAGTAAAAGCAGGGACTTGCTTGAGCTTTCCCCCAAACCCCTCCAAATACCTGTAAAATGACTCTAAATAAATTCTGGAGCTAAAGAATCCACAAAAAGACTGAATGAAACAAATCTCCAGGCCAAGACTAACTATAAGGTGGAAAAGAAAGGTCTATTGTGCTGGGCTGGCAGCAAAGAGCAGTCCAGCCTGGGCCGCGCCAGCACAGACAGGGCTGGAGCAGGCCTCAGAGCACTGAATCACTGAGAACTGTGGCAGTTTCCAGACTTCTTAACCCACAAATGCCAAAGACAAAGTAGAAGGTCAATGGAAAAACTCTGTAAGACCTGGTTGAGAGAAAAGTGGGGTCTGGCCCCAGCCCTGGGGTAGTAGTGGTGGTGGCGGCGACAGCAGCAGCAGCAGCAGGGGCTGCTTCCAGAACTCCAGGCCCACAGAGGGTGAGGGGATCCAGCAACTGATCAGAGTGGGATTGCAGGGAAATCTTTCTGGCACTAAGGCAGAACGGTCTTGCTTTTTCCTGCTTGGATCTGGGTCACAGTTCTGAGTGGCAATCCTAGGGTTAGAAGGAACACTGGTGGAGTAGAGCTTGTGGTGGCTGTGGAGAGGGAATCCTCCTCAAAGTACCAAAGCAGAAAAGAGTGCTTGAGAACACTCACAGACCAGAGCACAGGCCAGGAGAGGAGTAAACACTTATCCTTGCGTCATACCATCTTAGAAGAACTGAAAATTTACAAGTGCCTCTGACAATAGCTATGCAAAACCCCTGAAACTTATGACAGAGCACTCTCCACTCTGGAAGCAGAGCCCTACCTTGACAAAGAGCTCAAAAGTAATGGGCTAAGAAAATGAGCAAACAACCTAAAAAATCAGACTATAGAATCTTACTTTGGTGACAAAGAACCAGAAAACAACAAAGTCAAAGCTCCTATTTCTAAAGCCTCCAAGAAAAATATGAATTGGTTGCAGGTCATGGAAGAGCTCAAAAATGATTTTGAAAATCAAGTAAGAGAAGTAGAGGAGAAATTGGGAAGAGAAATGAAAATGATGCAAGAAAATCATAAGTCACTAGCTTGTTAAAAGAGACCCCCAAAAAAACTGAAGAAAATAACACCTCTAAAATGGACTAACCTAAATGGCAAGAGAGGTACAAAAAGCCAATAAGGAGAAGAATGCCTTAAAAAGCAGAATTGGCCAAATGGAAAAGGAAGTCCAAAAGACCACTGAAGAAAATAATTCCTTAAAAATTAGAATGGAGTAAATGGAAGCTAATGACATTATAAGAAATCATAAGATTATAAAACAGAACCAAAAGAATGAAAAAATAGAAGACAGTGAAATATCTCATTGGAAAAACCACTGACCTGGAAAATAGATCCAAGAGAGATAATTTAAAAATTATTGGACTACCTGGAAGCCATGATAAAAAAGAGCCTTGACATCATCTTTCAAGAAATTATCAAGGAAAACTGCCTTGATAATCTAGAACTAGAGGGTAAAATAGAAATTCAAAGAATTCAACCATCACTTCTTGAAAAAGATCCCCAAAAGAGAACTCCTAGGAATATTGTAGCCAAATTCTAGAGTTCCCATTTCAAGGAAAAAATATTGCAAGCAGCCAGAAAAAAATGGGGTATTGTGGAAACACAATCAGGATAACGCAAGATCTAGCAGCTTCTACATTAAAGGATCAAAGGTCTTGGAATCTGATATTCCATAGGTCAAAGGAGCTAGGATTAAAACCTAGAATCATCTACCCAGCAAAACTGGACATTTATTGAAATGTGTGAATTGAAAAAGAGAACTTCCAAGCATTCTTGATGAAAAGACCAGAGCTGAATAGAAAATTTGACTTTCAAATACAAAAATCAAGAGAAGCATGAAAATGTAAAGAGGAAAGAGAAATCATAAGGGACTTATTAAAGTTGAACTGTTTACATTACTACATGGAAAGACGATATTTGTAACTCATGAGACCTTTCTCAGTATTAGGGTAGTTGAAGGGAAAATATATATATACACATATATACATACAGAAAGAGACAGAGACAGAGATAGAGAGACAGGGAGAGACACAGAGAGAGACAGAGAGACAGAGACAGCCAGAGAGAGAGAGACAGAGAGACAAAGGTCACAGGGTGAGTTGAATATGAAGGGATGATATCCAGAAAAAAATTAAGGGGTAAGAGAGGAATATATTGTGAGGAGAAAGGGAGAGATAGAATGGGGTAAATTATTTCACGTAAAAGAGGCAAAAAAAAGCTGTTATAATGGAAGGGAAGAGGGAGGAGATGAAATGGGACAAGTGAGCCTTACTCTCATCAGATTTGGCTTAAGGATGGAATAACATACACACTCAATAGGGTATCTTACCCTGCAAGAAAGAAGGGGGGAAGGGGATAAGAGGTGGGGTCATAGAAGAGAGGGCAGATTGGGGCAGGGGGGTAGTCAGAAGGAAACACTTTTGAAAAGGAACAGGGTAAAAAGGAGAAAATACAATAAATGGGGGTGGGTGGGATAGGATGGAGAGTAATGTCTTTCACAACATGACTGTTATGGAAGTGTTTTGCATAACTACATATGTATAACCTATATTGAATTGCTTGCCTTCTCAGTGAGGGTAGATGGGGAGAAAAGAAGAGAGAGAATGTGGAACTCAAAGTTTTAAAAACAAATGTTAAAAATTGTTTTTACATGCAACTTGGAAATAAGATATACAAGCAATGGGGTATAGAAATCTATCTTGTGCTATAAGAAAGTAAGGGGGAAGGGGATAAGTGGGGGGGATAGAAGGGAAGGCAGACTGGGGGAAGGGGTAATTAGAATGCATGCCATCTTGAGGTGGGGTTGGGGGAGGAGAGAGATGGGGAGAAAATCTGGAATCCAAAATCTTGTGGAACAGAATGTTGAATACTAAAAATAAATCAATTTTTAAAAAAAGAAAATCTTTGACAAAAAAAAGAGAGTATCTTGAGGATAGGGGTCATGTTTTTGCTTTTGCTTGTATCTTCATTGCTTGGCATGGTGTCTGGATCATACATAATACGCTTATAATTAATGCTGGTTGATTGACTGGACCACAGCTCTTACTGTTTTCTTTAAGTTCTAGACAGTATACTAGAGCTCAGAACCCAACTGCCATTATCTTCCTATCTCTCCTTGTCTAATCTATTGTATTGGTAATTAAGGTGGGACTTTTTTTAACCATTTTCTCTTTTAGAAATGCTAAAATAATCAAGTGCCTTTGATTAAGCCTTACTAGGTGCAAAGCCCTAGGCCCATACCCTTTTGCTATCTAGGTACTAATCCCCAGGCCCACACCCTTTTGCTGATTAGGTGTGAATCCTTCTGGTCCTTTCATGGGCATATAAGATCCAAGGTTGCCCTTTGACTTTCGGGGCTCTCAGTTACTGGAACAGTGGCATGTGACTCTGGGCAAGTCATTGTTAAGAGGTCCCTGGCTCATCAACCCAGATGTTGATGCTTTCCTGGCAACTATAAATTATGATTTGGTCTGTTTATATTGTGTATGTTTGTAATTTGTTTGTATTGGCTCTGAAGCTCAGATTGCTGGCTTTTCCTCCTGAACTAACTGAGTGACATTGGATTAAAGGAAAGATTGTTAACCCCTTAACATTACTTTCCTTAGTAAAGCAGATCAAAATAAACTATGTTAGCGGCCTTCTGTGTGCTGGTTGTTGTTGGTTTTACACAGCTACAGTAGCTGCTAGAGAAATTGTTGCTACATCCATGCAATTCTCTAATTCCATGTCATACATTTTTGTAAGATTTCCTCCCAGCACTTCACATAACCTACCATGCTCAGATGCTTAATACATTGCAAACTCTAGTACAACCTTACAGGCAATGTACTTCCAGAGAGAGAATCAACTCTGTGAATGGATATACAACCTCACTATGATGCCTATACCACATTTTGTCAATTAATTTGCTGTATTATATTATTCCCTTAGTTATTCACACATGAGTTTATCGAAACTAATTTTACTCTAGTCTTCTTGAAATCAAAGACCTTGTCTTATACAACTTTTGTTTTCCTCTCAGTGCCTAGGTCACAAGTGTGTCCAAAATAGAAACTCAATAAATACTGAATTTAACTAAACTTAATTACCATGTCTACTATCCTTTGACTACATTATTCTTTTGACTAAATTGTGTGGGTATTACAATTTTATTGTTACTCTGAACTTGTCAGCATTCTGTGATCTCTAAATATTAAAGTTCCCCTGACACCTGACACAGATATACCCTAATGGTTCAGAATATATAATTAATAGTCCATCTTCCACTGATTTTGTGACATACATTTATCAAAACCAAATTCTTTTTGGTGTTTTCCGTATCTTGAATCTTCATACAGTATAGTTGGTACAGGAGACCTCTCAAGATACTATTAAGAGTAGGGGAAAACACCCATAGAAACAAAGGCTGGGCCAGGGTGTGCAGGGGAGAGTACTGGATAATAATGCTATTGCATAGCTAATTCCTAATACCATCAAAAAGACATGGTTACTACCTGTTACCTTCTTCTGCTCAAATACTTAAAAGTACTACATAAAAAATGCGATGAAAGCCAATTTATAAATTCTAGTTATACAAAATCTTATCCCTGCTATGCTTTCTATTCTGGTTTAAGGCCCCTTCAATATGGTAGGTATTTTGTGCATTTTTTTTCATGGAAACTGACATTAAGTCCTTTCCCCCCAGTGACTTGGCTATATTGTATTTGCTGTTGACGGTTTTTAATTGTTTTTTGTTTTTGTTTTTTATTTTCTTTGCAGCACTAAAAACATTCTGCAAGGGGCAAATGGATCTAATGTCATAGCAACAACAATGTAAATAGAGCCGAACTTAGATTCATAAGAATGTAAGGAGAGCGACATTTTATTTAATGAGTGATTCTTCAGTCTAATTCAATGCTGTAAATAAAGAGGGAAATTGGATATTTTTTCAGAACTTATTTCAGAACTTCCAAAAATTCATTTTCACCTGAGTTGTTAGTATCTTATTAGCAAGTTATCTACAATATTTTTTTTACATTAGTTCAAGCAACACAGTAATTAGAATTTTCACAACAGAAGAATATGAATACCTGTATACATTTGTGTCTATGTCATGTATGGACATGTATTTATACATTTGTATATTTATGAATACATATTATGTATGCATACACTCAGTCACACACATGAGCAGAGCAATAAATTCTAAAGCTATTTCTTAAAATGCCTTTTATCTCAAGGCCTTGGTTTTTGATGCTTGGTTACTGAAAATGATATGTCCACTTTAGAGACAGAGTTCCCCCAGAAGATTTCCTTTGCTATTTTCAGATCCTCCCTCTGGCCCTGTTCTGCTCTGTTTTGTTAGCAATGCTGACAGCAAAGTGATATTTACTAGAAGCTATTCTTGGCAGTTGGAAGATAGGAAGTTTTGTAAATTCCACCTAGCTACTAGCACAATACTTACGGAAAAGTGACTGAACAATAACTTTGCATAACATTTAAAACATGTTTGCTTAAAAATCTAGTAAGTGTGTGAATTACAGTATCATTTTGTAAATAGTATGCACAAGATATTTCCTGTTCTTTTAGCAATGAATAAATAATACTGAATTAGTTAGGCCGTGATGTGCCAGGTTTTACCATGCATCCTGGGGATGCATGTTCCCTGTGCAGGAGAAGAAGTGTGTTAAATCCCCTTCCTCTCCACATACCCCCCTCCCCTGCGCATATTTTCTTCCATAGGCTTTTCTCCAAGGAATACTCATAGCATCCATGGTTTGTAGCCATGGCATTTATCAACATGTATGATATGTAAAAAGATGATTATTCATATTATGCATATATATAAAACACATGTTGATATAAGAAATACACAATACATATACATGTGCATATGTTTTTCATACCTATATACATATTCAGTACATATATGTGGGTATATACATACACATGCATACCTATATACATGTGGAGGGAGGGAAGGATGGAGGAAGGGAAGAAAAGAGAGAGAGAGAGAGAGACAGAGAGAGAGAGTGTTTTAATATACCTGATTAAAAAATGTAGGAATGGCATGCAGATAAGACATACAGAGCTGCCACATTTTCATCCATAAGGATTAATTATTTATGACTTTTCCATTCTGCCATTGAAGGCCCTGGATATTAAATACAGTCCAGCGTGCTGAATCTAAGGTCAGTGTAACTGGTTTAAATCCTGGTTTTGGTGGTGTGTAACTTTGGGCAACTTATTTAATCTTACTTAACTTCTATTTCCTCACTTGTAAAATGAGGGCACATGACAAATAGTGTATATGGTTCCTTCCAGTACTAAATCTATGATATCACAGGTTGGAGAATAAGGACAGAATTTCCTTTTTAGTGTAGCTGAACAATAACAACAATCAGTGGTGGGACCTGAAACTGTATGACTCCGAGGATGGCTCCCACAAAATTTACAATACTGCTCATAGCTTCAAAATCCATCTATAATATAGGACGTCCTCTAGTCATCTCAAATGTAACACATCCTGAACACAACTTATTTTCTCCCCAAACTTTATGCTCTTCCAAACTTCCCTATTACTATTGAAGGTATCACCATCTTCCCAGTCAACCAAGGTCATGACCTCAGTGTAATCTTTATTCCTCATTCTTATTTACCCACATATGCAGTCCTCTCACTTTTTGCACATGTCCCTAAATTTTCTCTCATACAAGTACCATCCTAATTCAGGTTCATCACTTCTCAGATTATTGGAAGAGGCTATTCTCTTCTAATTGGTCTCCCTGCTTCAAGGCTCTCTTTATTCTAGCACATTTTCCACTAAGCTGCTAAGGTGATTTTTTGAAACTGTAACTGTCTTCCAATTGATAAATGGCCAAACGACATGAACAAATAATTTTCAGATGAAGAAGTCAAGCTATTGATAGTTATATGAAAATATGTTCTAAATCACTATTGATTAGAGAAATGCAAATCAAAACAACTTTGAGGTCTCACATCATACCTAACAGAGTAGATAACATGACAAAACAGGAAAATGATAAATACTGGAGAAGGTGTGGGAAAATTGGAACACTAATGTATTGTTGGTGGTGAATTGATCCAACCATTCTGAAGAGCAATTTGGAACTAGGCCCAAAGGGCTATAAAACTGTGCATACCCTTCGACCCAGTAATTCCACTTCTAGATTTGTATCCCAAAGAGATGATAAAAATGGGAAAAGGACCCGCATGTACAAATATATTTATAGCAGCTCTTTTTGTGGTTGGAAATTTAGGTGATGTCCATCAATTGGAGAATGGCTGAACAAGTTGTGGTATAGTAATGTAATGAAATACTATTGTCCTATAAGAAATGATAAGAATACAGACTTCAGAAAAACCTGGAAAGACTTATAAGAACCAATGCTGAATGAAATGTGCAGAACTAGATCACTGTACACAGTAACAGCCACATTGTATGATGACTGACTTTGATAGACTTACCTCTTCTCAGCAATGCAAGGATCTAAGACAACTCTAAAAGACTCAAAATGGAAAATGCTATTGACATCCAGAGAAAGAACTATGGAGTCTGAATGCATATGGAAGAATACTATTTGCTCTCCTTTTCTTTTGCTGTTTTGTTTTGTTTCTTCTTTCTCATAGCTCCTCTCATTAGTTTTAATTCTTCTTACCCTCATGACTAAAGTGAAAATATGTTTAAAATAAATATGTAGGTAGAGCCTACATCAGATTGCACCCCATCATAGGCAGGGGGAAGATAGGGAGAGGGAGAAGATTTAAAACTCAAAATCTTATGTAAGGGAATATTGAAAGCTAAAAATAAATTAATTATTTTAAAAAAAGAAAATATAGCTCTGATCATGTCTTTGAACCCTCATCAGCAAGGTCCAGTAATGGCTCTCTATTATCCACAGGATGCACTTAGCTCTCAAGGTTTTTCAGTGCCTCTAAACTTCCTGCTTTTCTAGTCTATTTATACCTTACTCCCTTGCACACAGCTTTTAATCCATCTACAATGCCCAGGTTAATATTCCTTATATACAACATTGTATCTTCTGCTGCTGTACCTTTGCACTGGCTATCTTCTAGGCCTGCAATGCCCTTTATCTCTTGACTTCTAAAGTTTCAGTTAAGAATCATTTCAAAAACCACCTTCCACTGTAGGCCTTTCTCATTCCCCAAAACCTTTTATTTCTTCCCCCTCTGATATTATCTTCCATCTAGCCTCTGTATATCTTGAATGTAGCTAGTCATTTACATATTGTTTCCCCTATTAAAATGTTTGTTTTATTGCCTTTCTTTGTATTCCCATTAATTAGTACAGGAATTGGAACACAGAAAGTGCTTAATAAATGCTTGTTGACTAACTGATCCTAATGGTCTTCTCAGCCTCTAAAGCTATACAACAACAACAGCCACTATTACAACAATAACTAATACTTACATAACATTTCAAGGTTTATAAAGCATTTTCTAAATATGAGCACATT
The DNA here is from genome assembly GCA_028646595.1 of Phalanger gymnotis. Lineage (NCBI taxonomy): Eukaryota > Metazoa > Chordata > Mammalia > Diprotodontia > Phalangeridae > Phalanger > Phalanger gymnotis. Next base: position 143,085,218 of record CM053622.1, on the reverse strand, counting down.
TCCTTCTCATACCAAGTGTGAGGTAGAAGTTACTGTTATTTTACAGCATGGGAAACTGTGGTAGATACAAGTAAGATAATTGGCTGTGGTCACATAGCCAGTAAGTTAATGTCTAAGACTAGATTTGAATGTAAGTCTTTCTGACCTTAGGTCAAGCAAACATGAAAAATCATCACAAGTCTAATCGTTGCAAAGATAGGTGTATAATTCCCTTCAAGTTAGCTAGCCATAATAATCTGTATCCATTTTAGCTTCTTTTGAATCTCCTAGAAATCTCCACTTCAAGATTGCTGACATATAGTTAGGAAGAAGCTTAGCAGTGATCTAGTCTGCCAATACCATGTATGAGAAAGGCAAGATTCACTATATCAATGGTGACCATAAATATGCCTGTGTAGTTTGGTATTGCAGAATGTAAGAGACACTCCATATAGAAGGCAGAATAAATAAAACATTTATTCGGAGACCAGAAGATCAAATCCCAAAACCAACAACTTCGATTTGACATAGCGGCAATTGTATCCCCAAACCAGTAAGTCCACTTTATCATAAAAGCAAAGAAATTAAAACAAAATATTGCAGCAGGGAGCCAAGCCATCCTGTAACCTTCTTTTCTGCTGGGGCCTTCCTGTAAACATTCACTCACAAATCCTAGCTGTCTGCTTGTCCTCTCCCACTCTCTCTCTCTCTCTCTCTCTCTCTCTCTCTCTCTCTCTCAGCCCTTGCAGTTCTGTCTGAGCTTAAGGGCTAACCTCAGGGGAAGATCTTTAATCACATCAACACTACATACCATTGTTTTACAGATGAGGAAATTGAGGCCCAAAAAGGTGAAATAATCTGTCTGATATGACACCAATAATCCACAGATTTTTTTTCCATTGCTTCATGCTAATTTCTGTTGACACCTCTTTCAAGTCAATTAGAATGACAAAAAAGGCTGTACACAAACACACACACATACACACACAGTGAAAGGATCTCAAACTCTGGGTAACCATGATCTGGAGAACAGATAATGGAATATGCTCTTCTCCTTTTGTTAGTAACTTTGAGGACTATTGGAAATTGCATACACTGTGTGAAATAGTCACTTTATCAGCTTCTTTCACTTTACTGTTTTTCTTTGATGGCTCATTTTGGGAAGCAGAGAGACAAAATATTCAGAAATGATCATCACATGAAATCAAAAGAAAGAACAAATCATTAAAAATCAGAGATCAAGCATCAATGAAATACTGATGAAGACAAATTTAAATACTTGTATCTGTTACACATAATTTTAAAAAAAAATCACTGTGATGAGATTTAAGTATAGGGAAACAATGCCAAAATGAGAATCATTTAGAAAGTTAGGAATGTAAGGAATGATAATAAAGAAAGTGGCTATATACTTTTAATTAAAAAAGGGTTTTTTTTAAATAATCTTAAGTCATAGAAACTAAGAGCAATGGAAGAAACAAATGAGTTGAGTATTAAATTTGATACACTTAGAATGTAGTGATAAGGAAATGCACCACACCATGGAAATGATCATCTAAACTATTGTTCAATTGCTAGAATTTTCTGTTTCTCTTGTATTTTAACCTCTTGCTTACCTCAGTAAATGCTAAAAATCTTTACCCCATATAGAAAAAACAAATTACTTTAATGCATTTCAAAATCTGAAAAATTAAATATTCAAAAATCAAAATATTTTTGTAGTTTATATTATTCTTGGATTTCTTTGCTTTGTCCTGTCTCTTCTTTTTGTCTCTCAGTCTGTTTTTGTTTTCTTTTTTCTTCATATCTTTCACACACATGAATACACTCATGCATGTACCCATGCACACTTGCATGGAAAAACACAAATACACATGCACATAGAAACACAGACACACACTAACTGTGGTGGGGTTGTTCAAAGCTACATGCTGGATTACTCTCCATTCTCAGTTTTCATCATTTTCAACATCATTTGATTTCCATGTTTTTCATCATATTGTATCTGTCGCATTGAACAGATTCCCAAGCAAACCTCCATTCGTCCCAAATCTCTTTCCTTCTCCAAGGCCCACTTCGAGTGCCATCTTCTTCCTCCATGAAGTCTTCCCTGACTATTTTCTCACTCTACTTACTACGTGAGTATGATATTCTCTTACTAAAATTTATGTAGTAAATCCTATTGCTCCATAAATGTTCTGCCTTGGAAAGTTCAGTATCTCTAGAAAACTACAAAATTTACTGTGGATCCATCAAAAAATTCACTAGAAAATTCCTATCCCTAGATAATTTATAAGATAAATTATGGGAGGTCACAATACTTACCCCAAGAAAAATCACACAGTAGCAACTCTCAAAGTTCTTTTGATTACTACTGTGTTTCATTTCTTTGGTACTTTGGTATGTATGCCTCCCAAAATTGACTTATTTCAAAGTAATCTATTTACATGCATATTTATATGTATATTAATATGGGTGTTTTTAAAAATTGTGTTTGCTATAAGACATTCAAAAGTTCTTGTTTAAACCTACGTAAGTCTGTTGGTTGTGTACTGATAATCTGCCCAGGGAAGGCAGAACAAGAAGGTAGAAGTTTCTCAGGTGAGAGTTGATGTGAGGAGTTGGGGGAAAAGATGGGAAAATGCATCTGAATTGCTACTATCTTTAATTATTTTTTTCTTTCGTTCTCTTCTTAATGAAGTAGGAGGATCTCAAACATAATGTATTTAAAAATCATAGATTGCCATAAAAACCAAGGAAAATTGGATATTTCATTTCAAAAATGTGTAACTCAACTTGTCCTTATTAATTTATTCTCCTGTAAAGAGTTATCAACATAATTGTCTTAATGATATACTTTATATATGTCCTCTATGTATCTACTGATGTATAAACATACATATATCAATGTATGTGCATATATATACATTTATAGAGATAACATACATATATAACATAGTCATATATGAATATTGCATACATCTATATCTCTCTGTGTATACACATGTATATATATATATATATATATATTCATATAAAACTAACATATATTCAGGATCCTAAATCTTATTTATTAATTAATTAGACCTACTTCAGTAAAGAAATCAACTTTGTCATATGGAAGTGAATAATACCCAACTGAATCACTTAAGCAAAAAAAAAAAAGGATATAATGCTGAGCTACTGCTAAATATTCTTTATGTATTTATAAAAATATTAATAGTATAACTGAACACATTTCACAACATTTTGATTAAAAAGAACTTCCACCCACAAGAATTCAAAGAAGCAATTATTTAATATAAAAATCTAAAATAAAAAAGATTAAATAGTGTCTGTTGAACCAAATGCTATTCTCGAAAAAATTCTGAAATATATTTATTTCACTACCTTAGGAGGGAAATTTAAAATATACATGCAGAAAACTTAAAGCCTTTTCCAACATAAAAATCATCAATATAAAAACATCAATGCATACAGACCTAAATGTGTGTGTAAAATTGGCAGATGAAAATTTTTCAATAAAAATGACAATTTTTCCAATAAATACCTTGGATCCAAAATAGTTGTATAAAAAATAGATGTCTGATTACTTAGCAAAGAAATGTAATGAGCTTTTAATTTAATGACTATTATGACAGCTTCATATTTAAACATGTTAATATAGACGGCAAGATACTGACTGAAGCTAGGGATGAAAAGTAATTTAATATTAATCCTCAAGGAGCTTATAAGCTAGTATAAGTTCATATTCTAATATCTAAATGAGGGCTTTGCAAGTATATATTATCAGATAAAATTGATATAGAGAATGAGGGTCCATTAGTAAGTGAGGAATTTTAAATAAGTGCTATTCCTAAATTAGGCTACAGAATTTCTTATTTGAAATAATATTTACTTGAGAAAAAAATTTTAACAAGACCAGGATAATGACTAATATACAAAGGTAAGAGAAATACAAAATTTAAATTAATGTTACCACACAGAAAGGATTTCTCTTTTGTTTTCATTTTTTTTTCTAAAAAATAGTATTTTATTTTTTTCTCCATTATATATTAAAACAATTTTTAACATTTTTTTTAAATTTATTTTTGACATGTTTGGTTTTCAGCATTACAAATTTTCTCCCCATTTCCTCCCCCCCCACTCCAAGATGGCGTACATTCTGG
>CM053622.1:143055855-143080570 GCA_028646595.1 Phalanger gymnotis | reverse complement strand
ATGGGTCTCCTTTAGCAAGTCATTGACTTGTTTTTCATGGTTTTCTCTCATCCTTCTCATTTCTCTTCCCAATTTTTCCTCTACTTCTCTAGCTTTCTTTTCCAAATCCTTTTTGAGCTCTTCCATGGCCTGAGACCAGTTCATGTTTTTCTTGGAGGCTTTTGATGTAGGCTCTTTGACTTTGTTGACTTCTTCTGGCTGTATGTTTTGGTCTTCTTTGTCACCAAAGAAGGATTCCAAAGTCTGAGACTGAATCTGGATGTTTTTTTGCTGCCTGGCCATGTTCCCAGCCAACTTACTTGCCCCTTGAGTTTTTCAGCAGGGTATGACTGCTTGTAGACTAAAGAGTTCTATGTTCCACACTTGGGGGGATGTGCAAGCTCTGCCTCACCAGCACTCCTCCTTCCTCAAGAACCCCTAACCTGGACTAGACTCAGATCTTCAGCAAGCCCTGTACTCCTGCTCTGATCAGGCACTTAATTCCTCCCACCAGGTGGGCCTGGGGCCAGAAGAAACTGCAGCTGTAGTTCTGTAGCTGCCCCACCTTCCGCTGCCCCTGGGTCGGTGACCAAACAGCAAACTCCCTGTCCCCAGCAGCTTTTCCCACTAACCTACTCTGTTGTCTTTGGTGTTTGTGGGTTGAGAAGTCTGGTCACTGCCACAGCTAACTGATTCAGGGTGCTGGGGCACGCTCCGCCAGACTTCTGGTCTGGCTGGTCCACGCTGCCCACACTGGGCTCTGCTCGGCTCAGCTCCGCTCCCCTCCCCTCCCAGCTCCCTGTGGGATAGACCTTACCCAGAGACTATCCAGGCTGTCCTGGGCTAGAGCCCTACTTCCTTCTGCTACCCTGTGGGTTCTGCAGTTCTAGAACTGGTTCAAAGCCATTTTTCATAGGTTTTTGGAGGGACTTGGCGGGGAGCTCACACTAGTCCCTGCTTTCCAGCTGCCATCTTGGCTCTGCCCCCAGCTCCATATATTTTCAAATAAATCTGTTCTATATTTGAATTCAAGGGATATCTTTTCAAGTAACAATTAATAGAGGCTGTATATGAATTTCAGATCCTTTATTGAACTATTCTAACATCAGTACTGCAAGATAATTTTCTCTGCTGCCATTCCACTTATTTACAATCAGGTGTGTTGCTGCAAGAATTCAAATCAATCACATAATTTACATATGTAGTGGAATTTTACTCCCAAATTAGTGTCAATCTTTTCTATCACCTTCTCAAAATATCCTCAAGAGATATGAGTGTGGTTATTTTGCCACAGATATCTCAGAATGCTGATATAATTACTCATTAGATTATGATTCCTCTACCAGCATTGTCAGGCCACAGTCCCAGTTTACCAATTGCTTATAAAGTACAAGTCAATAAAGAGCAGGAAGTGGCACAAATGAACCTTTTGATCAGAGCCTGCTTAACTGTTGCTGATGTGTCTTTTTGTGTCTAGGGTTCTCTATTATAAGTATGCTACCCAAATAACTCAGCAGAAATATGTTAAAGTGGTAGAGGGACATTACACAGAGCTTCATCCAGACTGAGAACTCAGTGAATACTGTTAACTCACTAAATGACTAGCAATCATGTGAGAAATAAGAAAGAAAGAAGATGAGGACTAAATCTTGCAGTCACTGATTATTTTAGGAAATCAAGATCTGGGAATATTCTAGGCCTCTTCATTTTCTCAGATGTAAAGGATAAAAATTTAATGTTTGCTGCTTTTATTTTATTATGAATCTCAAGAATAAAATTGAAAATATGTATTATGCTATGTGGTTTAATGTTTTTGATGTCCTAAAATAAATATTACAGAGTTATAGATCACGCATTTTTATTTGTTATGTGAAAGCACTTTGTGAAGCACTCAGGTTTTCTGCACACACGGCAAAAGCTTTGTAAATTATATACCCATCTGGAAACTCCAGAGATCATGTGATCTCCTTGCTAAACATGCGCCTTATTGTAGGAGGCAATAAACAATGGGAGACAGAGATAGCATTCTGCACAAGATGTCACAGACTTGAAGAAGCAGGGTTTATCAATCGATAAATGGAGTCTCCCCCTAACTTCCAATCGTAATTACCTCCACTTCTCTCTCACCCATTTCTACCCTTTTGGTGATTACTATCAGATATTATTAACTTGATGTACACTCATAGATTTTTCCAAACTGCCAAGTCTGCTCCTATGTTGTATTGTTTCCAACTTAAGGCTAAAACAAGGGGTAAAATGAAGAGGATTCTATTTTATAAAGTATTCAGACATGCATGTCATTGACCTCTCTTGTGCCCTTACCCCTTCTCTCCTACAACACACACCAATTCCTTTTAATAGTGAATATGTCCAGATGAGTAATCAGCTGAAGATCATGATGTCACCATGCTATACATTGTGTTGAAATTTTGTGCTTTACCCAATATTTTATAAATAAACATTAGAAGCTTTAAAATATCATCTCTTTATTTCTAAGGTAAATTAAATTAATTGTAATATATGCAAACTGATCTTTTTTTATACTTCTTCTTGCAAAAAAAACTTTTCACTAATGTAAAATGAAATATGTTAAGTACATGAGACAAATATGAAGTTCAAGGACAGATGCAGGAAGGAGTTATGAAAGAAGTGGCATTTGACCTTTGAGTGAAAAAGATAGTTATGACTTCAAAATACAGATACTAGTCTTGGGCTGAAGATAGGAAATCAGGATATATCATGATACTCTAGATCTAAAGAACAGCATAAAAAATAATTGTGAAGACACAATGCTTTTTTGGCAAACAACCAGTAGTTCACTTTGGCTTTGTAATTAGAAGCATTCTTTGTATTACATCTATTTCTACATTTAAATACACCTTCTCAAATTTTGGCCGAATGAATCCTGGCCAAAAAAGTGTTAAAATAACTTTAAACTATATGCTAGACATTTTTCTTTACAGATGCTTAAACTCAATTTTTACAACTTCTGTCTAAGAATTTGCATTGCTAACAAAGAAATAATCATAAAATATAGAGCTGATATGCCCTAAGAGATTATCTAATATAATCCCTTTAGTTTCATATTAAGATAGCAAAATCTGGAGACATGAAGTGACTTATCTGAGGCTCTCTAGATAGTAAATAGCAAATGAGGATTCCAACCCAGACTGACTGCTTCTACTATACCATACTGCCTCCTTAATAACATTATAACAAGAAACATTTTCTGTTTCAAATGGGGTATTATGTAATCAACATAATAAATAATTACAATGTCTAAAAAAGTATTGCAGTGCTACTATTATTTTAATGGAATCTTTTTCTCTATCTTAAACAAATTCTTACTCTTTTTTATTCTATGGACATTTCTGAAAAGGTGTGATACTCTTAAATAAATTGATAGGAAAGTGGATAACAACGTATTAAGAGTTCCTGGCACTCTAAAATGCTGTTTATCTCTTTTGAGGAAGACAGGATTCAAATTGCCTTCATTAGAGGAGCAATATGCTGTGGAAAATGAGCTGGGTGCTTATCAGGAGGCTTCTTGATTTGCATTTTTGCTAAATAATCAAGCTGCTCTGTTTGCTAGCTATATATGAGCTACAAAATAAAGGAGAGAGAAAAAAATCATTCAGGTAAATAACTCTGAGAGCTTTGGAAAGCTAGAATTTTTTAAAAAATAAGTTTATCACTAAAGTTGTCAACTACACTATGACATTTTTCAAACAGAATTGAATATACTGTATCCAAGTTAAGATACAGGAAATATATCGACATCAACGAGTCTTAGTTCTCCACACATGTGCTACTTCCTCAAGCAAAGTGAAAGGCTGCTCTCTAGATAAATGATCAATACTTCAACATGACACTGCTTTAGCCACCCTGCTGTTAGTGTTTAAGGGTTGTGATTCCAATTAAGTACTAAATCTTTATGGTATCACATTTTCAATAGTCAATTAATGTCTTCAGGAATTCCTGTGATGTTGTATCATTGTTATTTTGCAAAAAAAGTCATTTATTTCAAGCTCACAAAGCAAAATAATCTTATTTGAGTGGTAAAAATAAACATTTCCCTCCATGTGGTAGACTGAATAATAAAAGATTTCTGTAAGCATGAACGTCCAATGAATATCAAATTTGCACAATATGAGTTGTGAAGTTACATATTGTAATAGTGTTAACAGTCTGCTAAATCTTTTCTGGCATAAAAAATTAACTTTTATTTCTGATGTTACTCTTCACAGTTTCTTTAATGATGCTTCTTTTCATAATAAAGTATTGAAACACATACATAGCTTTAGGATCCAAATCCCAGCGTAGATTTTCCTTTATTAAGACAGTTTTTCCTTTTTAAAAAATATATGTCCGTGTCTAAAACATCAATTATTAAGAAAGCATATAAATGTACTCTGTATCTTTCTTTATTGAAGACTGCAAAATATTTTAGCAAAAAATTGGGCTATTGCAAGTTTTTGTGTTCATCCTTCATTTTCAAAGAGGACCATGACATCAGGAAAATGATGACATGACTTGCAGTTAACTTTGATTTGAGGGAGGAAGGATTGTGCAAGGTTACCAACCTCACTTTCTTCTCCGGAGCCATCTGGGTCCAGTGGCCTGATATTCATCAGAATGACTGCAGATGGCACAGAATACAATAGGAGACCCTGGCCCTTTCATGCTAAGGTCTTTTCAGGTTCTCACTTTGAGTGAGGTAATACCCATTCAGTGAATAGGCCTCTTTAAGAAGTGAGTCAAGGAATGGTCCTCTTAATGAGAAAAAAGAGTGAAAAAAATCAAACTGGGAGGAGAAGGCCCTCAGGGTTGCTAGTCAAAAGAGAAACTGAGCCAGGAGGGCCCAAATTATAGCCATTTATTGGAGGTTGGGCTGGGACCTATTGTGGTCCAACCTATGAGTTTCAGAGTGAAATGGGTCAGAGAGAAAGAAAGAAAGTGAGAGAGAGAGGGAGAGAGAGAGAGAGAGAGAGAGAGAGAGAGAGAGAGAGAGAGAGAGAGAGAAAGAGAGAGGAGGAGGAGGAGGAGGAGGAGGAGGAGGAGGAGGAGAAGAAGAAGAAAAAGAAGAAGAAGAAGAGGAAGAAGAAGAGAAAGAAGAAGAGGAAGAAGAAGAAGAGGAAGAAGAAGAAGAAGAAGAAGAAGAAGTAGGAGGAGGAGGAGAAGGAGGAGGAGGAAGAGGAAGAGGAGAAAGGAAGGAAGGGAGGGAGGAAAGAAGGGAGGAAGGAAGGAATCTAGCCAATAAACCCCAAGTTAACTGGGGAGATTCTGGCCATCAAATTTACCTCCCTTTCAAGAGAAGTGTGTTGGTAAGCAAAATGGGCTCTTAGCACTTAGTTGGCTTTTGTTTCCTTACTAGGTGCTAAGCCCCAGGCCCAAACCCCTATTAGGTGTAAAACCTATGTGGGTGTGGATTGGTAACTATGGTGGGGCCCAAGGTGGGGCTAACTCAGGGGAGGGCCTAGTTTACACATGACTTTGAATGTTTGGGACATCAGAGGCTTTTAGACCATGTGGGTTTAAGTCATCTCTTTGTGATGATTTTAGGTCATGTATGTGAGTCGCATGTGTGACTCACTCCTGACCCTGAAAAAGATATAAAACCAGGGGTTGGTTTCCTCTTCTTTGGAGCTCTTTTCCACAGCAGTGGTGGCGCAAGTGACTCTGGGCCAGCCCATGTTATGAGCTACCAGGCTGAACCTAGATGTTGGTAACTATGAATCTGTATTTGGTTTGTCTGTGATGTTTGTAATTTGTTTAGGGCTCTCACTCGGTGGCATTTGGAGACTCCTGGGCAGCTGTAGCTAAGAAGCCCTCCAGCTCGTAAACCCAGATGTTGGGACTTTGTTAAATTCTGGTAACTATGTATTGGGATTTGAATCAGACAAGTTCTGTCTGTTGATGTTTGTACTTTGTATTTTGTTCTGAAGTTCAGGGTGCTGGCTTTTTCCCCCTGAACTAAGTGAATGATATTTGTATACTGAATTAAAGTAAGCTTGTCAACCCCTTACCTTTGCTTTCCTTACTAAGGCAGATCAAAAGAACCTGTGCTTTTGCGGCATGCTTATTGTTGGGGTTGGGTTGGTCTTTCACCCCCACAACAGCTGCTAGCCAGATTGTTGAAACAAGGAGAAAGACAGGGAGAGGTTTAGCTGAGTTACCCAACTGGCTGGGTCCCCATTCAGGCAGCCAGGACTATTCACAGGTTATGTTCGTCCTTCATTTTTGAAGAGGACCATGACATCACAAAAATGATGACATGACTTGCAGTTGACTTTGATTTGAGTGAGAGAGGGCTCACTTTCAGCACTATTAAATAGATAGAGAGCCAACTTCCAAGTCAGGGAGACCTGGGTTCAAGTCCTGCCTCCAACGAATACCAGCTATAGCTACCAAATAAAAGTCATTTAATCACTGTTGTAAGCAACTTACCCAAACTGTCAAGTTACCAAACACATGTTGCTGTGTATTAATGGAGGTAATTTATGCCCTAGGAGGCCCCAACACTGAAGAAACCATTAATATGATTAAAAGAAAAGTGAATGAAGACAAAATTATAGTCCATATACAGCTGTTTATATAAACAGTAAACAGTTGCATCTCTTCACTCCAAGTGGGAAAGCAATTTAAAATTTTACTTTGGGTAACAATCAATTCCCACCATTTCAAATTTACAGATTTTACTATGATCTTAAAATTTCAAATTCCTATCAGAAATAAATGTAATGTGTATTACTTCATATTCTTGAGAAACTCTTTTCATGAAGAATAAATGTATTAATGACACTTATTTGGCCAGCAAACTTGGGAAACCTGGGTGCTACATTTCCCAATCACATACAGGAGGTGATTAAAGACTGAAAATTTGAGCCAGTTAAAATCATTAATATAAACAGGACACACCTGCTTTTTAAATATTTAAATTTATTCTGCCATTCCTATCTATAAATCAGAAACTATTGTAGGAACCAAAAAGATACTTTTAAAATATCACTAAACATGTATTCATTTGCATTTTTAATGATCCCTCACAGAATTAAAAAAGCATGAATTCTCTTTTATTTTTTTATCTAACTAAACAAGTTTTTTTAATGTCCTCTAGAGAGGATGGATGGAGGAGGAGAGGAGGATGATACAAATCAAGTTAGTTCAATTTAATTCAACATATACTTCTTAATTGCCTACTATAGATGAGGTAGGTATTAATTCAAGGAGCTACAAAGGTAAAAAGGAAATAAGCCTTAAGTCAAAGAGCTTTTCATGTTCTGTTATATTCCCTTGCCATGATGACATAACATACAAACAATGAAGTTAAGAAAAAAATATATACAAAGTCAAAGAGAGAGAGAGAGAGAGAGAGAGAGAGAGAGAGAGAGAGAGAGAGAGACAGAGACAGAGAGAGAGAAAGAAAGTAATAATTTAATAATTTTATGGATTAGGAAAGATCATGAGTAGAAGGTGGCACCTGACTTTCACTTTGAAGGATCCTGGGGAATCTATAGGGAGTGTTAAGGAGGAAGTTCCTTTCAGATTTGTGCATCCATTTATGCCAAGGTGATCCATACAAAGGGATCAGAGAGCAGGTTGGTTTGACTGGGGAGTAAATGAAAAGGAGGAATATAAAATAAGAATTCAAAGGTAGGTGGATGCCAAGTTATGGAGGACTTTAAATGTCAAGATAAGTTCTTTTTTCCCCCTAAATTATCAATGTTCAGTTGTGTCTGACTCTTCATGATCTTATTTAGGGGTTTCTTGGCAAAGATGCTGGCATGTTTTGCCCTTTCCTTCTCCAGGTCATTTTTACAGGTAGGCAAATGAGGCAAACAGGGTTGAGTGACTTACCCAGTGTCACACAGCTATTAAGTGTCCAAGACCAGATTTGATCCCATGGAGATGAGTCTTCCTGATTCCAAGTCTGGTGAAGATTTTTGGATAAGGGGGTGATATGATCAAATCTTAGTTTGGTGGCCATTTATAGCATAGGTTGGAAAGAGGAGATGGATACAGGGATACCAATGGAAAGATGATTGCAATATCTCAAGTTAGAGGAGATAAGGATTAAAATTAGGCCAGAAACTAGGAACGTGAGTTAAGAGTTGTTGTGGAGACGTGTACAAGAAGACCTAGCAGCTACTTTGACTGAAAAAAAAAATGTGTTTTGAGGAAAAGAAAATAAGTTCTGTTTTCTCATATTAAGCATGAATTCTATGTGGAATATCCAGATGGAATCATGATGACATAGTAGGTCTATTTCAAAAGGTGATTAGAGAAAAAGGAAAATAACCTATATGTTCTAAAAATATTTAAAGCCCATCTCTTTATAGGGGAAAGGAACTGGAAATTGTGGGGATAACCATCAATTGGAGAACGGATGAACAAGCTGTGGTGTATGACCGTGATGGAATATTACTGAAGTATAAGCAGTGACGAGATTGATGATCTCAGAAAAACACATGGACAGAGTTGCACGAAAGGGAACGTTGTATTATAGCAACAGTAATATAAGCAGTTTTGTGAATAAGCCATTTTGATTATTATAAATATCCAAATTAACTAAAAGGGACATAAGAAGGAAGACTACATCTTCATTCAGAAAAAGAACTGATAAATAGAAGTATGTATAAAATGATTTTACATACACACATATACATATTTGTGTCTAATGGCAACCATGTCTAGGGTGGAGGGGAGGGCCCTGGAAGAAAGAAGACAAAAGGAAAATAAAAAGAGAACTTTACATGATAACTTTATTATATATTTCAAAGGTATCACAACTTTTATATAACAGATTTTCAGTTTCATGTGGAATTATCTTTTTTATTATTACACTATGTTCCAGAAATGCTCCTTTTATTTCATAAGTCAAAAATAAAATAAATTTTAAAAAAAAGTCACAGTGACAGAATAATAGTATTTGAGTGTTGGAAGGAATCTCACCGGCCATCCAGTTCAACCTATATACCATCAGGCATTTGGTATAATGGGACTAGAGTCCAGGAGACAGATTGTAGCTGGGTATGTAGACATAGGGGTCTTCTTTTTTTTTCCTCTGAAAAATATTTTTTTTACTCTTTTTTTTTTCTTTTTTGCCTTTCAAGGCCTTTGTTTCCTTTTGAATTTATTTAGCATTTTATTTTTCCCAATTACATGTGTAAATAATTTTTAATATTTGTTTTTAAAACGGTCTTTTTTTTTCTCTCTTCCTCATTCCCCACCTCTCCTCACTGAGAAGGCAAGCAATTCAATATAGGTTATACATGTGTCGACATACAAAACATTTCTATATTAGTCATATTGTGAAAGAAAGAAAACAAAAATGAAAAATAAACCTCAAGAAAAATAAGGTAAAAACTATGCTTCAATCTATATTCAGACACCAACAGTTCTTTCTCTGGAGATAGATGGGATTTTTCACAATAAGTCCTTCAGAGTTGTCTTGGATCATTGTATTGCTGAGAAAAGCTAAGCTATTCACAGCTGATAATTTTGCTGTTACTTTGTGCATAGCACATTTCACTTGCATCAGCTCATGGAAGTCTGTTTTTTTTTTTTTTTGGAGAGGGGAAGGCAGGGCAATTGGGGTTAAGCAACTTGCCCAAGGTCACACAGCTAGTAAATGTGTCAAGTGTCTGAGGCCGGATTTGAGCTCAGGTCCTCCTGACTCCAGGGCCAGTGATGTACTCACTGCACCACTTAGCTGCCCCCAGGTTTTTCTGCCTAATAGCATGATAATATTCCATCACAATGTCATACCACAATTTGTTCAGCCATTTCCCAACTGATGGGCATTCCCTCAATTTCCAATTCTTTGGCACCAGAAAAGAGTTGCTATAAATATTTTTTTGTACATATATGTCCTTTTCCTTTTTGCTTTGTATCTCTTTTGGGATACAGATCTAGTAGTAGTATTGCTATGTCAAAGGGCATGCATGGTTTTATAGCCCTTTGGGCATAGTTCCAAATTGCTCTAGAGAATGACTGGATCAGTTCATAACTGTATCAACAGTGCATTAATGTCATGGAGCAATATTATCATGCATTAATGTCACATTTTTTCCCACATCCCCTCCACCATTTGTCATTTTCCTTTTCTTTCTTATGACCCAATCTAATAGGTATTTGATAGTACATCAGAATTGTTCTAATTTGCATTTCTCTAATCAATAGTGTTAGAACATTTTTTTCATATTCCCATTGATAACTTTCATTACTTCATTGGAAAACTGTTCATATTTTTTCATCATTTGTCAATTGGAAAAAATGGCTCCTATTTTTATAAATTTGACACAGTCCTCTGTTTGAGAAATGAGGCCTTTATCAGAGACACTTGCTTCTATTTTTTTTTTCACAGCTACAACTGCTCACTGTATTTCCCTCTATCCTATTCCCCACACCCTGGTTATTCTATTCTCTCTCTCCTTTCACCCTGTCCCTGCTCAAAAGTGTTTTGCTTCTGATTGCCCTCCCCCCAATCTGCCCTCTTCTATCATCCGTCATTTGCTAATCCCCTTCCCCTCCTACTTTTCTGTAGGCTAAGATAGATTCCTATACTCAATTGAGTGTGTATGTTATTTTCTCTTTGAGCCAGTTCTGATGAGAGTAAGGTTCACTCACTGACCCTCACACCGCCCACTTCGCCTTCACTGTAAAAGCTTTTCCTTGTTTCTTTTATGTGAATTTACCCCATTCTACCACTTCCTTTCTCCCAATATATTCTTCTCTCCCCCCTTAATTTTTTTAGATATCATCCCTTCATACGCAACTCACACCTGTGCCCTCTGTCTATATATAGTCTTTCTAACTGCCTTAATAAGGAGAGAGTTCTTGTGAACTACAAGTATCATCTCCGCATGTAGGAATGTAAACAGTTTAACCTTATTAAGTCTCTTATGGTCTCCCTTTCTTGTTTACTTTTTTATGCTTCTCTCAAGTCTTGTATTTGAAAATCGTATTTTTATTCAGCTCAGTCAAGAATGCTTGAAAGTTCTGTATTTCACTAAGTATCCATTTTTTTTTCCCTTGAAGGATTATACTCAGTTTTTTTGGGTAGGTGATTCTTAATTGCAATCCTAACTGCTTTGCAATTCAGAATATCATATTCCAAGCCCCCTGATCTTGTAAAGTAGAGACTGCTAAATCTTATGTTATCCTGATTGTGGTTTCATGATACTTGAATTGTTTCCTTCTGACTACTTGCAATATTTTCTCATTCACCTGGGTGCTCTGGAATTTGGCTATAAAATTCCTGGGAGTTTTCATTTTGGGATCTCTTTCAAGAGGTGACTGGTAGATGCTTTCAATTTCTTTTTTACTTGCAATTTTCCTTGATAATTTCTTGAATGATCATGTTTAGGCTCTTTTTTTATCATGGTGTTCAGGTGGTACAAAAATTCTTAAAAAACTATCTCTCCTTTTTCTACTTTCCATGTCAGTTATTTTATTAATTTCACATTTTCTCATTCTTCTGATTTTTGTTTTTTGCTGTCTCATGGAGTCATTATCTTACACAAGCCCAATTCTACTTTTTAAGGAGTTCTTTTTTCAGTGAATTTATATTGCTTTTCTTATTGGCCAATTCTACTTTTTAGTAAGTTCTTCTTTTCAGTGAATTTTTGTTCATCTCTTTTCATTTGACCAATTGTGATTTTTAAGGATTTCTCGTCAAGGAATTTTTGTGCCTTTCTTACCATTTAGCCTATTCTGTTTTTTAAGGTGTTATTTTATTTGGGAGTTTTGAGTGTGTGTGTGTGCTTCCTTTACCACACTGTTGACTTTTTTTTGATGATTTTCTTCATCGCTCTCATTTCTTTTCTCAATTTTTTCTTTAACTCTCTAATTTTATTTTTAAAATGCTTTTTGAGCTCTTCGATGCCCTGAGACCATTTATATTTTTCTTTGAAACCTTCATGTAACTGTTTTGATTTTATTGTCTTCTGATATTTTTTGTTTTGTTTTCATCTTTCTTGATACCATAGTGAACTTTCTATGGTCAGCATCTTCTTTGCTGTTGTTGTTTGATCATTTTTTCTAGACTTTTGTAAGGGCAAGCAAAGTAGGAGTTTTTGCAGTTTTTTCTTTTGGAGTGCTTCTCAGCACCAATGCATTCAAGTGCCTTTCATTGAGTCTTGCCTTTGTTTGTAGGAAGGCCCACACACCTTTGCTATTTGTGTCAGGAGAGATGTGAAACCCTGGAGAGGTGTGAAGCCTTTGAGAGATGTGAAGTTCTCAGGCCCTGAAAAAGGGTATATATACCCAGAGGATAGCCATTGAACACAGAATCAAGAATTGAGAATTGAGAATCTAGAACTCTCAGAACTGCAGGAGGAGAGGTTTTGTTTTGGGAGCTCACTCACTGGAAGAGTGTCATGTGATTTGACCAGACAAGACTTGGGTAGCAGTTAAGGAGCCTGCCAGATTTGAAAACCCAGATGTTGGTGCTTATCTCTTTGATAACTATGTATTGTGATTTGGTCAGATAGCTAGAAGCCTGTCTATTGATTTGTGTTATTTTGCTCTGTTTATAATTCCTGTTTGTAATTTCTGTTTGTATTTTCTCTGAAAGTTCCGGGTGCTGACTTTTTCCCCTGAACTAAGACAATGGTATATGTATGTTTAATTAAAGTAAGACTGCTAACCCCTTAAAGTTGTTTTCCTTAGAAAAGCAGATCAAAGAACCTATGCTAGCAGCCCTCCTGGGTGCTGGTGATATTGGCCTTACATAGCCAGAGTAGAAGCAAGTAGCATTGTTGTTACACCTTTTAACTTTAGGTTGAAGTTGGGCTCTGCTCCCAGGTTTAAGAAGCTTTCCCAAGCTTCATGTTTTTCATGCTTTTGTTTTCAGTGCTAGTTCTGGGAGTGTGTATGTTTTCAGTTCTCCAAAGGTGGTATGACTTAAAGAGAGATGTGGTCGTTGTTCTAGTCTGTGAGTGGCCACAAGCACTCTTTTCTACACTGGAACTATGTCCAGTGTCCCTCTCCTACCAGTGCTCCTCTAAATATGTGTACGTATGTGTGTGTGTGTATGTGTGCACGCGCACACGTACACACACACTGCACATGTGCACATGTGCCTGTGTACCGGGCAGGGAGATTCAGAAAATCAGAAAAGTTCTAAGTTAGACAAGACCACAGCAGCCATCTGGTCCAATTCATAGTGGTGAAAGAATCCAAACTATAAAATATTCAACAAGTGGCCATCCAGATCTCCAAGGAGAGAAAGCCTAACACACCTCTTGAAGTGGTCTGTTCTACTTTTAGACAGGTCTAGTTCTTTTCTTGACATGAAGGCAGACAGAAAAATAAAAGGAATATTAAATTATACATTCATGGATCAGCTCAGAGAAAAGGCCAACATAAGGGAACTGAGAGGTCATTATAATGAAGGAAGAAAAGGAAACAGAAGTTGGGTAAAAGAGTAGAGAAATTGGGTAACATGGTATGCTGTTGATGTTATAGGGGATACTGGGCAGAAAGGAAGTATTGATCACACACAAAAAGGGTCAGCAAAGGTTAGAATTGAGGGGACATTTTGCGATGAAGAAGAAAAGGAAAGCAGAATTATATTTGATAGATGAAACATGGATGTTTTAAAATCTTTCCCCAAAATATAGAGGAAATTAGACATAGAAAACTTCAACCCATTTGCAGCATATGAAAGGAATATATAATAGTATCTGACCTTCACTTGCAAGAAAATATAGAACATTATATTAAATATAGACTACTCCTCATTCCAAAGGTCTTAGAATGAGTAAAACACACATTTATAATTGTCTAAAGTTAACAATGAACATGAAAATCATAATCTGTTTCACCAATCACTTGGGTACCATAAGTTCAAAGAAGATGGTGAAATAATACCTAATATTTTTGTGATACAATTCCCTGGAAGGAAGGAAGGAAGGAAGGAAGGAAGGAAGGAAGGAAGGAAGGAAGGAAGGCAGGGAGGGAGGGAGGGAGGAAGGAAGGAAGGAAGAAAGGAAGGGAGGGAGGGAGGGAGGGAAAAGGTGGGAAATAAGGGAAAGGAAATATAAGAAAAATATAAACAAAAATTTGTGCTTACCATCATGATTAGGATTCCCTAGGGTCCATGGTTCATCTGAATCAAAATGAGTATCTCCCCCAATTCCTGGTCCAGGGAAGTAGGCATGTGCCAAAAAGCCTCCCTCTCCATCAAAGGGAGAACTGTCTCCATGAAAACCTGATGCAAAAATGATTGTTATGTCCACATCCCTTTTGCCATTTTCTAATTCACTGTAGGGAACTTCTTCAAATGTCAGAGGAGTTACATTCTGCCATACATCAAAGGCACGGCGAATAGCTTTACGTGTTTCAGGATCTCCTACTTTTGGAGTTACGTTCTTTATGCTGAAATTGAGAAGATAAAAAGAATGAAAAAATAAAATAAGTAGAAAGGCATTGTTTCTTTTATCCTAATTCCTACAGAAGCTGATGTAACTACTGATGACAACAAAACTTCACTTGAGTGAGGGAATATAATCTTATTTTAAAAGGGAAGATAATATATTAATCTGTATTTCTATATGCTGGATCTGATCATAGCTTAACCATTTGATTGTCAGCAATACACTATCTATCAAGTCTCCACCTGGAAAATTCTTCTCTATAGAATACTTGACAAAGTAAAGAGTGGATCAATGAGCTACTTTGCCTCTTTAGCCACAACAGGAAGTAAGCCCTGACAAGTGAGCACATGCCATCTTGATTAAACAGTTGTAGCTACTTCCATCTGAAATGATAATAGAAATTTCTTTGTTCTTATAATACTTTAGAATAACATTGCATTGTGCCCATCCAACAGTTCTAAATAAGGTCTTAAAGACAGTTTTAGCCTTTTCTTTATCATCAAATATTTAGCTTCCAAAGTTAATTCTTAATTTAAGCAAAAAGAAATACCTCAGCCTCATTATGGTTTCTGATGTTTTTTTGTTATCTCATTAAGTACTTTGTGCTTTCTTGCAAAAATAAAGTAGCATGAAAGAGTATTCATTTGTTGGAAAGATTCAATAATTACCTTGTCAAAAACAATTTCTTCAAATTTTTGTTAGCCCCAACTCTTAATTACAACATAATAACAGAAATACCTCCAAAAAACTTTATTTCCTTTGGTATTCATTACATATTGATATTTTAATCTCTTTCCTTTGTTAAATAGAAATGGTTCAAATTGGGAGGAGGCAAATAACATGTATTACTTTAAGCAAAATGAAATCCAACCAATAATCGCATTAAAAGGGTTCTAAATCCCATAAAATTAAAAAAAGGTGAACATTGTTCTCTCTTGGCTTCCACTTCTACTCATTTCTATGAAATCTCCTTACCTCAAGGGTTAGAGTGGACAATCACAACACAGCTACACTTACAAATTAAATTAAACAAAAGGCATTAAGATTTTAAGAGAGTAAATATTAACTATACTATCATTTTTCCTAAGATGAATTTTTATTTTATTTTTTTCCTGTTTGACTCAATACATTTTACCCCCAAAAGTGTTCTTTATGTATATGTGCCTAATCCTTAGGACAATGTGTCCACAACTAGGAATGATTTAATATTTTTGGTTAATTGTGGCATTATTGCATATGTAAGCATTGGAGAGTAGAACAGAAAGCTCTAAAAGACTTGTGTGGGAGTGGTGTCAGAGTAGCCCAATGGTATAATTTTCTACTCCAATGAAATTATTTGCCTTTCTTTAATTTTGACATTTTTTCCCTGAACCTCTTTGACTACTGGTGCAGCATTTCAGCTTTAACTTTGCCTGAGATCCTGATTACTACCCCTGCTTTTTTTTTTTTCTGAAATAAATACTATGGCTTATCTTTATTTTATGTTTGTATCTCCAATTTCCTATCCCTCCAGATTCCTCTACTTTACTTCTGCCCACTAACTTACCATCCTAATACTTAACATACTCCTCCAAGGATCTCTCCCTTATCCTCTCTCCCCAACCCATTCCCCTAACCCTCTTGTTTCTGTCTGAATTTTGAAGACTTTTTATAGCCTTCCAAATATGTGTTATTCCCTCTTTATCCCATTCCCATTAATCTAGACACCCTTCTCTACCTCCCCCATCCTATTCTGTCATCCTCTTATTTCTTTATACATTTAGAAAAATTTTATTCCTTTCTAAATGTTTATATTGTTCTGTCTTTAACCCAGATGTGAATAGTTCCCTCTAAAAATCACTCACTTATCCTCTCCCTCTTTCTATCCCCTTACCCTTTTATTTCTTTCTGAATTTAGAAGACTGTATGTATGTATGTATGTATGTATGTATTATTCCCTCTTTAATCCATTCCTGATAAGAGTAGGGTTCCAGAACTACTAGCCCTCCTCCCCATCTAATTCTTCTATGTCAGTTCTTCCTCTCACATCTCATTTGCATAAAATAGTTATTCATTTTAGCTTCTCCTAAATGGTTTTATTTTTAGAATCACAGCATAGTCAGGTGTACCCCAATCTTTCTTCTGACCTACCCAATTATTAATAATAATGAGACATATATGTTACATTTCTTCATATAAAAAGTAAATAGTCTGCTCTTACTGAATCATTTGCAATTAGTCTTTAATGTGTACCCTATATTTCTTTCAGATCTTGTATGTCAAATTTTCTATTAAGTTCAGGTTTGTTTTTGCAACAAAATCCTGAAAGTCTGGTAATTCATTTAATGTCCTTTTATAATGCTGGATTATGCTTTATTTTCTTGGGTATGATGTTTTTGGCCATAATCCCAGTTCTTTTGCTCTTCGATATATAGTGTCCCGAGACCTGTGGTCTTTTAGGGTCACTGCTGCCATGTCTTTTGTGATTCTAATTATGGCTCTGCCATATTTGAATTATTTTTTCCTTGTTGCTCATAATGTTTTCTCCTTGAGCTGGGGGTTTTGGAATTTGACTATGATATTCCTGTAGGTTTTCCTCCTTGGATCTATTTCAGGTTGTTGTTGGTGGATTTCTATCTATTTCTACTTTCTCCTCTTTTTCTAATGGTTCAGGATAATTTTCTTTATTTCCTTTTTTGTAATTATTTAGTATTTAAAATTTTTCTCCAGTTACATGTAAACAACAATTTGTAACATTTGTTTTTAAAACTTTGTGCTCCAAATTCTCTCTCTTCCTCAGTCCCCACCCCATCAATTGAGAAGGTACGTAATTCCATATAAGTTAAATATGTGTAGTCATGCAAAATATACCCATAATAGTCATTTTGTGAAAGAAAACAGATAAAAAACAACTCAAGAAAAATAAAATAAACAAAAAAAGTTCCTTCAATCTGTATTCAGACACCATCAGTTCTTTCTCTGGGGATGGATAGCATTTTTCATCTTAAGTCCTTCAGGGTTGTCATAGATTTTTGTATTGCTGAGAACAACTAAGGCATTTACAGCTAATCATCCTACAATACCGCTGTTTCTGTGTACCCATTACATTTCACTTTGCATCAACCCATGCAAGTCTTTCTAGGTTTTTCTGAGAGCCACCTGCTCATCATTTCTTATAGTACAATAATATTTCATCACAATTATATACCACAACTTATTTAGTCATTCCCAAATTTATGGGCATTCCCTCAATTTCCAATTCTTTGCCATCAGAAAAGAGCTGCCATAAATATTTTTTTGTGTATACATACATATATATATATGTATATGTATAATATATATGTACACACACACACATACATACAGACTTATAGTGGTATTGCTATGTCAAAAGGCATGCATGGTTTTATAGCCCTTTGGGCATAGTT
Organism: Phalanger gymnotis; assembly: GCA_028646595.1. Taxonomy (NCBI): domain Eukaryota; kingdom Metazoa; phylum Chordata; class Mammalia; order Diprotodontia; family Phalangeridae; genus Phalanger; species Phalanger gymnotis. The sequence continues at coordinate 143,062,803 of CM053622.1, read as the reverse complement.
CCAAATTGCTCTATAGAATGGTTTAATCAATTCACAACTCTGACAATAGTACATTAATGCCTCATTTTTCCCACATCCCCTCCAACATTTGTCATTTCCCTTTTCTGCCTTATCATCTAATCTAATAGATATGACATAGAACCTCGGAATTGTTTTAACTTGCATTTCTCCAATCAACAGTGAGTTAGAAAACTTTTTTGAACGGCTATAGATAGCTTTAATTACTTCATCTGAAAACTGACTTGCCCAGGGTCACAGAGATAGTAAGTGTCAAGTGTCTGAAGACAAATTTGAACTCAGGTCCTCCTGACCCCAAGGATGGTGCTCTAACCACTACGCCACCTAGCTCCCCCTAAAGTCAGTTTTTTGAACTGAAATATCAAACGACATTTTGCTCTATCCAGTTGCTTTCAGATTCAATCGCGTTTTAGCCTGTTTTTGGATCCTGACTTAGACATTCAGTGTAGTAGTTTTTTCCTCCAAGCTTAGCATCGTCTTCCGATTTGATATAATCCACTATTTATAATGTTATTCAAGGTACCAATAAAACAGTATGGAGCACAGCATCCAACACAGAGTCCTAGGATAGGAGTTCAAGTTGCCATTAAGCCCTTAAAATGGAATCACTAACAGCTAAATCCAGACATTCAACCAGTTCTAAATCTATCTTGCTTCATTATGATTTAGTCAACATTGGTCCATCTTTTCAACAAGAATAGCAGAAAATGTTGTCAAATGATTTCCTAAAATGAAAGTAAACTCTAGTTGCAACATTACTCTGATCTAGGTTAGTCTGGTATGACCTGTTTTTTTTTTTTTTTAAATAAAACTATTCTGGCTGTTAGTAACCACCATTTACTTTGAGAGATATTCACTAATCAGTTCTTTAATTATCTAATCCAGATTTTCTCAATTTTATCTTTATACTACTACTCTCATTAATCAGAACTAATGTGAACTGAATTTTTTGTTCTTCTATGCATGATCTCTATACAAATAAGGATTTTATTTTCTATAATCTCTTTAGACATTTCTCAAGTAAATAGTATATATTTCTTTTTATTTTCATGTTGTCAACTTTAGGTAATTCTAATATGAGAATCATTAAAAAAAATAACTATGATGACCATTGTTTATAATCCTTATAAGATCATTGTTTATAATTCTTTTAAGATGATACAGTGTCACAACTCTTCATGAATATATTAATTTGCAGTGCAATCCCATTATTGGTACAGATGAGGGTTACCAAATGGCAGAGGATAATTGTGTACTAGCAAGCTTTGTTTATTTGTAGCACAAAGAAATCCAAGGTAGGACCAAACCATTTTATATTGGAGTTCTATTATTAAATATGTAGTAATTGTTATTCCTCTTTCTTTTTTCAAATAATAGATTTTAGGCAATTAAAAATGTTTATCTCTATTATTTGAAACCATAATAAAGTAAGTACATTAGAACCAATTGCTTTTATACAGATTTACAAATGTAAGAATTCTAATTCCTAATTCTCTATTGAAAATAACAAATATAAAAATGAGGGTTTTTTCATACTTTTATCAGTAATCAGGAAAATCACAAGTCACCATTGAGGAAGAAAAAGATAAATGGAATTAAAAAGGTACAGATAAATATAAGCTATGACAAAGCAGAAGATTTTTTTTCTTTCTAATAGCACTACAGAAAATAATCAGATTAAACACTCCAAATAAATTGTACTACAAAGAATGATACCAAACTTTCATTTATATGCAAGAACATTATTGCTAATGTTACATGTAAGAAACCAAATTCCTTGAAATATATTTCTTCAGCTTCACATCACATGCAAATTCATAGCTATTGGTCACTTTTAGCAATCTTCACTAGACTATAATACTATCCCTAAAATGGTGTTCTTCAAATGTCTGGGTCATAGCATGACCCAATGTGTGTATAAATCAGTCAAAGTGTGGAAAAATGGGTTGCATCCCATCTTCTCTGTTATGACTCTTGTTATAGCCTAATTTGGGACATAAATCTAACACAACTACATATTCCTAACTCCCAACACTCCTCCCTTCTGCCAACACCCTCCCCTATGCAGTATACCATTATTTGCCCTTCTGAGCCCACTGTCATCCTCTCCAGGTAGTTAAAGCTTATTGGCTACCTGGACACTCAAAGCAGGATACATGTTAATGGAAAATAGTTTGCTACCTCCATAAAAGCACCTTGTCTGTGAGATCTCTTGTTGCTGCTGCAGACATTTCTTGGAGGATAGGCTCCATGTTCTTAGCAGTTAGTAGTCAGTAAGAAACCCACTTTCTGACTTTTCATTGTGAGTAGGACAAGAGGAGTTGCCAACAATGGCCAAGCATAATTGGATTGTGATTTACATAACAAAGATCATGACATTATCTTTCTCCAAAGCTCATCTTTCTTTCAGACCTCCCTATTTAGGGCACTACTATCATTCTCCCAACTCTTTTTATTTTAAATAACATTTGTTTCTGACTATTTCGTGGTCGGCTTTCTTTCCATCGATATCCATTGATGCTCAATAAGTACATACTAGTTGCCAGGGATTGTGCTTCACATGTATAAAAATAGAAAGAATTAAATAATTCCAGCTCTTAAGGAAATTACATTCTTTTAGATAACCTCGTTTTTTCTGCCTGCATAATATCTCTTGAATCTGTGTCATTACCTCTCTTCTCACAGCCACTACCTAATTTCCTCTTGCTTGGTACTTTACTCAAATATCTCCCTTCCTTCTCCAGTAAGTCCACACAACTGCCCAAGTGATTTTCCTTAATGAAAATCTAAACATGCCACTATCTTAGTCAAGAAGATTCAGGGGCAAATTAATTTGTGTGTGTTTCTGTGCATTTATGTGCATGCACGTGTGTGTGTGCGTGTGTGCGCGTGTGTGTGTATCTGACATAAACAATTACAAAACTGAGGCAGAGAGAAATCTGTCCAGGGTCACACAGGTGGAAAATGTTTGAGGCAGAATTGAAACTCTGGACTTTCTTTCTTAGAGTCTAACACTCTATCTACTATTAAATCTTGCCTCAAAAAAAAAAAAGACTAAATACAGAAATAGTCAATGTTGGAGGGATTGTAAGAAAGGCACATTAATGCATTATTGGTAGAATTGCAAAGTATTACAACCATTCTGGCAAGCAATTTAGAATTATATAAAGTGGCTAAAATGTACATGCCTTTAACCCAAAGATTCCACTGCTAGGAATTCCCAAGGATGTCACTGGCAAAAAGAAAAATTCCATTTGCACCAAAATGTTTATAACAACTTTTTTGTGGTGGCAAAGAGAAACAAATATACATAATAATTGAGACATGGTTAAGAGAAAGAGGGGTAAAATATTGTAAAGTAATGCAATATTACCACAACATGATGAATATCATAATGAAATGATAAACATGATAAACATGACATGAAAAGTCTTAAATGAACACATGTAGATTGAGCTAATAATCAGAGTCAGGAAAATAATATGTACAATAACTAAAATAAAATAAATGGAAAGAACACTAACTACGAGACAATTGAAATGAATGTTGTAAAATTTAAAAGAAATAAGAGATATGAAAGGACATCTCCCCCAAATCCTTTGCAGATGTGCAAAGCAAGGACATTTATGATCTATTACACAAAATGATGAGGTTTTTTAGGTATTGATCAGTTTTACTGATGTTTTCCCATGATATTCCTTGTATTTCTTTTTAAAATATACTTTATTATAAGGTATGCTCTCTGGGGACAGGTAAGGGAGAGAGACAAAAGGAAATCTAGGCCATGTCTAGATAGTATTTATCAATATTTTTCAATAAAATAATTTTCAATAGCTTGCTACTATTCTATTTGTTCAATAATTTATTCACCTCATACTTATGAAATTTCTATTCTTGTGTATTAAAATAAAAATATTTATTAACAAAGTTGAACATTATACAATTTGTAAATGAGTATATATGTATGTGTGTATGTATCATATATATACACATATATATAATATATATATATATATATATAACTGACATAAGTACTTGTTCAAAAAGTTTTGAGAGCTATGTTCTAAATTATCTTTCATACTAAACGCTACACTACAATTTCTCTCCTTATTGCTTTTTCGCACTGAACAGGTAAAAAATAACCATTCTAACAATGTAGCATGCAATATTTAATTTGCAGTTTTGTTTAAGAATGAAACTTATCTTTCTGAAATAATGATGACAATCATTAAGCTTATATCTTTGTGGCAATAGGAAAAACTATACACAGGTCATCCAAATGGCAGGAGAAATATAATGGTGAGTATACCAAAAATGACGCAATCGAAGAGACCTGACATAAAGCAAAGCAGAACTAAATTGTAAAGATTCATGTCAGTTATCAACCAAACACCAAGCATTTTTCAGGCACCTAACATAGCCAAGGCACTGTGTGAGAGACTAAAGTGGGTATAAAGAAACTCTGAAGGTATGCTGACCAATTTACAGGTATGTAGTATAGGAAATATGCAAAACGAACTCTTAAGGTCTTTACCAACTCTGAGGATCTGATTAAGTGAAGTTTATTATATGGTTCCAATCTTCTAAGAACTTACAATTTAATTAAGGACATTGCATAGACATAAAAAAATGAATCTGGTTTTCTTGAAAGTGATTCTTAATAAATCTGTATCAATGATTCCAAATAGAGCACTTTCCTTATCTATGAACTGGCAGAAATAAAAGTACAACTTCATAGTTCGTTTTTGCATAGTGGTTTAAGATTTACAAAGCACTTTGTCACAAAATATTACAAAGTTAGATGGAACATTTATGACTCCTGGTTTAAAGGTGTCAAAACAGGCTCAAGGGGGCTGAATGTGGTGCTCATGGTCATATGACTAATAACAAATCTTCATGGGATGTAAACCTGTAATTTCATTATTGTAGGGACCTCCCAAGTGAGTAAAATCATTGTATCAATAGGGATTGGCAGCTTTCATGTAACATAATTTTTAAAAAATCATTTAGAGGGGCCAAAACCAAGATGGCAGAGAAAAGGCAGGGATTTGCCTGAGCTCTCACAAATTTCCCTTCAAACTGCTTTAAATAACACCTCAAAATGCATTATGGAGCAGCAGAACTCACAGAAGGTGGGGTGAAACAACTTTGCGGCCCAAGACAATTTATAAGTATGGCAAGACAGATCTGTTGCACCAGGGTGAGAGTTGAGCATAGGCCTGCCTCCCAGGAAACAAGCTGCAGGCCTTGGGGGCAACTGAATCAGCAGCTACAGTGGTGGCTTCTCAACCTCTAAGCCCAAAGTAGGCAAAGGGGTCTGATAAGTAGTCAGAGAGAGACCAGAGGCATCTTTGATGGCAAGAGATACAGTACTTTGTTGTATTGCCTAGGGTGAGGAAGAGCACTAGCATATCAGAGCTTGTGGCTGCAGGGGAGCAGAGACCCTGATCATGATTCCAGGGAAGAAAAGAATGCTTGTGGTTGTTCACAGAACAGAGCATAAACCACTAGAGAGTAGTAAAACACCTCTTCTTAGATCATACCACCAGGGAAAAACTGAAAACTCAGACACCCAGAACTAGCTCTGAAAATAGTTGTACAAAAAATGTGAAACCTGGTACAATGTCCTCTCTATCTTGGGAGCAGAGCCCAACTTTAATATAGAAAGTCAGAAGTCAATAAATAGGTAGGAAAAGTGAGCAAACAACAACAACAATAGGAAGTATATGACCATATAAATTTACTATGGTCATAGGGAAGATAAAAAATGAAAGAAAACCAACTCAGAAGAAAACAACAAAGTTAAAATTGCTACATCCAAAGTCTCAAAGAAAAATATGAATTTGTGTCAGGCCCTGGAAGAGCTTGAAAAGTATTCTAAAAATAAAACAAGAGAGGTAAGAGAAAATATTGGGAAAAGAAATGAGAGTGATGCAAGAAAATTGTGAAAAAAAGAGTTAACAGTTTGGCAAAAGGGGTAGAAAAAAATGAAAAAAAATAACACATTAAAAACCAGAATAGGCCAAATGATAAAAGAGGCACAAAAACCCACTGAACAGAAGAATGCTTTAAAAAACAGAAATGGTCACATTGAAAAATATGTACAAAAATTCCGTGAAGACAAGAACTCCTTAAAAAGTAAAATTGATCAAATGGAAAAAGAGGTAAGAAAGCTCACTGAAGAAAATAATTCTATAAAAAGTAGAATTGGGCAAGTGGAGTTAATGACTCCATGAGAGAGCAAGAAACTATAAAACAAAACCAAAATAATGAAAAAATAGGAAGAAAATGTGGAATACCTTTTTTTTTAAAACTGACTCGGGAAGAGATAATTTGAGAATTATTGGATTACCTGAAATTCATGATAAAAAAGATCCTATACATGTTCTTTCAAGAAATTATATATAAAAACTGTCCTGACATTCTAGAACCAGAATATAAAATAAAATTTGAAAGACTCTCAGAAAAGATCTCAAAATGAAAACTTCCAGGAATATTATAGAAAAATTCTGGAATTCCTGGGTCAAGGAGAAAATATTGCAAGCAGCCAGAAAAAAATACTTGAAATATCAAGAAAGATTACTTAGGATTTGGCAGTGATGTATTAAAGGATTAGAGGGTTTGGAATATATTCCAGAGGCAAAGGACATAGAATTACAACCAAGAATCACCTGCGTAGAAAAACTGAGCATAATCCTTCAAGGAAAACAGTGGATATTCAATGAAATAGAACATTTTCAAACATTCCTGATGAAAAGATAAGAGCTGAATAGAAAACCTAACATATGGGGGCAGAGCCAAGATGGCGGCTGGGAAGCAGTGACTGGCATGAGCTCCCCACCAAGTTCCTCCAAAAACCTATAAAACAATGGCTCTGAACCAATTTTAGAGCTGCAGAACCCACAAAGTGGCAGAGGGAAGCAGGGCCCC
>CM053622.1:142951824-143055355 GCA_028646595.1 Phalanger gymnotis | reverse complement strand
GAAGGAAGAAGATAAAAAAAAGGGGGCATGATAGAAGGGAGGGCAGATGGGAGTGGAGGTAATCAAAAACAAACACTTTCGAAAAGAGACAGGGTCAAGGGAGAAAATTCAATAAAGGGGGATAGGTTAGGAAGAAGCAAAATATAGTTAGTCTTTCACAGCATGAGTGTTGTGGAAGGGTTATACATAATGATACACATGTGGCCCATGTTGAATTGCTGGACTTCTTAGGGAGGGTGAGTGGGAAGGGAAGAGGGGAGAGAATTTGGAACTCAAAGTTTTAAAAACAGATGTTCAAAGACAAAAACAAAAATTTTTTTGCAAGCAACAAGAAAATAAGATACACAGGCAATGGGGCATAGAAATTTATCTTGCCCTACAAGAAAGGAGGGGTAAAGGAGATGGGAGGGTAGTGGGGTGACAGATGGGAGGGCAGACTGGGGAACAGGGCAACCAGAATATATGCCATCTTGGAGTGGGAGGGAGGGTAGAAATGGGGAGAAATTTGTAATTCAAACTCCTGTGAAAATCAATGCTGAAAACTAAATATATTAAATAAAATGTATAAAAAAATTTAAAAAAAAATATTTAGGGATTAGAAAGAGGAATGCAATGGAGAATCATAAAGGGATAGATAGAATGGAGTAAATTATCTCACAAAAAAGATTCAATAAAGGGCTTTTACAGCACAACAGAAGGTGTGAGGGGAGTGTTTAAACCTTATTCACCATTGAAGCTGTCTCAAACAGGGTATAGGAATCTATCTTCCTCTACATGAAAGTAGGAGAGGAACAGGATAAGAGAAGGGGGTGGGGAATCATAAAAAGGAGGGCATTTGGAGAGAGTAGGTAGTCACAAGCAAAAGAAAAAAACTTATGAGGATAAACAGGGTGAAAGGGGAGAGGGAATAGGATAAATGTGGGGAAAATTGAATGGAAGGAAATACACAATAATCATATTTGTGAAAAAAAGTTTATACCAAGTTTCTATGATAAAGTTTATACCAAATTTCTATGATATTGTCAAATATACAGAAAACGAGGCAAATTTATAAAAAAAATAAGAGCCATTTCCCAAATAATAAATGATCAAAGGATATTAACAGGCAGATCTCCAATAAAGTAATCAAAGCTATAGTCATATGCAAAATGCTCTAAGTAACTGTTGATTAGAGAATTACAAATTAAAACAACTCTGTGGTACCACCCCACACCTATCAGACTGACTAATATAACAGAACAGAAGATGACAAATATTGGCAAGAATATGGGAAAATTGAAACACTACTCTACTCTTGGTGCAGTTGTGAACTAATTCAGCCACAAAGAAATGCAATATGGAACAATGCCCAAAGGGCCATGAAACTGAACATACAGCTATATCCCATGAGATTGAAAAAAAATAAAACACAGTAAAAGAACCAATATGTATAAAAAAAAGCAATTCTTTTTATGATGACAAATAGTTGGCAATTGAAGGCATGCCCATCAATTGGAAAATGACTGAAAAAGTTGCATTATATGATGGTGATGGAATACAATTGTACTATAAGAAATGCCAAGAAGAATGTTCTCAGAAAAATATGGAAAGACTTATGAGAACTGAGCTGAAACAGGAGAACATTGTGCACAGTAACAGCAATATTGTATGATGACCAATTGTGAATGACTTGGCTCCTTTAAGCAATACAATGTTCTGAGACAATTCTGAAGAACTTATGATAAAAGGCACTGTCCATCTCCAGAAAAAGAACTGATAGAGTCTGAAGGCAGATTAAAGCATATTTTTTAAGCTTTCTTTTTTTTAAACATCAGTGATTTAAAAAAAAATTCCCACTTAATAGTGTCTTCTTATTGTTTCTTTTTTTAGTCTGTGTTTTCTTTTTCAACATGTATAATAGGAAATATAATTAGCATGACTGCACATGTATAACCTATATCAAAATGCTTGCCTTCTCAATAAGGGGAAGGAAGGTGGGGGAGGAAGAGAATTTAGAATTCAAACTTTTTTTAAAAATATGAATGTTAAAAATTATTTTACATGTAATTGAGAAAAATATTAAAGAAATATCTTTTTATTTAAAAAGAATCAGAGCACTGAGAGCTTAAGTGACTTGCCAAGGTACATGTTAAAGGAAGGACTTGAATCCAAGTATTTCTGCACCTTGATTCTTTTTTTTTTCAAACAAAAATTATTATAGGGTGCTTATGGATGTCAATTTAATTCAATTCAATCCAATCATCATTTCTTAAGTTCCTAGTGAGCACAGAACAATCTAGTAAAAATATAGAACACATACAGAGATAACTATATGTGATAGATAAATTGGAGACGTACAAAACAAAGTGCTATGTAAAATCCAAGGATGGAAAATGTCACTATCTGAAGGGAATAAATATCTACAAGGAAGTAGCTTACTGGCTAGGTGGTCCTGGTGAGGAATAAGTGCTATCAAAAATATCCTGTGATGAAATAATGGGCAGATGCTAAGAAAGTTTTTAGATTAAGAAGTATCTGAGTTGCTCTTTAAAGAACAGATGACAATATTTTATAGAAAAGATTTTCTATTTTACTTGAAAAAAACCTGTTGTTGGATAATATGCCATTTGACATATTTAATTTATTTTCTTCTTTCATGAATTCAGGGACATTAACTTGTCTTTCCTAACAGCAAGTACAATGCTCTGTATCTACACAGTAGTTGCCTAATAAAAGTTTGTTGAATCAATTTATGGAATTCCATACTAATGCCTTCAGAAAAATTATAACTAATCATTTATGCAATCAGTTATTCTGTGGTAGTTAACTTGTAGTTACTACAGGACGTTGAATTGCATAGTGGATAGATTGCTGGACTTGAAGTTTGGAAGCCCTGAGTTAGGACTTAGTAGTATGTGTTTTAATGTAAGTCACTTAACCTCTCAGCCTCAGTTTCCTCATCTGTAAAACTGGGATAAGAATACAACCTACCTCAAAGAGCCATTGTGAGGATCAAATGAAAGTGCTGTGAAGTATAATTATAAAATGCTTTACAATCTTAAACAATTATGTATATATTGGCCATTATTATTATTTAATGCCCTCTAAACAAAGAGAACTATTACATTTCTAAATTTGAAGGGTACCACAATCATATTTGCATTTCTCAAACTGGAGCCACGGGAAAACAAAAAATGTTAAAAATTCACAAAGGTTAGATTGCAAGGGAGGTGAGATGTTTAAGAGGAAGAACTGTCTTTTAGTTTACAACACTCAATTTCACAAGTTTTTGAGTTCAAAATTTTCTCCCCCTCCCTCTTTTCCTTCCTCCCCCCAAGACAGCATGTAATCCAATATAGGCTGTACATAAACCTTCACATTAAACTTATTTTCACAACAGTCAGGTTGTAAAGAAGAATTATAACCAATGAAATGAGCCATGAGAAAGAAGAAACAAAACCAAAAAAGAAAAAAAAAAGAGAGAGCAAATTGTTTGCCTCAATCTGCATTCAGTCTCCCTAGTTTTTTCTCTGGGTGTGGATAGCTTTTTCCATCATTAGCCTTTTGGAGCTGTCTTAGAACCTTGCATTTCTGAGAAGAGCCAAGTTTGTCAAAGTCAGTCATCACAGACACTGTGTATCTGTAATCGTGTATAATGTTCTCCTGGTTCTGCTCCCCTCACTCAGCATCAGATCATGTAAGTCTTTCCAGGTTATTATGAAGTCCCTCTGCTCCTCATGTCTTATAGCAAAATAGTATTCCATTACATTCATATATCACAACCTGTTTAACCATTCCACCATTGATGGACATCCCCTTGATTTCAAATTCTTTGCCATCACAAAAAGAGCTGCTATAAATATTTTTGTATACACGGGTCCTTTTCCCACTTGTATGATCTTGTTGACATACAGTCCTAGAAGTAGTATTGCTGGGTCAAAAAGCATGCACATTTTTATAGCCCTTTGGGCATAGTTCCAAATTGCTCTCCAGAATGGCTGGAACCATTTGCAACTCTACCAACAATGTAAAAGTGTTCCTATTTTCCCATATCTTCTCCAGCATTTATTGTTTTCCTGTTTAGTAATGTTAGCCAATCTGACAGGAGAGATATGGTACCTAAGAGTTGTTCTGATTTGCATTTCTCTAATCAATAGTGCACTTAGAGCACTTTTTCATATGACTATAGGTATCTTTAATTTATTTCTCTGAAAACTGCCTGTTCATATCCTTTGACCATTTTTCAAGTGGGGAATGACTTGGATTTGTATAAATTTGACTCTGTTCTCTGTATATTTTAGACATGAGGCCTTTATCAGAGACACTGGTTGTAAAAATTCTTTCCCAATTTTTTGCTTCCTTCTCAATCTTGGTTGCATTGGCTTTGTTTGTACAAAAAAAAAATCAATTTAATGTAATCAAAATGATCCATTTTGCATTTTGTAATGCTCTCTATCTCTTGTTTGGTCATAAATTCTTCCCCTCTCCATAAATCTGACAGGTGAACTATTCCTTACTCTCCCAAATTGCTTATAATATCAGCTTTTATATCTAAATCATGAACAAATTTTGACTTTATTTTGGCATACAGTATAAGACATTGGTCTATGCCCAGTTTCTACTATACTATTTTCCAGTTTTCCCAGCAGTTCTTGTAAAATAATGAATTCTTAGTCCAGAAGATGAACTCTTTGGGTTTATCAAAGAGTAGATTATTATAGTCATTGACTACTGCGTCTTGTGTACCTAAGCCTGGTACAAGACCCTATTTCTTAGCCAGTACCAAATACCTTTGATAATTGCTGCTTTATAATACAGTTTAATATCTGGTATGGCTAGGCCATCTTCCCTAGCATTTCTCTTCATTAATTCCCTTGATATTTTGGACATATTCCAATTCCCTTGATATTCTTTTGTTCTTCCAGATGAATTTTGTTATCAAGTTATCTAGCTCTATAAAATAATTTTTGGTAGTTTGATTGGTATGGCACTAAATAAGTAAACTAATTTAGGTAAAATTATCATTTTTTACTTAATTTTCTAGGATTCTCTAAGTAAATCATCATATCATCTGCAAAGTGATAACTTAGTTTCTTCTCTGCCTGTTCTAATTCCTTCAATTTCTTTTTCTTCTCTTATTACTACAGCTAAAATTTCTAGTACCAAATTGAATAATAGGAGTGATAATGGACATCCTTGTTTCACCCCTGATCTTATTGGGAATGGATCTAGATTATCCTCATTACATATGCTTGCTGATAGTTTTAGGTAGATGTTGTTTTTCATTTTAAGGAAAACTCCATCTATTCCTATGTTTTCTGGTGTTTTTAACAGGAATGGGTGTTATATTTTGTCACATGCTTTTACTGCATCTATTGAGATAATCATATGGTTTGTGCTAGTTTTGTTGTTGAGATGATCAATTATGCTGAAAGTTTTCCTAATATTGAACCAGCCTTGCATTCCTGGAATAAATCCTACCTGCTCAAAGTGTATTATTTTTGTGATAAGTTGCTGCAATCTTTTTACTAATATTTTATTTAAAATTTTTGCATCAATATTCATTAGGGAAATTGGTCTATAATTTTCTTTGTCTGTTTTGACTCTTCCTGGTTTAGGTATTAGTACAATATTTCTGTCATAAAAAATAATTTAGTAAGACTCCTTCTTTGCTTATATTCCCAAATAGTCTATGAAGTATGGGAATTAATTGTTCTTTAAAGGTTTGACAGAATCCACCTGTAAATCCATCTGACCCTAGAGATTTTTTCCTAGGAAGTTCATTGATGGCCTGTTCAATTTCTTTTTCTGAGATGGAGTTATTTAAGTATTTTACTTCCTCTTCTGTTAATCTAGGCAATTTATATTTTAGCAAATATTCATCCATTTCCCTAAGATTATCAAATTTATGGGCATACAATTGGGCAAAATAATTTCTAATTATTGTTTTAATTTCCTCTTCATTGGAGGTTAATTCACCCTTTTCATTTTTGATACTGGTAATTTGGTTTGCTTCTTTCTTTTTTTAATCAAATCGGCCAAAGGTTTATCAATTTTATTGGATTTCACATAAAACTATTAGTTTTATTAATTAGTTCAATAGTTTTCTTGATTTCAATTTTAATAATCTCTCCTTTGGATTTCAGTGTTTCTAATTTGGTATTCAATTGTAAATTTTTAATTTGTTCTTTTTCTAGCTTTTTAAGTTGCATGCCCAATTCATTGATCTCCTTTTTCTCTATTTTATTCATATAAGCATTCAGAGATGTAAAACTTCCCCTAGCAATTGCTTTTGCTGCATCCCATAAGTTTTGATATGTTGTCTCATTATTGTCATTATCTTGAATGAAGTAATTGATTGCTTCTATTATTTGTTGTTTGACCCACCAACTCTTTAGGATTAGATTATTTACTTCCAATTGATTTTTAGTCTATCTTTCCATGGTACTTTATTACAAATAATTTTTATTGTGTCATTATCTGAAAAGGATGCATTGATTATTTCTGCCTTTCTGCACTGGATTGTGAGGTTTTTATGCCCTAGTACATGGTCTATTTTTGCATATGTGACATGTTATTCTCTATTCCCATTCAATTTTCTCCAGAGATTTATCATATCTCCCTTTTCTAAAATTCTGTTCATCTCCTTAACTTATTTGTTTATTTTGAGGCTCTACTTTCAAGGGCAAAGAGGGGGAAGTTGAGGTCCCCCACTAGTATAGTTTTGCTGATCATTTCTTTCTGTTTCTCTCTTAACTTCTCCTCTAAGAATCTGGATATTGTATCACTTTGTGCATCTATTTTAAGTAATGATATTACTTCATTGTCTATGGTGCCTTTTCGCAGGAAATAGTTTCTTTCCTTATATCTTTTAATTATATCTATCTTTGTCTTGGCTTTGTCTGAGATTAGGATTGCTACCAGTGCTTTTTTTATTTACTTCAGCTGAAGCATAATATATTCTACTCCAGCCTTTTACCTTTAGTCTATATGTATTCCTCTGTTTGAAATGTGTTTCTTGTAAACAGCGTATTGTAGGATTATGGTTTTTAATCCATTCTGCTATCCACCTCCATTTTATTTGAGAGTTCATCTCATTCACATTCACAGTTATGATTACTGTCTGTGTCTTTTTCTCTATCCTATTCTCCCCCCATTTATGCTTTTATTTCTCCCATCTCTCTTCCCCTCCTCAAAAGAGTTTTGCTTTTGACCACTGTCTCTTTCAAAATTCTCTTTCTGTCAGCCCTCCCATCTTACCCTTTTCTCTTGCTATTTCTTCCTTCCCTTCTAACCACCCCCCTTTTCTTTCTCCTTTCTCTCCTACTGCCTTTAGGGTAAGTTTGATTTCTATACTTTATAATAGAGTATGTTATTCTCTCCTTGAACCAAATGTGATGCGAGTAAAGCTCAATCACTGCTCTTCTCCCTCCCTTCTTTCCCTCTACTATAACATGTGCCTCTTCATGTGATGTTAATTCACTCTTTTCTGACTTCTTTTTACTTCTCTCATTACAATCCCTTTACATCTCTTAATTGGGTTTTTTATCATCACATCGGTTAATTCATACCCATACCCTCTATGTATAGCCCTTTTAAATGTTGCAATAACTATACTATTCTCAAAATTAAAAAAAAAATACCATACTCCCATATAGGGATGTAAAAAATTTGCCTTTGTTGAATAACAATGTTTTTTTTCTATTTTTTTCTATGTTTCTATGTTTACGTTTTTGTGCCTCTCTTGAGTCTTGTATTTGAAGATCGATTTTTTCATTGAGCTCTGACCTTTTCATCAGAAAGGACTGGAATTCCTTTATTTCACTTAATATCCATCTCCTTGCCTGACAGATTATGCTCAATTTTGCTGGCTAGTTGATCCTTGTTCAGAGTCCAAGTTTCTTTGCCTTTCGGAATATCATATTCCAATCTCCCAATCTTTTAATGTATAGAAGCTGCAAGGTCCTGTGTGATCCTGACTGTGGTTCTGCAATATTTAAATTGTTTCTTTCTGGATGCTTGCAGTCTTTTCTCCTTAACCTGATAAGTCTGGAAATAGGCTAAAATATTCCTTGAAGTTTTCAGTTTGGGATCTCTTTCAGGGGGTGACGGGTGGATTCTTTCAATGATTATTTTACCCTCTGGTTCTAGGACATCGGAGAAATTTTTCCTGATGATTTCTTAGAAGAAACTATCCAGGCTCTTTTTTTTCCATCATGGCTTTCTGGTAGACCAATAATTCTTAGATCATCTCTCCTGGATCTATTTTGTCAGTCAGTTGTTTATCCAATGAGATATTTTACATTTTCTTCTATTTTTTTCATTCTTTAGATTTTGTTTGATTGATTCTTGATACCTTATATAGTCATTAGCTTCTACTTGCCCATTCTAATTTTTAACAAATTGTTTTCTTCAGATAGCTTCCATACCTCTCTTTTCATCTGGCCAATTTTACTTTTCAAGAAGTTATTTTCTTCTGATAGGTTCTGTGATTTTTCTTTTACCTCTCTAAGTTGGCTTTTAAAATCCTCCTTGAGCTCTTCTAGTAATGCTTTTTGGTCTTGAGACCAGACCATATTCCCTTTTGAGGTTTCAGAAGTGGGTATAGTGCCAACGCTTTCTTCTTCTCAATTCATATTTTGATCTTCCCTGTCTCCATAGTAAGATTCTATGGTCTATACTCTTCTCTTTTCTAGTTTGCTTCTTCATGGTGGTTGCCTTTTTCCTGGCTTTTAAAGTGGATCTCTGCTTCTGTGGCACAGGGGGCTCTGTACCAAGCTTCTTGTGCTGGGAACTAGGGGCCTCATTACTGGCTTTGTGTGCTATGGCCTTGGGTTTTGTCAGCTAGAAGGTATAAAGTGCTGCAGCTTACCTGGTGCTGAGGTTGAGCTGGCTGGTGTATGCCAAGGTTGAGGTCCATGAAGTCTTTCTGAGTTTCCCTGGGGTTACACTGAAGCTCACAACATGAGGTATGGTGGAGTGGCCTGGCTGCTGGAAGTCTCCTCTTCCCTAGGGCTGTGCTATAGCATGGGTGGCCTCAGCTGTAGGTATGGGCTGGTGTCTGCCAATTCCCCTGGCTGTAGGAAGACACTCCTGGGGTCCTGGTGTTGGCTCTTGACAGCTCCCTCCCCTTGGGGGTCAGGAACTCCTACTGATCTGCTAAAGGGGGCTTGCTGGGATGCTTCCCTTCCTGCACTGGTCTCTTTCTGCCACTGCAAGAGGGGCCCTTCTCCCTAGCTTCCTGAGCTAAAAGACTACTGAATTCCCACTTCTGGCTCATCTATTCTAGAGTTTTTCCTAGGACAGTATTTTCTGGGTTATTCAAAGTCAGGAACGGAGGGGTGAGAGTGCTTATGGTTTAGTGTGTCATCACGGCTCCTGGAAGTTCAAGAAAGTGATTTTCTTTTTTTTTTCTTTTTTTAAGAAGGTGATTTCCAAACATTTAGTCTGTGGGCTGATAGCCCCAGGAGTAGCAGTTGCTGCCACCCACAGGCCCTGTACTTCTGTGTCACCTAGCTCTGACAAACTCCAGTCTTGTACTTAGGATCACCCCCACAGCCTGTGATTCAGCCCACTGGGCCTGCTCCCACTTGGCTATGGTCAGGTGTAGTTCTGTGTGGTCAAGTGCTCTCCCACCAGGTGCAGCAGATCCTTCCCACTGATTTTCCAGACTATCCTGGGCTGGAAATCTGCCACACTCTGTCTCCTAATGGATTCTACCTCTCTCAAATTTGTTCAGATTTACTTTTAAAGAGGTACCTAAAAGATTTTGTGAGGGAGCTTGGATATGTTCCCTGCTTTTACTCCACCATCTTGGCTCTGCCCCCTTGTCTACAACTCTTAATTTGAGCCCTGAATATCTTAGACAACTTAGATTGGACTGCTTGTTCTGTTGCATGTTTGTACCCCTAGTTTAACTGGGGAGCTGGAGGTGAGGGCAAAGGGGTAAGGAGTGCCCACCTATGCTGTTCTCCACTGGCATTTGTTCTGCCATAACTGCAATACCTGTGTGGCAGTGTCACTCTTCAGAAACAGCATGCTGTAGGCATTTCAAATTCAATATGTACAAAACAGAAATTATTGCATTTCTTCTATTATTGCACCTCTTCCTTTAAATCAACTTCCATTTTCTGTCAAGTATACTTCCAACTTTGCAGTGGTATAAATTTACAACCTTAGAATCATTCTTCCTTTCTCAATCTCATTCACTTAACGTATTCAATGAATTGACAAGGTCTGTTAATTCTGTATCTATAACATCCCTCCTATTTATCTTTTAATTTCCCACTCATTTCGTCACAACCTAATTCAGGCACTTACCACCTCTTTCAAGGATGATAGTTTTCTAACTGGTTATTTGCCTCCAGTTTCTTCTCTAATACATTTGCTAGGGACAACTAAGAGGTTCAGTGGATAGAGTGCTGGGCCAGGAGTCAGGAAGACATTTTCCTTAATTGAAACCTGGCCTCAGACAATTACTAACTGTGTGACCCTGGGTAATTCACTCCACCCCTTTGGCCCATTTCTTCATATGTAAAATGAGTTGGAGAAGAAAATGGCAAACCATTCCAGTATCTTTGCCAAAAATAGCCTAAATGAGATCACTAAGAGTCAGACACAACTGAAACACCTGAATGACAATAGACAACAACAATATATCCTCTACACAGCTGCCAAAATGATATCACTAAAACATAGCTCTGTCTCTCAAGTTTCAGTTGATTCTCATTGTCTCAAGGATAAAATAGAAATTCTGCCATTTGACATTTAAGGCCACTTTCAAACAAATTAAGATCTATGCTTCAAGAATATTCACACATTACTCCCTTCTCATACGTTCTACCAAAAATGACTACTTGTAAACAACCTTGCATCTCTATTGTCTCCTCACATGGACCTCAAAGAGTTCTTATCTTCCTTCAAAGTACATTTTGGTTACTATCTATCTCCTTTACTTAATAAATTACAGTAGCTCCATATTGAGTCTAGGATAAAATCCATCCCCTCTCCACCTTGTTAGGCTTTTCAAGCCCTTTTTAATTTGGCCCCAATCTTTCTTTTCTTATGCATTTTACATTCATTCTTCTGTGGCCCCATCAAGGTGGCCTGGCCTTCTCTCTCACCTTCACACATAGCACTCTTTCTCCCATCTCCATGCTGCTACACTGATCATCCATCACTCATGCTAAGAATGCCTCCCCTGTTCATTCTTCCTTCAAAGTGTAGCTCAAGTTCCATCTTCTGCAGAACACTTTTCCTGATACCACCAATTCCTAGTACCCTCTTCCCCGAACTTCCTTGTAGTTGACTATTTTGTATATATTTGAATTACTTTTTATATTGATTATGTTGTATCTAATTGTCAACTTATACTTTTTGTCTCCTTCTTAGCATGCAAGTCCCTCGTGAGGAGGGACTGTTTCTTTCATTATATTTGTACCCCTGGCAAAGTGTCTGACACATAGTAGGCACTTAATAAATGCTTGTTGATTGGATAAATGATTTGATTAAAGAAGCCTTTTCTGAGCTTATCCCCTGCCCCGACCCCAGCCAATTGTTGGTATTTAACAATATGCAAAATTACTTTATAATTACTTTGTATCTAGTACGTCTATACTTATCTGTGTACTTGTTGTTTCTTACCAGGTAGGCAGCTATCTATAACAATAAAAAAAGAGTGTTGGACATGGAATTACATGGAGTTATGAAGGCTTGAGTTCAAGTCCACATCAAATACTTAAGGATAAATCACTTAGGGGCAACTAGGTGGTACAGTAGAGAGAGCACATCTGGAGTCAGGAAAATCTGAGTTCAAATGAAACCTCTAACACATACTAGCTGTTTGACCCTGGGCAAGTCACTTAACCCTGTTTGCCTTAGTTATCTCATCTATAAAATGAGCTAGAGAAGGAAATGACAAATCATTTCGGTACCTTTGCCAAGAAAACCCCAAATGGGTTCACGAAGAGTCATGCATGACTGAAATGACTGAACAACAACAATGAATCACTTAACCTCTCTGAGTCTCATTTTTCTCATCTGTAAAAAGGGGATAACAATAGCACCTACATTATAGAGTTGTTTTGAAAATCAAATGAGATAACACATGTAAAGAGTTCTGCAAAAGTTATAGTGCAAAATAAATGCTAGTTATTATTAGAATCTAAGTTATATGACTTGCTGCTACATTCGTCTTTGCATTCCCAGTAACTATCGCGTGGTAGACCCAAATTAAATTTCTTTCAGTTTTTGATGTTTTATACCACCATAATAGGAGATCCATGAATGAGATTCAAAAATAGAAGAGAAATTAGCCTGTAAGTTATTACCTAGGAAACAGTTAATGGGTACTGCATAATGGGAATGATTTATAAGGAAGTAGATTATTTGACAAGGTCTTTGATTCTAAGGGGCAGACTTTTAAAAAGGAATGTCATAGCTGCTGGGAGGTTTGTGAGGCTATTCCTATGTAAGGCATTCAGAATGTCAAGAAAGATGCTTCAAAGAGAGCCAACTACCTGTGCTGTTTAGTCTCTGGGATCTGTGTATCATTAAGAAATCTCAGAGGATTCTGTCTCACTCTTCTCAGCACTATCTAATTTCACACAATAAAAACTGAGGATTCAGGAGAGAAAACCATTTCACTTTAATGGAATGACTACGAATATTTCTCAAATCAATAGGTAAACATTTCCAAAAGAAAACCATAAGGCTTTTCATGACTTTGTGAAAAAAAATCTCCAACAGACATATCTGATCACTTTCTCTAACAGTGTTATGAGACTGCTAGACCAAACAGGAAGTGACAGATGCTATCGAGTTTTTTTTTTTTAATTTTCCCATATGGCATATATACTTACGAATTGAAGAGAACTAAATCAAACAACTATCAAGTTGTTTCAGTAACCACAAAATTTTACTTCAGGTAAGTACATATAAATTATTGTGGACATGGTAATATTTAATAATTGTTTAGTCAAATAGAAGTCACGTAGATCTATTTTTGTACTTTTAGCATTTGGGTTTTATTGTTATTGTTTATGATTAAGATGATTTGTGCAACATAACAGAGATGATAATCACAAGCATGAACTTAAAGTCAAACTAAAAGCACAGTGATATTTGTCATAATTCAATAGTCATTAGAAAGAAACCAGAAGAAGCTTGATACATTTGGGCCAATTTACCTGGTAAATCTGAATAAAGGAGTATTCTAAAGCAGTAAAGCTTCTTTCATCTGATGGTTTTTCTTGTTTATCTATTTAAAGATTTATTTTATCTTATAAAAGATAATTTTAATTATCTTATTAAACTTTAAGTTTAATGCTCTTGAAGAGCTCTCATATAAAGGATAGTATACACCTCCATTCTCTTTATTATTAGTTTATTTTGATAAAGGTAAATTGTGATGCAGGTATACAACTAGCTATAAGAGTTCTTATGACCACAGTTTGTAAGGTACCCATACTGCTTGGGCTGTCTTTCATTTAAGAAAAAGATATTTCTCTGATATATTGCCATGGGGATAGAAAAGAAAATAACCGGAATGATAGAAGTTATTTAGGGCCTTCAAAGTGATAGTTACTGAGAATGCAAAGACAAAAATGTAACAGCAAGTCAGATTCTAATAATAACTAGCATTTATTTAGCACTATAACTTTTGCAGAACTCTTTGTGTGTTATTCAAATAGATTAATGGACACATATGTATAGACAGAAACAGAGATATGCATATGTTTGCATAAATATATACACGTATATGCATATTTATATGCACATATATACATGTTTAAGTGTCCATATATATGTATATATATGCATACATATACTCTCATCATTCAATTTTTTTCAATAAAAAATACTTTGCAAAAGAATTAAATATGATATTGGCAGGCTTGATTTTGTGACCCATCTTAAAAATTCTTTAAAGTAAGCCAGGCTACTAATATAACACTCAACAAGCCAGAAGTGCTAATTCACTTAAAGAAAACTGAGGTCTAAAAAGTTGCCCATAGTGCCCCACTGTGAACTACATATTTTATTCTCTTCCAACTAGGGGGTCTTTAGGACAATTATTTTAAGACTGCATGTTAACACTAAGTAGTGTTTATAACTCAAAGTCATATCACTTTGTAAAATGGCTATCACATAAAACGTCAGAAAGTGAACCGATAGTCAGTTTGGGTACCTGTAAGTGATGTGCTTGTGTTGCCACTTCTGTCCCGTTAGTGCATATCGCTTTCGGCGAATGTTAAATTTGGAGCTGCCTCGAGTCTGGTCAGGCACACCACACCGAGGCTTCTTCATCCAGCTGTCAAAAAAATATTTCAATTACCATTTATTTCAAACCACCTTTTTCCCCCCAAATTTTCATATACATACATACATATACACACACACATCCATGTGTGTACATATGTATGTAGGTATATACATACACATATACACGTATGTATGTGTGTGTGTATATATATGTATATATATAAATATATAATCAACAGACAAACCTGAGACCATGCTACAAAACCCCCAGTTCTAAGTAAAATGTGTTTTTTTTCTTTCTGAATGACCCAGGATTACTGTCTATTCCATCCAGATTAATTAAATAATTTTTCAATATTTAATTCATTTTGGCCTGTGTTGATTAACACAGTCTTTTACTCCAGAAACAACAATAGGACACTCCACAATACTTTATCCCAGTGAAAAATGAATTGTCCTCCCATATTCCATTTTCTCTTTTTCCCTCCCCTCTTTCTTCAACTTTGATCTTTCCTTCCATTATGTGGGTAGCTCTCATTTGCCTGAGACTTTTACCAAGAATCCAATTTGATTTATCTTGGAACTTTTTAAAATAACTAGTTTATATGATTTAGAATCATGGCAGCTGAAGTTGGTACAATGAAAATAACCTTAAGCTTGTTGTCACAGAGCATATGAATTCAAATCCCTGGTCTACCACTTACTCTTTGTGTGACCCAGGTGAGTTACTGAACTTCTCTGAGCCTCGCTTGCTTCATTTGTAAAATGAGAAGGGTTGAATTAGAATTTGAATTAAAGTCACTTCCATATCTATAACTATGACCATAAACATTGTCTATATCATGTGTGTGTGCGTGCATGCATGTGTGTGTGTGTGTGTGTGTGTGTGTGTAACAGTGGTGTATAATGGCTGCAGGGATTTTCCTGAATTCAGGAAAATCTGAGTTCAATTCCTTCCTGAGGTGATATATTTTTAGCTGAGTGAAAATATGCAAAAGCCACTCAGGTTCCCAGGCAACTCTTTCAGACTCAGAATTAAGGAAGAGCTGCCCATTTGCATCAATTGAACTTTTTCGTAGCAGAAGAGACTCTCAATATAAAATCTCAAGCTCTGCATACACATATTCATCTCAAAAGCATGAATCTGTATTTGTCTACTTTTTCTGGACAAAGCTTCTTATGTTTAAACATCCCTGTTTTCTGTTCCTCAAAGCCACCAGCCTATGTAAATACAATGATTTTAGTCATCTTGGCAAAGGCTGTTTTACATACCTCATAAACTATCTTTACTGTTAGATTTTCATGCTGCTCTGCTAAAGTCATGTACTTAAATAGCTTCCGTATCTCGTTAGTGGCTCTCTACGAATTGAGATTTATTCATGAACAATGTTAAGGAAGAGGATAAATCAGGAAATTTCCTATCAATTTCTACTAAATCCCACCAAGGCTTATATAATTCCATTTCCTCTAAATAGAAAAAAAATAGATACCGAGATGAATCTATAGAAGATAATTTTAAATAAGCACGATAATTTAAATAAATAACAATTGTTTCCTATTTTAGAGAACAAAGTGTTTTTCTTTAAAAGAATAATTTATGAGGTTGTATCCCAAAGAGATCATAAAAATAGGAAAAGGTCTCACATGTACAAACATATTTATAGCAGCTCTTTTTGAGGTGGTCAAGAACTAGAAATTGAAGGGATACCCATCAACTGGGGAATGGCTCAACAAGTTGTAGTATATGAACATAATGGAATACTATTGTACTATAAGAAATGATGAGCAGGCAGACTTTGGGAAAACCCGGAAAGACTTACATGAACTGATGCTGAATGAAGTGAGCAGAACCAGGAGAACATTGTACAGAGTAACAGACTTAGCCCTTCTCAGAAATTCAAGGACCTAATTTTTTTCCAAAAGGCATGCAAAATGCCATCCACATCCAGAGGAAGAACTATGGAGTCTGAATGCAGAGTGAAGCAGACACTTTTCTCTTTTGTTTTTTTTTTCCTTTCTCACGATTTCTCCCATTTGTTATAATTCTTCTATGCAATGTGACGAATGTGAAAATGTGTTTAAGAGGAATGTATATGTAGAGCACGTATTGGACTGCATGCCATCGTGGGGAGGTAGGAGGGAGAGAGGGAAAGAAGATTTAAAACTTATGGAAATGAATATTGAAAACTGAAAATAAATAAATTAAATGTTAAAAAAAGAATAATTTATGATCTGGCAAAATCAAGAAACTTTTTTTCAAAAGTAATTATTATAAGTATATATTTTTCTTTAAGTCTTAGTGGTCCAATCACTAAGAGTGTGGAATGTATAGGTATTGGATTTAGCTACTACTATTATGTTTTTCCTGTAAGTGTGAATGTAACATTTAATTAAGAAAATAATAGCTTTTGGGGGCAGACAGCAGGTCTTGAATGCTATTGTTAACTCTGACCTTACCTATAATAGTGGTAAACAACTAACAGGTAATAAGTACATATTGGATGAATTGATAAAATAATGAATTTAGTTAATGCAAGCTGTAAATATATATATCTAAGGAAATGCATGTTATATGCAGCTTAAGACAGCAATAAATCTTGAATAATGTGCACATTCTGGTTCCATCTAAGTTTTCAAGTTTATTTCTTATCATTATATGCCATATACTTACCAAACTTACTAATAGCTTATACCTGTTCACTATACATTAAATTCCATCCTTCATGCTCATACTTTTGTACAGACACAGGTACCTCAAGGTCTGGAATGTATTCCTTCCTCATCTATATCAAATAAAATTCCTTATTCCTTCAAAGCATAGATATTCTCTCTCTCTCTCTCTCTCTCTTTCTCTCTCTCTCTCTCTCTCTCTCTCTCTCTTTCTCTCTCTCCCCTGCTCACCACAAACTAATCTTTATACTGGCAGGCCTAGTTTTCCAGGGAAGGATGATCACTACATAGGTACAACTCAAGCTCTCTCAGGGTTCTAGTAGGCACAGTGTACTTCCTATGTCCACAAACCCAGTTAGTCACAATATTAACATCATTAACTCAAACTTAAAAAATGTACCTAATGATAAATGAAAAGCATACCACATGTTCTCATAAATACAGGAATATTCAGTATAGTAAAAGTTACACATAAACTTGGGTCATTCTCTTCCATCAAATTTTCCCTGTAGAGAATGGGTATATTCTTATAGAAATCTAGCTAGAAGACAAAAGTGAGAGCAATTCAAATGCTCAGGGAAACTCAAAACTCGGGATTGCAAGTATTGATGTCTTTGGTCCCTTCATGAAAAATCTGCCCTATATGAAGCCACTTGTCTAGTCAATGTTCCCCTTTGGGTCCTCATGGCTCTCTTGCTTAGCAAATCCACTCCTCCTATACTCTTGAAATCATGAAGTGATAAGCCCTTCACCTATAATAGATGCTGAGGATTTATCACACTATTGTAGTGATAAACAAATCTGTTAAGCCAGAAAAGTGCAAAACTTCTCAGGCCAGCTCTCTGAGAAAGACATAATTCCAGCCAGCTCTGCACTCAACAGAATGTTGGATCATCCAATCACCTTAAAATTTCTTCCTAGAACAAAGTAGACTTCATATACAAATTCCTTGAATTAGCTCTCTGAGCAATATGGACCAGCCTAGGCAGCTCATCACTCAACAAGCCGCTATTTTGTCCAATTAGATTCAATTCTTTTGTAATAGTAAATCAGATAGAGACTGCCCTTCCTCCTCTTTTTCACCCTATCAGATCAGATATACAAATAAAGAGTAACTGGAACTTTGGATTGATTTTATCTCTCTAAATCTGTAGATGACACTGTGGGGTAATAAGGGGAATATAGATCACTTCCAATGAGCCTTTCGGCAATCAGCAAATCCTGAAACAGGTGGTGAAACATCCTATTAGCTGACTCTCCTGCTCTATTCAACTTTCTCCTTCTACTCATCTCTGCTCTCCATCTAGTTTTCCACTTTTCTAAAGCTTCTTAAACACTATCAATGCACAGCCCAAATTTGAGTCTCCTAGGCTTCAGAGATAAAGCTTTTCCTTACAAAGTAGAACTCACAAAATATACCCTTCTGTTATTTATAAAAGAAAAATGTCCTTATAAAATCATCCCCTGGTCTTCAAATGATTATCTGATCCACAACTTAATAAGTTTTAATTATTCATACAAATAAATTGAGGAACCACAATGCCCTATGGCCTCGGTATTTCCCCTGTCTCCAAATAGGTCCTCTTGGTCCTTGAGTTCATCCTTCTAAGAATCTGTCCTTCCACATATTTTATCTTATTCTCACACTGTAATTTTCTCAGATTTTATAATCAAAATGTCACTGTTTCACCCTTTTGAGCAACCAAGGAGTTGATATATAAAATGTGCAGTGTCTTATATCCCTTACAAGATAATTTGGTTCTTTTTATTTCTTTAGGGAAAAGTTCATTTTCTTCCCCAAAACTTTTGTCTTCTCCTTTTAGCAATCAAAGTACGTGTGTGTATGTGTGTGTGTGTGTGTGTGTGCGTGTGTGTGTATGTGTATGGAGCAATATTTTTAAACCTTAAAATGCCATGGAGATATGGATTATAATTGTTTTGCTGCTGCTTTTTTGCATATATTCATTCATTTATATATTTATTTATATAGATGTTTTTCTATCTATTTATGCATAATCTTAGTAGCTTCCATTACTAAAGTCCATCATGGCAGGACGTTTTATTTTTGACTTTGTACCTTAAATGCCTAGCATAATACAGATAGTAGGTATTTAATAAATGTTTCACCATTAAATTTCTTTGAAGAGTATAAGGTAAAAACTGTCAAAACAGAAACACCTATATCATCACCATATGTAATTTTTGAGAAAAATCCCTGTTTTGTACTTTGGATAAAGTGAACATAGAAAGCTAGATATCTGGGACATGGGAATGTCTATTTCACTGCATTTATGACATTCTGATGACCTCAAGGACCTAGGTTGAATAATTTCGTGACTTCACTAATATTTTAGAATAAGTCTATGTATATACCATGAAATGAAGTGGAAATTTAGATATTAACTTTGTTATGCAGTTAATTTTTATCCACAGAAATGGCGAATAAGATTCATAGGGGAAAATCCATTGTAGGAGCTGAATTTTCAAGGCTGACTACACTGATGACTAATCATATTACCAGAATAACAATTAAATTTCCATTTTGCTTTATGGCGTAGAGGTACAGTACTGGTAAAATAAAAAGTGTTTCAACTAGTCAGGTAACTTTTCAGATTCAATTAGAAGTGTGAATTATAACCTCATTATTCATATATATACAAGTATATATACACACACACACATATATACATATATACATACCTGCACATGTGTATATGTGTGTGTGTGTGTGTGTGTGTGTGTATGTGTGTGTGTGATTAAATTTGGCCAACATTTCCTGAAAGAATCTTTCTTTCTTTGTGCTCTGAAATGTTGCTCACATTTTCCTCTTACAATCCTTGTACCATAGAAATTTATGTGTATGCCTTAGAGAAAGGCCCATACTTTATTCATTTTGCTATCTCTCAGTGACAGAAAGTCATGGAATTGTGCACCCACTAGGAACTCAATAATGGTAGCTTATGAATGAATGAATTAATAACAAATGAGTGAGTAATTTCTGTTTGTACATATCTTAATATGCATTAAATCATAGCATATTAAAGATGAGAATTGGGAATGAAAATGAAAATCAGAATGACACTGGAGAATAACACATGGATTCCAGTAATTAAAAAAAAAACTTAATGGAAAATATTTGAATAATTTGACATTCAGAACATGAATATTTAAGTTATGCCATCCTTACATTGAAATATTCTTTGTAAATAAACATACCATAATATCTAATAAGAGTAATTTCCAAAGACAATGACAAAGTATATTAGAGCATTGAACATTATGCCCTGGTGCTTACATTTTAAAAATTCAAACTTTTGTCATCTGTTTTTTCTAGTCATAATCTGTCTCACAGCTAGCCAAGTTCAGTTTCTAATCAAGAAAAAAAAAAAGCAGACAGAATGGAACCCAGATGGTGGAGTAAAAGCAGGGACTCGCCAGAGCTCTCCCCCAAACCCCTCCAAATATCTGTAAAAATCACTCTAAACAAATTTTAGAGCAGCAGAATCCACAAAATGATAGAGTGAAATCAAATTTTCAGCCCAAGACAACTGGGATGCTTGATGGGAAAGGTCTCTTGCACCAGGCTGAGAGAGAAGTGTTACTCTTGCACAGACCCAGCCCCAGAAAACTGGAGCAGGCCTCAGGGGACTAAATAACTGGAAACTGAGGCAGTTTCTAGACTTCTCAACCCACAAATGCCAAAGACAACTTAGAAGGTCAGTGGGAAAGGTCTGTCAGCAACTGGGTGAGAGAGGAGCACAGACCACTGAGGGCCCTAGCACCTCCCTGGAGCAGCAGCTGTGGTGGCAGGGGCAGTGGCAGTAGCTGCTTCCAGAGCTTTCAGCCCACAGATAGTAGTGGGACTGAACAAATGATAAGAAGGAGATTATAGAGAACTCTTTGCTGGTGCTGAGGCAGGATTCTGTTGCTTTGCCCACACTTGGATCTGGGTTGCAATCCTGGGTGGCAGTCCTGGGGCAAGGAGGAGCACTGGCATAGCAGAGCTTGTGGAAGCAGTGGAGAGGGAGTCTTTCTCACTCCTCTCTGTGAGAGGTATAAACACTTCTCCTTAGATCATAACACCTTGGAAGCACTGAAAACTTAGAAGTCCCTAGAAATATCTTTGAAAACAGCTGCAGAAAACCCCTGAAGCTTGGGACTGTATACCTTCACACAGGAAGCAGTTCCCTACCTCAACAAAGAGTTAAAGAGTCAAGTAAATGGCTGGGAAAATGAGCACACAACAGAAAAAAAAAAAACTCAGATTATAGAATCTTACTTTGGTGACAAGGAAGATCAAAACATACAATCAGAAGAAGATAACAAAGTCAAAGCTCAAGCATCCAAAGCCTCCAAGAAAAATATAAATTTGTCCCAAGAAGTGGAAGATCTAAAAAAGATTTTGAAAATCAAGTAAGAGAAGTAGAGGGGGTAAAAAGCAGACAGTCTTTGATAGAACACATTTTGCCGCAATAAAAATTGAACAGAAAATAAAATAGAAATGAAGAATTTATTGTATTTGGATAAGATCAGTTAGTAGCATTGTTCTAAGTTGATATTAGATAAATATAGACCTAAATTAAAGCTTATGTTCATGTATTGATTTAAATAAAAATCAGATGGATTTATACACAGACTAAAATCCTTACACGTACAAGTGAAAAAGGCCAAATATTCTCACTTATAGAAATCTTATTGCAAAGAATTTGAAAGATAGGAGAAATAAGAGAGAACAAAGAACTATTTAGTTTTGTTAGTGACCATAAAAAAATCCTCCAGTTATTGATTTTTGGGTATGTAACAGTCTAATTTTACTAGAGAGATGGTGTAGCATAATGAAGAGAGATTGGGTCTCTGAGTTAAGATCTGGGTGAGGGGAGCCAAGATGGCATTGTGAAAGGTGGGATCTATTGGAATGGTCTCCCAAATTCTGTCAAATGCCTCTAAAAAAAGTGAATCTGAGCAGATTTCAGAGAGTTAGAAGTCACCAGTAGACTGAATGGCAGGAGAGCTGGACACACGGTATGGCACCAAACAGGAGCAGCAGTGGAACCCAGCCAGCGTGTCAGTCTGGGAGAGGTCTGGGAGAGCACTGGTTGCATGAAACATGAGAGCAGGAACAGGTCCAAGGCTGAAGTACCATCTATTGCAGCAATCCCCAGGCCTCTCATCTCAGGACAGGAGGTTGTCGGAGCTATGGGAGACAATAGTGTAGAGCCTATGGCACGGGACCAGCTACTCCTGAGGCCTCCAGCCCATAGTCTAAAGGTTTGAAACTAACCTTTGTGAACTTCCAGGAGTCGTGATGACCAGGTAAAATGGCTCTCATCCCTCCCTTCCCCGCCCAGAAAATACCCTCTCAGGAGAAACCCTGAAATACAGGAGCCAGAAGTGGAGCTTTAGAAGCCTTTTAGCTCGAGAAGTTGGGGAGAGGGCCCTTCTGGTGGTGGCAGAAGGAGACTAGCACAGGAAGAGAGTTGCCCCAGCAGGTCCCCACCTCAGCAGAACAGGGGGAGTTCCTGCGCCCCAGGGAAGTAGAGCCAGCAAGCGTCAACACCAGGACCCCAGCCATGCCTTCGCAAAGCCAGGGGAATTGGCAGACACCAGCACAGACAATGGCTCAGACCACCCATGTTGTAGTGTAGTCCTAGGGGAAGAGGAGACCTCCAGCAGTGAGAGGACCCCCTCCCCCACACCTCATAAAACCAGAGACCACAGCACGCAAAGCCAGTGAGAAGGCCCACAGTTCCCAGCACAAGGAGCTTGAGAAACAGCTCCCTGAGCCCCAGAAGCAGAGATCCATTTTAGAAGCTGGGGGGGGGGGGGGGGGGAACCAAACACCATGAACAAAAAGACCAGAAAACCAAAGAATATTGATTCCTATTACGGAGATAGGGAAGATTAAAATGACAATTCAGAAAAGGACAGCATTTACACTATACCCACATCTGAAAACGCAAAAGGGAATGTAGAGCTCAAGGAGGATTTTAAAAACCAAATTAGAGAAGTAAAGGAAGAGAACAAATCTTTGAAAAGTAAAATTGGCGAAATGGTTAAGGAGGTTCAGAATATAACTGGAGAAAATGACTCCTTAAAAAGTAAAATTAATCGAATGGAAAAGGAGATACAGAAAATAAATGAAGAAAACAATTTGCTAAAAATTAGAATTGGGAGAGTAGAAACTAATGACTCTATCAGACATAAAGAATCAGTCAAACAAAATCTAAAGAATGAAAAAATAGAAGAAAAAGTGAAATATCTGATTGGAAAAAACAAACTGACCTGGAAAATAGATCCAGGAAAGATAATCTAAGAATTATTTGTCCACCTGAAAGCCATGATGAAAAAAGAGCCTGGACAGTATCTTCCAAGAAATCATGAAGGAAAACTTCCCTGGGGTCCTAGGAATAACGGGTAAAATAGTCATTGAAAGAATCCACCCATCACCCCCTGAAAGAGATCCCAAACTGAAAACCTCAAGGAATATTGTAGCCAAATTCCAGAATTATTACATCAAGGAGAAAATACCACAAGCAACCAGAAAGGAACAATTCAAATATCGTGGAACTACTGTCAGGATCACACAGGATCTTGCAATTTCTACAATAAAAGAGAGGAGGAATTGGAATATGATATTCCAAAAGGCAAAGGAGTTTGGACTACAACCAAGGATCAACTACCCAGCAAAACTGAGCACAATTTTTCAGGCAAGGAGATGGACATTCAATGAAATAAGAGAATTCCAAAGGCCAGAGCTCAATGGAAAATTTGATCCTCAAATACAAAACTCAAGAGAGACATAAAAAGGTAAATATGTGTGTGGGGGGGAACTATGTTACTCAATAAGGGACAATTGTTCACATACTTATGTAGGATTACATTGATTTATATATGTTTTATGTTACATATATCAGTTTTGAGAATGGTACAATTATTATGGCAATTGAAAAGGATATACATAGACTGAGGGTGTCAGTATAAAGTAACTGATGTGATGATAAAAAAAACATAATGAAGGGGTGCAAAGAGATTGTTCTGGGAGAAGAGGTAAGGAGGTGGTAGAAAAGGGTAACATGAAGAGGCACAAAAACACAGAGAGAAAGAAGGGAGGGAGAAAAGCAGCATCTGAACTTTACTCTCATCGGATTTGGTTCAAGGAGGGAATAATATACTCTGATAAGTATAGAAACTGAATTTGTCCTACAGGCAGCAGGAGGGGA
This sequence comes from Phalanger gymnotis, assembly GCA_028646595.1. Taxonomy (NCBI): domain Eukaryota; kingdom Metazoa; phylum Chordata; class Mammalia; order Diprotodontia; family Phalangeridae; genus Phalanger; species Phalanger gymnotis. The sequence continues at coordinate 143,031,224 of CM053622.1, read as the reverse complement.
AAGGGGAAAGAAAAGAGGGGAGTGGATAAAATGGAAGGAAGAAATAGCAAGAGGGAAAGGGTAAGATAAGGGAGGGGTGTCATTAGAGTGGGAAAACTGAGGAAGACGGTAATCAAAAGCAAGACTCTTTGAAGAGTGGAAGGGAGAAGGGAGAAATAAAAGCATAAATGGTGCAGGGGGAGGAATAGGAAGGAGAAAAAGACACAGTAATCACAACTGTGAATGTGAACAGTATGAACTCTCATATAAAACAGGTCTGGATAGCAGAATGGATTAAAAACCATAATCCTACAATATGTTGTTTACAAGAAACAGATTTGAAACAGGAGGATACACACAGGATAAAGGTAAAAATAGTAGTGCAGTAGTCCACTTTACTGGAGTAGAATGAATATATATATATATATATATATATATATATATATATATATATATACATATATATATATATATATATATATATATAAAAGCAGGGGTAGCAATCCTAATGTCAGACAAAGCAAAAGCAAAGATAGGTCTAATTAAAAGAGATAAAGAAAGACACTATATCCTAGTAAAAGACACCATAGATAATGAAGCAATATCATTACTTAACATATATGCACCAAGTGGTATAGCATAGAAATTCTTAGAGGGGAAGTTAAAGGAGTTAGAAGTTAAGGGAGTTACAGGAAGAAATAGACAGTAAAACTACTAGTGGGGGACCTCAACCTTCCCCTCTCTGAAATTGATAAATCTAACCTCAAAATAAACAAGAAAGAAGTTATGGAGGTGAATAGAATTTTTAAAAAGGTAGATATGATAGACCTCTGGAGAAAACTGAATGGAGATAAAAAGGAATATACCATTTTTTTCAGTGGTACATGGCACATACTCAAAAATTGACCATGTACTAGGGCATAAAAACCTCACAATCCAGTGCAGAAGGCAGAAATAGTCAATGCATCCTTTTCAGATCATGATGCAATTAAACTTATTTGTAATAAAGGACCATGAAAAGATAAACTAAAACTTAATTGGAAACCAAATAATTTGATCCTAAAGAATGACTGGGTCAAAGAACAAATCATAGAAGCAATCAATAACTTCACTCAAGAAAATGACAATAATGAGAAAACATTATTAACAATTAGTGCCCAATAGTTAATAACATCAGAACTGATGCAACCATAATTGGGTTGAGGAAAAAGGAAATGATAATGAGTCTCATATTGTGACAGCCCTAACTTTAGGAAGGCAACTGAATCTAATGAAATCCACAATGGAAAGGTAGTTTTAAAATGTTCTAGAGGAATCCATTTGCATTGTCTAATGACTCAAATTTTAATTTCAAATTTCATATGTAAATGCACCAGTAGTTGTTTCATAATCACTGAAGAAACTTCACTGAATGTCTCTAGAATGATAGTAATAGGATTACTGACAAGATTAAATCACCAAAAACATCTGTTGAATTTCTAATGCTCTTCCCTCAGACTCAGGTTAGGTTTACTTGAAGAAGGCAAACTATCTAAGTCATAAAATACAATGCTTTTACATGTTTTTTTTTTTAATTGAAATCATTAGAGACTGGTCACACCTGGTTTCTTGTTCTTATGGCAAGAATCAAGATGATCTACAGTTATGTGAGGAGATATTTTAATAATTTTACAACTAATTAATTATCCTCAATTAGAACTGCCATCAAAAGCACATCACAATTAACACCTATTCCCTACTCTTCAAACTGTATTTATTTCTAACTCTTTTAGTAAAACATTCTGAGTCTATCTTTTTCTGTAAATATCTGAGGTAATAAAAATAGCATTTCTATAGGACTTTAAAGTTTGAAAAGTGTTCTGTTTACATGAACTTGATTAATCCTTACAACAACCCTGGGAGGGCGGAAGGTGGCATTATTATCCTTATTTTTCAGATGAGAAAATAGAGGTGCAGAGAAGCTAAGAGACTTGCCTATGGTCATAGATCTCTTAATGTCTGAGGCAGGATTCGAGTTCTGATTTTCTGACTCCAAGTCCAATAGTCTATTCATTATACCATCTATCTGCTTATTCTGCTATCTCAGCAAAACAATATCACACATTTTTAGTGCTATACATCTTTTTAGAGAGATAGCCTAGGAATGGGTACAAGTCTTACTTTGTTAAAAAGCATAACATTACATGACATACAGAACACAAGGAAGGGAAATAAAAGAATGTATCTTTTGGTGGAGTCAGGTAACTAGGGACACTCTTAAGGACATTTGTTCAATTATTGTTGGTATGGGAGGTTGATTTAAATTTATTGTATACACCCATATACATATATACACACATATACATATATAAACACATATAGTGTGTATATATATGCATATATATACATAATTTTTCTACCTTGCAAAAAAGGTCTTTCCAAGCTTTTAAATTAGTTTCAAATTTTTTGTTTAGTTTTAAGAAATAAATTTTCTTTACATTTTTATTAACGATAATTTCATAGTTTCAATGAGAAGCATATAGTCATTCATTTAAAAAATACTTCAGATTATACAGCATTCAGAAGGAATTTCTCTCTGCACAAGGCTGTAAATCAGAAATTTTGGCATTCTAATTCCAGTCTTGACAGCAAGTTCTCACATGCCTTTAGGCAAATAATCAAAACTCCTTGATGTGATTTCCCCATCTACAAAATAAGAATAATATTTACATATCCTTAAAGGTTAGTGGGCAAGTTAATTAGCAAATTTAAAAAAAATTTCTTTGGAGTTAATAACAGCAAGTTCATATTATATGAATTTTGAACTTCATGAAAAAGTATAAGGGAAAATAATAACATTCCATAATTATGCAAATACGTTAGAACCTGCCGAGCTAATTTAGGTATGTTGTTTACAAAGAAATACAAATCTGATGATCCATAGTAAGACCAGTTAGTACACAGAGGCCCTAAAAAGTGGAAGGAATCAGTAATAAAGTTCATGCAATTCAGAGTTCTCTTATCTTAGATATGGCTCATCAGACTCAACGATATGACTTCATCAGAATTATATACTTTTAATATTATATAAAATATATTCCGCATAGTGAATAGCAATATACAGCATGGGGTCTTTGCCAAGTACTGTCACAAAGTTAGAAAGACATAAAAGTCAAACTTGAAAGTAAAATACCCAACAAATGGTATTAACAGAATCATTTTTTTCTATAGTGTACTTTGTTTAGTAGGTATAGATGAGAGAAAAAGGAAAAGAGAGAGAGAATGATTTAGTTACTATTACTTACTCTATTGTGTTTCTGTCCACTTTTCCGGTCATATTAATGCCATAAAACTGCTGCATGGCAGCTAGAGCTGACTGCATGGTCTCTGCAGAACGTAACACCGACATTCTGGGGTCTGTTGGTGGAAGGTAGCCGTACTTTTGTAACCAAACCTGCATTAAAAAGTAGAGTTCCTTTTAATTCAAATTTACAAATAAGTCAAAACTTCTCTAGTTCTGTAGACCTCCATGTCTAAATCAAAGTTGTTCATTATACTGTACACTATACAGTCATTCAATTATTTAACATTTGTTCACATTAAGCTATTTAATTACTTATATGTTGATTTTTGGGTAATAGGATAATAGATTTAAATCTGGAAAAAATCCCAGAGCCAGCTCAGTTTACAGATGAGCATATTGAGCCCTAAAAAGGTTAAAAGTAACTTGCTTAAGATCACACAGGTAATAAGTGGCTAAATCAGAATTTAGAAAAAGGTCCACTGCCTCCAAGTACAGCTCTTACCAGCACCAGGCTGGTTCAAATGATCTTTCTCAATAATTGCTTCAGCATTTCAAGTTTTGGCTACAAGTACCTAATACAAATGTAGTCCCTAGAACTAGAGTTAGAATTTCTTTATTAATGTCACCACTAACCTATTGTTTGAAAATAAACTCAATAAATATCCTCTGGCCATAATCAAAAAGCCATTTTCCTTAACAGCAAAACACTAACTTCAATTATGCATCTTAACAGGGTTGCTACCTCATTCTAGTACAGTCAGGGCAGGAATGCCATAAACGACCAGTCTATTTAGGTGTGGTTGAAGATGATTTGAAAAGTAAAACATTGATATTCACCCCTGGGAGAATTTTTTTCAACCAGTTACTTGCAGCAGCTCCTGTCCATTCAAATGATAGAATCATCCAAACGTCTTACTGATGGCTAAAAGCTGCCTGAGTAACTAGGCCCAGTCACTGCTCACTTCAAAAGACTATACTTCAGGGCATAAATGAGAGGAAGCCTAGAGAGGATTGTACATGACATCAAACTCTGCACAGGTACTGAATCTAAAAAAACAAAAACAAAAAAAAGCAGAAAGAGTATAGGAGCAGAGGTGGGTAGAGAATGAAGAGAAATATGGGAAAATACTATCACCTTAGATCAAAAACAATCGTGGGTCCCTAGGATTTTTCTAGGTTCATTTCTTATTCCAAATCATATGGTTGGTTCATAGCCTTTTCACTGCTTTTGACCTCTGTTCTCCCTAGAGATCTCAATTCAGTGACAGTTCAATAAGCTAATCTGTCAACCTGATAAAGCTTTCACACCAAAGGATGTTGCTACTGACATCTCTGTCACTGTGGTGTAGGTTCTAAGAGGTGTGCTTTCCATCTTGTTTTTGCTTCCTGCTCATCATGTAGAGGATGAACAAGGACCTCTGAAAAGTCAGAAAGCATTTTTCCTCACATAACAAAATATACTTCTCTTAAGAAGATACAACTTCAAAGAAGTAAAGTTATGTGCATAATGGAAATAAATAGCAAACGTTAACGTTAAATTTCCCTCGAAGATACAGATACTGGAAAGAAATTTGTCACACACAAAAAAAGAAAAAAGATAAAATCTGTTTCTTTGCTGTATGTCTCAGAGGCTGACGGGAAAGAAATAATATAAATGCCTGCTCCTCCCCCTTCATCTCCTGAAGGTGAAATATAACCTCTGTTCTAATACAATGCACAAAAGAAATAATGTACTCTTGTCAATGAGCTGTATTTGCAGAGCCCAACCTAGGAAACTCATTTTTCACGCAACAAGAAAATGCTAAAATATTTTTTTCATCTAATCTGTGATGAATATAGTGTCAGCAAAGAATGTAGAGATACATTTACCTCTGATTTATTATTGCTTGTGTCCAATTCATTTGAAATTTAATACAATTGTCGTGTCATTTCTCACAAAGTAAATGACTATATAAAATCATGCTGTTTGTCATGCATACATATGTACACACATATAAATATGTGTTTATATTTGAATGTATTCATGTGTAGGTAGATAGATAGATAGATAGATAGATAGATAGATAGATAGATAGATAGATAGATAGATGGATAGATAGATGGATGGATAGATGACTTAGCTGAATGGAATCCCAGGTCTGAACCAAAAAATAAGTGTCAGTTCCTGTTAAGTACTGAGGATAAAAATGCAAAATTGAAAAATTCCTGTTCTCAAGGACCTTGTATTTTAATAAGGACAGAAATGTGCATACAACTATGTACATATAAAATAAAACAAAAACAAAGTCATTTCTGGGGAACGTTACAAATTGGTGTAATTAAGAAGGGTCTATTAGAGAAGGTAGCACTTCAGCTAAGCTTTGAAAGAACCTAGAGAGTCCCACAGGCAGCAATGAGGAAGCAGAACATTCTAAACCTGAATGGCAGCATGCAAAGGAAAAGTGTTGGGAGATGTTGTGTTGTTCATAGGGAATAGAAAGTAAACCTAGCTTGATCTAAATGTAAAATTAGTGAGTGGGATTAATGTGAAATCCGCATGAAAAGATGAGTTGCAGCCAGATTGTGAAGAGGTTTAAACAGCAAACAGGAAATCATACCTTATTCTAGAGGCAGATCACTTGACATAAAATCTTGAGGTTTTGTTATTGCACCACATCTCTACCACTAATTACCATCATACAGTATTTTAGAAATAGAATGCACTAGAGGTTGAACTGAATCACTTCTTACCATGCAGAGTATTTCAGAAGTTATTTTTATAAGCCAATCCCTGATACTTAACTTGCTTAACTGAATGCTAACAAGTCAATCAGTCAGTCAATAAAACACTTCTTAAGTGCCAACTGTGTCCTGAAGGAGCTCACAATTTAATGGGGGAGACAACGCATACAAAGCAGCTGAGATGAGAGGGAGGAGAAATAGAGAGAGTACCAGCATAGGGGAATGGGGACATGAGGTCCTGAAATCAGTGGGAAACGATCAGATGGTTGCCTTGGATGTGGTTCTTAAATGGAAGATTTGGGAGGAGCTCTGGGGGCAGAGTTCCAATGTCCACCCTCCAGCCCCTCCAATCAGAGAGAGGGAAGGGCTCCATGGGCAAGGAGTACTGAAGACAGGAATTGTGGAGTTTATGTAGTGCAAGATGGTGAGTTTCTAGAAACCATTATAAAGTCAAAGAGAGCAGCCATCTGGGAAATGCTATGTCAATGCAACACACAATTCAAACTACCATAAAGCAAGCAAATCAGAGGAATAATAGTGAAAAGATAAGTTTATGGCTTAGTTAATGCAAGTTCAGAGACCAGTCCTGTTAATTAATATGTGTATAATCTGTGGATGTAGATTCACCATTTCTCAAATAGTATCTGAAATAAAAATAATCTCTAATGAATTCTACATATTAAATCCTATAATCCACTGGAAAATGGGCTGCGGTGAGGCATCAATTATCTGGAATCCAATTAAATAAAAACTTCGATAAATCTGATGTTATTTTTCTCTTATAGCAAGAGATTGTTAGGTGTTACACTGCTTAGGCCACTGAGCCTGGACTCTGATTTTGGCCTCAGATACTAATAGCTGTACAAGCTTTAGCAGATCACTTATCCTTTCTGGCTTTCAGTTTCCTCATTTGTAAAAGGCTGGCACTGGACTCTGTGTGACCTTAAGTTTCCTCTAGCTCTAAATGTGCGACCTATGACACTATGGAATGCAAAAAAAAAAAAAAAATCCAACCTTGCTGATTTAGCATAAAACATATATACACATAGAACCCCTGAATAATAACGGAAATTTCAAGAGACATCCTATGCCCAGGATAGTCTTCAACCTCATACAATAATGTTTGATTATAATATTGTCAGAATAATCACAGTAAGAAAGTGAAAGGTCCTCATTCAGGAAAGAAACATTAAATTATGGGCACTATATTTAGGGTAATCTTACATCCAATGTATTCAAAAATAGTCCAGAACAGTACTTTGAAGCTATGCAAAAGTCATATTTGATATCTGATTAAATGTTTCAACTTTTTCTTTGGAAAATATGATCCCTATAAAAGTACTTTAGTAAGGCAGGAGATTATATAACTGTGTTTTCAAAGGTTTTCAGAAGTGAAGGCAAAAATAGTTTTCTGAAAACCATCTAGCTAAGTAAAAGTTAACCAGAAAATTCAGTTAAATAGGCAATCTCATTTCCTGAGCATTCCTGCTATTTCAAGCCTCACTGTATTTATTCTGAGTTAAAATTATAAGCAGCTTTTTAGGCAAGAGGCAAACAGTCCACTATTTTATAGGATCGAAGATTTTAAGTTGGAAGGACCATAGAGTTTAATTATCAAATCCAATCTCCTCCTTTTACAGATGAGGATACTGAGGCCCAGGATAATTTAATCACTTGTTTAAATTCATGAAAGTAGTAGGTGTACAACCAGAATTTGAACCCAGGTCCTCAGACTCCAGATTCATTCATCACTCCTCCCATTTTTCCATGTTAGAAACTCAACTTCTGTGTAAATATTGTCCTTAGGAAGGAAAGGGCTAAAATGTATACATGAGACTTTCTGTCACATTTATGTATATATTTAGATTGTTGTTATATTCAAATAAGATCATTTAAAGATTTTGTTTCATTATTCACAATTTGGGGAAAATATTCTTTTAAGATGAACTGACTTCACAGCAAGTGTACACACATACACACACATCTTTTGGTAACTAATTTGAGGCTTAATCATGTCAAAATAATTAATACTGACTGGGATATGGATTTCTAATCTCCTCATATCAAAACCAATGAGTGTAATATTTTAGCAGTTATGTGGTGAGATTTGACAACTGCCCTTTCATTAATTTTTTTTTTATAAGGCAAAGTTTCTGGGTATTTCAACACTCAAAATTATTTTATAGACTTAAAAGATAGCAGAAACACTGATAGTGAACATCATACTTTGCGGTTGTCTTTCCATATAATCTAAGTTATTTAATGATGATGATGGTGACGATGATAACAATAATATATGATCTAATATGATCTGAAAGAAGAATATGAGACAGAGAAAGAGAGATAGAGACAAAGAAAAGGAGACACAGATAAAGACAAAAGGAGACATTAAAAATATTATTGTAAGCTTCTCTAGCTACTTCTTCCCTATGAAGAAAAATAAAATCAGATGCCCACAGACAGCTGGCAAGGGTCTAAGGTCTATTTTCTAGTATGAAAAGTGGTTAAATATGAATCATAGCTACAAATTAATCCAATAATTTAACCAGTGTGGGGTAGTTACTGTGATTTTGTACAATGTAAAACTCAAATCATATATTTTGGGGTTTTTATTTTTTTTAATATCATAAAGCAACAGTACAAAAATAAGCCCTTCCATACATTTAAATTCCAATGGTTTTTAAATCATGATGCTCTTTCCATATTAAAATTATTAGTATATGAACTTTTATGTATAGGATCAATTGCAGTCCAATTGTTACAATCAGCAACCATAGTGAAATAGGTACAAAACATGACTAAAAATGAAAGCATGGATAGGCCAAAATGCATTCAAAGTATTTCATCACTAAGTTGTCTTTTAGATTTAAGATGAAAAGGTACACATATGGGTCACTCCATCGAATGTACTGATGATTACTTTTGCTTTACTTTTGACCTTAGCATGATCTTTCTTATCCATTATAAAGGTAAAATTGCTACTGAGTAAAAACTATGGACTTTTTCACCCCTCAAGCTCCTTAGGGAAACACATTCAACTTGGTAACAAAAAATGATTTAGCCCTACACTATGTTTGACAGATATGAGATAAAAATACCTCAAAGAAGATGAGAGTATATTTTTTGCCTTCTGCTAGATTAACTATAATTCAAAAATGTATATTTTATATACTCTATATTTCTCAATTTCTCTTTTTGCCTATTTTATAATTCATTGTATCAACAACAAAAAATGACCATCAAAAGGAGATGGGATGGAGGTGATACTACATTACTTAAAAGTAATATTAAATAATTGAAAAGAAAACTCTTTTTGAGCTACTTATTTAAAAAAAAAATCAACCTCCTTGTTTAAAATCATTTTTCCCAATGAAAAAGCATTCATCCATCAAAGTTAAGTTTCTTCATTGTGAATATAACTGTGTAAATTAGAGAAAGGAAAGTGGACAAGTCAAGTGAACCACTGGGAAATTCCCTTAATGGCATGGATTTAGGCATTTAGGTGATTTGTTCTTGGTAGGTCATTCATTCATGTCTGACTCTACATGACTCCATGGGCTTTTATCCATGGGGTTTTCTTGGGAAAAATACTAGAGTGGTTTGCCATTTCCTTCTCCAATTTAGGTAATAGGAACTATTAAATGGCTGCCTCTGTTTCTCAGATTCACTTCTGTCAGTAAAAATGTCTTTACATTGAAGTTTAATTTCTACTGCTGATACAAGCTGGAGGGGTAATGAAATTATATCATCCAAAAATCAAGAGTAGTTTTGATGGTTGTTTTTCATTAAAGTCACCTAGTATGAACTCTTTCATTTACTCCCTAAGGAGAGATAGACGAATTTATCATCCTAATGTATAAACACAGATTTGTAGAATATCAGATCTGGAAGGGCCCATTTATGGGCTAAACTTCAGTCCAAAGCAGTTCTAGCACAAACTAGTCATAGCACATTTTGCAGATAAAAAGATGAGAAGATAAAATCTGGAGATGTTTTGTGACTTGGTCCAAATCACAAGGAGCTCTGCTTCCAACAAGTTCACTCCTCAGTTTGTTGCTTCTTGCTCCTTTCTTGTTTTCCCTGATAAATATCTTTTGGAAAAAATATATATACATATATATTCAATGGTTCCTCCTCAGTCTATAAGGGAAGTTTAAGGCAGAGCCAGATTTTTTTTGTTTGTGATTTTAAGAGCATGTACCAGAAATTTGGCTTGGTTGTTTTGTTGCTTTGTTTTATTTTATTTTGCTTTTAGTTCAAATGTGTTCACTCAATTTATAGTGGTTATTGTTTGTTAAGGAAACATTAGCTTAAAAAAGCTTTTGTTGTGTTGCCCAAAATCACAATAAGAAATTCTCAGAGTGGGGATGAAGAAAGGAGAAGTATAGATATGTCTTGTAGTTAAAAGAAAATGAGACAGAGTCAGGGAATGTTTTCTTAATTACATGTAATTTGCTACATGACCTTCTAAAAGTCTCTTGTTTGGATTTAAGTTTGTTATACTTAAAAATGAATCCTTTTCACGTTTAGGGTTCTGTAATACTTTGAATTAAAGTTATCTAAAAAAAATGCTACTTTATATTAAGATGTGGGAAACCACTTGGCCAAACAGGTTCCTCATATTTGACCTGTATATTGCACATTGGAAATAAGCATTATAAAAATTGAATAGAGAAATTAACATGAAAATGTGGTAGCATGTAATTACAGATTGAGAACCATCTACAGAGTCAGGAAAAGCTAGGTTCAAATTCAGCTGTTGACACATATTGGCTGGGTAACCTGAAAAAATTACTTAGCTTCTCAATAAAGCAAACAACTTTGTAAGATAAATACTTTGCAGAATAGCTGCTGATCTACATTATTCAGAGTTTCCTCATCAGAAGTCCCCTATGCCACTGAAATCAGAAATCTTGATGACATCAATGTTAGAAACATAGAATGGAAAATTTGGATGGGAGTTGAAAATAGATTTGGTCCAATACCCTCATTGCACAATTAAAAGAATTAAGATTAAGCAAAATCAAATAGCTTGCTCTGAGTCACACAGCTAATGAGTGAAAGAGCTAGGAAGAGAAGCAACATATTTTGGCTCTAAGACCAATGTTCTTTCCATTATCCTTAGATGGTTCCTAAATGAAATTTATATATGGGCTATTGAGATGAGACCATATAAAACAAGTGTTTTTACTGTGCAATAATTAAATGGATTGTGGTGTCTTTGATTTCAGAGGTCTTTATCATTCTGAGGGTACCAATGAAGCATTCTAGTTGTCTATCTATTATCCTTTGCTCTCCCCACACGACTAGTCCATTTTCTATTTTCTGTCATATAACTTCTTGATGGCATCCTTTACCCCAGAGATCTTTGGAGTTTAATGTTGTTTATATGTTGCAGTTTGCTCATATCTGCATTGGACTTTTTCATTAACCTCTGAGTGATGCTTATCTTACTTCTCCAGGGGTAGAGATATTCTAGGTCTCACTATCATTACAGCAACATTGATAAATTTGCCAATATGGGAAGCCTGGAGTTAATAAAGTACTGTGTAATTTCCTGAAAGGAATTCAGTCCATTCTTTTCCTCCTTTTCAATTCAGGGCTCAGCTCAGTGTCCATCAATTTTGTCTGGGCTAGATATAAATATTTATGGACAGTCTCCCAAAGGTGTTGATTCAGAGGCATATTAAAGTCTGAACAGAGGCATTCCTTCTTCATTTAATTTGGGTATGTGAAAAGGCAAAACTCCTTTAAGTGATTACAGATATCCTGTAGGATACTCTGCAGGGTCTTCAGACGATATAATTAACATAATGTTATCTTCAAATAGGAAAATCTGGAGGACTTCACCATCCATATAAGAATTCCTTCTCCACATGGATTATGGATTCTGCACCAGATCTCCTGCATTACAGTGGAGAATAGATTTGATGAGCACATATCTTCCTCTTGTTACTTGCCTTATATTTATTATCACAGGGTCACTGAACAGTATTGTTATATCTTCCAAGGAACCCTGAAGCATCTTGATGACACCTTGTTATATGTCTCTTTTTGCCAAATTGATTGCTAATTGATAAACAAAATGAGATCTTATTTTCTCTAAATCCTTAAATCAACTGTGATATGCAAAAGATGCTATTAATTTTATAATTTCAACCACAAAAGTCCACTTATTGCTTATTGGTGTACTGATCAAGGATGCCCTCAATTTGCATATAGAGAACACTTATAAAGATTTTGCCTAGATGAAAGAGTAGCATATAAGTTGGTAGTTGACAGTTTCTTGGTCATTTTTAAAAATCAATAATGTCTGACATTGCTACCATATCTTTGGTATTTTTCCCTCCTTTAGATAGCTTGTAAATCAGTCCTTTAATTCTCTCAAAATTAATTTGCAGCTGGCACAGATAACTTCTATATATAACTAATCTAATCTGGCTGTTTTTGAGTTCTGTTCCTTTAGTACCATTTCTATTTCCTCTGTAAATGGGTCAAGGACTATGATGTTAGGATCCAAGTGTGGCTGTTCCACTTCTATTGGTGGAGAAAATGCTGTTTTGTGATAATTTTTGAAAATCTTTACATTTTTCTTCTATCTATAGTCTTTCTTCAGTTTTTATCCTTGAACGTGTTTATTTGGATATCTGACCAAGTTTTCTTTAACCTGTTTTCACTCTGTACTTCTTATCTCTGCTATAGAAATGATACCACTCATAATTATCTGTCATCCCACAGATGGAGTTATATTGTAATGAAGTTGTTGCCTTTGGCAGCCAACTCTTTCCATTTGGCAAGTAACTGAAATGTGACTAAAATGTTTTCTGGGCTATTTTGATGTTCTTATAGTAATTAATTTAAATTGGTTGAACTTCTGGAAAAATTATAGTCTCTGTCAATATCATTTCTCTTATCCGTTTCCCATTTTTAAAAAATTCAAAATTTGTTTAAATAATTCAAAATTGAATCTTAAGTGTATGCTCTGTCTTTTTCTGTGCTGTTCTTTCATCTTCATTGTAAATTCTTGTCTTATCTTTGACAAGTCAATGGTCTGACTATGTACTGACAGCTGACTGAGGGATTTCTCCCACATTCTTAGTAAGAATTTTCTTCTAAATGGAATGTATATTTTTTTAAATTATAAAATTAAGGAGGCATGTAATCCAGATAATACAAGGAGCCAACTCTATTCAGTTGCTGCTGTTATGATTCATTTGCATTTTCAGTATATCTTTCTAAGAATATTGGCACTAGATAGAATGACTAAAAAGTCTTACTGATAATACTCATCATCGTAGTCATGTACTGACTGATAACATAGAAAATAAAAATAATCCATTTGTAATTTTACTGATACATATGGTTAAAGTACCTTAAGGATTGTATATGTAATATTTGTATCTATGTAAACATATAGGAATATATACACACATATATAGATATATTTGTGTGTATATCAGTATCTCCATGTGTATTTAATTATGAGGTTATGATTTCAGAGGGAGGCTATATAGAGACACAGACACCATTGAGAAGTGAATGCCAACAGACTCAGAATAAACAAAAAAAAAATTTAAACCTCTAAGAATTTTTTTTAAGCAGGGCTGTCTACAGGCATTTAAGATAAGGATAAACTGATCCATGTTTTCCATTTGGCCCCAAACATATCACTGTACTACAGAAAAGTCCAATAACCAATACCCACAGGGATGCTGGAGCACACACAAAGCACAATGGTATAAAAAACACTACAGTGAGTTATAAGATATGGATTCAAGTACAATTCCATTACTTAATATCAATATTGCTTTGGATTAGTGCAATAAACTCCCTGAACCTCATTTCTTCATATATAACAGAGAAAAAATAATATCCTTTCTTCCTAATTCAAAGTTGCTGTACAGATTAACTAGGTGAAAATACTTCATCAACTGTAAAATGTCCTAAAAATGCAAGCTATTTTATTTTCTTTAAGAAGGAGAAAACACATTATCACATTTTAGTTGGATTTTCATCCCAAGGAATTAAATGGAGTTTGGTGGCTTAAAATGCAAAACTATCCAGTGTCCATAAAACTCTGCCATACAGAAGAGTTCATTTAACCATGTTTTTGAAAAACAAGGTTTTAAAAATAAGAATCTACAGGCAAAGCCAAGATGGTGTAATTAAGGTAGGAACTTGCTTGATTTCTCTGCCAAATGCCTCTGAATATCTTTTAAATAATGATGCTAAACAAATTCTAGAGAGGCAGAACCCACAAAAGATGGAGTGAAACAATTTTCCAAACCAAGACAACTTAGAAGGTCATCAGGAAAGGTCTTATCAGGGTGAGAGAAGAGTGCAGTCCAATGCAGGTCATGAAAGCACAGACCCAGCCCCAGAAAACCATGAGCAGGCCTCAGGATGACTGAATCAGTGGCAGCAGTGACAGTTTCCAGACCTCTCAGCACACAGATGGAAAGGGGAGCAGAAAATGGGTCAGAAAGAGATTTAAGGGATCCCTTTGCTGGCACCAGGGGCAGGACTGTTGCACTGCCTATACTTGGATCTGGGTCACAGTCCTGTGTCTTAGTGCCAGTACAAGGAAAAGCACTAGCACAGCACAGCTTGAAGTCACAGGAGAATAGGGACCTGGATCACAGTTCCAGAGTTAAAAAGAATGTTTGTGGTCTCTCACAAACCAGTGTACAGTACAGGAGAATAGTAAACATACTTCTCCCTAGATCACAACATGTTGGAAGAAACAAAACTTACAGCTTCCCAAAATTACCTCTGAAAACAGCTGCACAAAAAATTATGAAGCTTGAGACAGTGCTCCCTACACTTGGGAAGCAGAGTTCCACTTTAGTATAGAGTTAAAATTCAAGAAATATACTAAAAAATGAGCAAAAAAAAAAAACAGAAAAAAAATTCTGAACATAGAAAGTTACTTTGGTGACAAGGAAGATCAAAACACACTCAGAAGAAGACAAAATCAAAATTACTGCATCCAAAGGCTCAAAAAAAATCTGAATTGGTCACAGGCCATGGAAGAACTCAAAAAGAATTTTAAAAATCAAGTAAAAGAGTGAAAGGAAAAATTGGGAAGAAAAAGAAAAGTGATGCAAGAAAATCACATGCAAAAAAAATCAACACCTTAGTAAAGGAGGCACACAAATACTGAAGAAAATAACACCTTAAAAACAGAATAGGCAAAATGGTAAAAGAAGCACAAAAATGCAACAAAGAGAAAAATTCCTTGAAAAGCAGAATTGGACAAATGGAAAAATATATACAAAAACTGACTAAGGACAAGAACTCCTTAAAAAGTAGAATTGGTGGAATCACAAAGGAGGCAAAAAAGCTCATTGAAGATTCCTTTAAAGTTAGAATTTGATGAGTGGAAGCTAATGACTTGATAAGACATTAAGAAAAACAAAATTTTAAAAATGAGAAAATAGAAGAAAATGTGAAATACCTCATTGGTAAAACAACTGACCTGGAAAATAGATCCAGGAAAGAAAATTTAAGAATTATTGGACTACCTGAAAGCCATGATCGAAATAAGAGCCTAGACATTGTCTTTCAAGAAATTATCTAGCAAAACTGCCCTAATATTCTAGAACTAGAGAGTGGAATAGAAATTGAAAAATCCACTGATCACCTCTAGAAAGAAACCCTAAACTGAAAACTTCCAGGAATACTATAGCCAAATTCCAGATCTCCTAGTTCAAGCGGAATGTATTGCAAGCAGACTAAAACAAACAATTCAAATATCATGGAGTCACAGTCAGAATAACACAAGATGTAGGACCTTGTACATTAAAAGATCTGCAAGCTTGCAATATGCTATTCCAGAGGGCAAATGAGTTAGGATTAAAACCAAGAAATATCTACTCAGTAAAACTGAATGTAATCCTTTTGGAGGGTGGGGAGAATGAACATTCAATGAAATAGAGGATTTTCAAGCATTCCTGATGGAAAGGCCAAAGCGCAATAGAAAATCTGATTTTCAAATGCAGGATGCAAAAGAAACATAAAAAGGTAAACAGGAAAGAGAAATCATAAGGGATTTGATAAAGTTAAACTGTTTATATTCCTACATGTGAAAGTGATATTTATGCCTTTTAAAAACTCTCATTATTGTGGAAGTTAGGAGTATACATGGACAAAAGCAGAGGTGTTGGTTGAATGTGATAGTATATTTATCTACAAAAATAAAATTAAGAACTGAAAAAGAAGAATGCACTGGAGGAAGGGGAAAGAGAGAGATAAAACTGGATAAATGATCTGACATAAAAGAGGCCTGAAAGGGATTTTACAGTGAAGAGAGAAATAGACGAAGTGAGGAATAGAGCACATGAATCTTACTCTCATCAGAATTGGCTCAAAGTGGGAATAATACACACACTCAGTAGGGTGTAGAAATCAATCTTCCATATAGCAAAGTAGGAAGGAAAGAGGACAATAAAGGTGGAGGAGCTGAGAAAGGGAGAGCAGTTTGGGTGAGGTAAAAATCAAAAACAAAACATTTTTGAGAATGGACAGGGTAAAAGAATAGAGAGAGTAGGATAAATAGGGGGGAAGTAGGATGAAGAAAAATGCATAGGTGGTAATCATTACTGTGAAACAAATTAAAGTGAGTTTCTATGATAAAGACTTCATTTCTCGAATATATTGAACACTCAGTCAAGTTTATATTGAGGAACGATCCAACGATAGGAATGGGCAATCTTTAGACAACATAATAAAAGCTATCTGAAGTCATACAAAAATGCTCTAAATTACTATTCATGAGAGAAATGCAAACTAAAAGAACTCTGAGCTACTACTTCACACCTGTCAGATTGGCTAATATGACAGAAAAGGAAAATGACAAATGATGGAGGGCATATGCTAAAATTAAAACACTAATGTACAGTTGGTGAAGTTGTATACTGATTGAATCATTCTGGAGAGCAATTTGGAACTATAACCAAATGGCTATAAAACTATGCATACCTTTTGTCCACGCAATCCTACCACTACCTCTATATCCCAAAGAGATGAAAAAAAGGTTAAGGACTTACAGGTACAAAAATATTTATATCAGTCCTTTTAGTGGTGGCAAAGTACTGGAAACTGAGGGGATGTCCATCAATTGAGGAATGCCTGAAGAAGTTGTTGTACATGATTATGATTGAATACTCTTGTGCTTTAAGAAATGATGAGCAGGATGCTCTCAAAAAACATGGAAAAAAACGTGGTGTGAAATGAAATGAGAAGAATTAGGAGAACTTTGTATACAGTAACAACAATACTGTACGATAATCTGCTATGAATAACTTAGCTATTCTCAACAATACAGTGATTCAAGACAATTCTGTTAGACTTATGATGAAAGGAACTGTCCATCTCCAGAGAAAGAACTTGCAGAGACTGAACGCAGATCAAATATATATTTTCTCTGCTTTATTTTTCTTGGAAATGTGTTTTGCATGACTACACATGTATAACCTATGTCAAACTGTTTGCCTTCTCAATGCGGGGGGTGGACGACTGTAGGGGGAAGAGGAAGGGAGAGAATTTGGAACTCAAAATTTGAATAAGAATGTTAAAATTGTTTTTAGATGTAATTAGGAAAAAATAAAATATTAAATAGGATTCAAAATAAGAATCTAATCCCTCTGGCACTTCCTTTACCACCAGGATCACTTCAATTTAATTCTCAGAGCACTGACTCAAAAAGCATTATGAACACTTAAGTAAGCTTACTCATTCCTAGTCTTATAGTCTTCCACAAAAGTCCCTTGGCAATGTGTCATCTTGATAAAGAGAGGTTCTGGGTTCTCTAAGGCTATGCTGGTAGAACCCAAATTCTGGCAGATCCTACCTTCTAGGAAAAGATACAACCATGGCCCAGGAAACATTCTGTGTCAGTTCTCCAAGCACAGATCTAAATCCAGAGAGAATGATTCCTTTGGTGGATATAGTTAACTGTACACATAATGAGATGGCATGTTACATAAGTATGTAGGTAAGCTATCTCATAATATATGAAGAATGTGATTCTTCCTAACACTATGAGAAATGGGAAATATGGCCCTTGGCATTTAAGGATTTTATTGTTTTGAAGGAAAATGCCATCATATCCCATTCATTTCTAGATCAAATATTCCTAGATGTTTAGAGTATGGGTTTCAGTGCCCTAAATTTTGCCTGAGCTGTTCCAGTTTCCATGTTCATGTATTGGATATCTGCAAATATTTCCAATGGAATGAGAAATTATGCTTTCCTTGATTAGAGCTTTAGAATTGCAACTCTTCTGTGGCTGTTTAGGTAGTTGGAGGGTGAGGGAGAGAGGGCATCACACTGGGTCTTGGTTACTATAAAATAAGCATGCCTTTAGGAGAAGTTCCACCTTCTCAGAAAAACTGAAGAAGGAAGCAGGGATTAGAGAAAGCAGGGTTTCATACTACAGAAAAGAGATACCTATATGCCTGGGGAAGATAATATATTTAATAAATAGAATTACATTAATATTTTTAATTTTAAAAACCCAAATTCCTCAAGTGAATCTTGAGGTATATTCCAAAGTTTAAGTTCAACTGTATTCTCCCCTTCCTATCTTCTTAGTTTCCATCCTACTCTTCTATCCGCAAACCTATCTCTCCTATCCTATTTTACCTGATTAGAAAGTGTCTACTGGGGGAAAAAACAATTTAAATTATATTTAAGAAATTTAAAAGGGAAGTGAATGATGGAAAGTTACTTTGTTAGGGACTTCACCATTAAATGCCATTTGAATTGATACTGCCCATTTTGGTAGTCACTACTGGTTAAATAAAACCAGTATAATAAAGTAATGAGGAAAGAGAAAGGGAAATAGAAAAATTTTGAAGGCATGACTCCTCAGGTTTGGGAGGGATCATTAAGCGCAGCATGATTACAAATGAATAACTATATGGCTCAGCTTTACCATTTAGTAATTACAGCATGATGCACTTTCTCCCTCACCCCCTGTATTGGGAATCAAGATGGGCTCTTAGCACTCACTTATTACACCAAATGCCCTTGAAAAGTTTGACCTTTGTTTCCTTGATTAAATTAGGAGTCCTTGATGACCTCCTTGCCTCAAGGGAAAGCCTAGTTTACATGGGTTTGAGTGACATGTTTGTGACATCAGAGGCTTTTAGACCACATGGGTTTAAGTCACATTTTTGTGACGATTCTAGGTCGTGTGGGTGAATCGCATGTGTGACTCACCTTTGACCCTGAACAAGATATATAAACCCAGAGGTTGGCTTTCTCTTTTGGAGCTCTGAGCTGCAGCAGGAGTGGTGTGTGACTCTAGGCCAGCCGTTGTTATGAGCTCCCCAGCTTTGATGTTGATGCTTCTCTGGTAACTGTATATTGTGATTTTGTTGGACAGAAATCTGTCTGTTGATTCATGTTTATTTTCTCTGAAACTCAAGGTGCTGGCTTTTCCCCCTAAGCTAAGTGAATGATATTTGTATGTTGGATTAAAGTAAGATTGTCAACCACTTAACATTGCTTTCCTTAGTAAAGCAGAACAAAAGAATCTGGGCTTGCAGCGTTCTTGTTGTTGGGCTTGTGTTGGTTTTTCACCCCCACAGCAGCTGCTAGCTGAATTGTTGAAACACTCCCCAGTTCCTCAAACAGGACAAAAATGATTTCCAATCATAAAGCTCTTGTATTATCTCTTTGTAAACCAAGAACAACTCACTAATGTCATAGGAGGCTCCAGATAAGAAGCTAAAATATGCATGCCTCCCTTGGTCAGAGATCAGAAGGAGTATTTGGAGATTTGGAAGGGAGGAAGGGAGGAGAGAGACAAACTGACAGAGACAGGGAGAAACAGAGACAAGACAGTGAGAGAGATTGTTCTGATGTAAGACCAACAATACTTAGGGTGAGCATCCCAGAATCCTTTTATAACCAGAGTAATAAGATGGCATATAATGGATAAAGTGCTAAACATGAAGACAGAAGTTCTGAATTCACATCTGGCCTCAGACATTTGATATATGCGTGTATCTGGGAAAGTCATTTGCTTTTCTAAACCTCTATTTCTTGATTTTCAAAATATTCTATTAGAATCTCTATCACAAAATTGTTGTGGGAAACAAATGAGCTAATGTATATAAAGTGAGTCACAAACCATAAAAAATATATTTCAATTATTATTACTTGTTGTTATTGTTTCAAATATCTATTCTCAGGGCTCACTTAAAACATCAGCTCTCTCCAAGGATAATACTCAGTCCTTGAAATTAAAAACCTAAAAGCACCCATAACCCAACATGGTTAGACATTGTTAAAATAGTCTCATTTTATTTTACATGGAAATAATACATTCTGTGGTGAAATGCTTTTAACTACTTTAAAAATTAAATCAATTTAATGGAATAAACATTTATTACGTATCTACTATGGACAAGGCATTTACTTTAAGAATTTATGAATTTTCCTTTTAACATAATTTTATCTAGGAAATAAAGATAATAATAATATCCACCATTTATGCAGTGTTTTACAGTTTGCAGTGAGTTTAACATACATTTTCAAATATATTGTGAATTAATTAGGCAAATTAAAAAGAAGTTAATGAGTTAACACTATCAGAAGTTTCTTAAAGGCAGCCAGCACTAGAAATTCCCAGGCAAACAAGGAAACCCTTTGATAAGATCCCCTATGGGCCAAAGTTATTACTCAACTAAAATGTGATATTACCACTTTTGTGTAGCTTAATTAATATGCACTTGTAAGCAGCATAAACTATCTTCTAGAAAATATTTCATTCCCTCTCTCCTCTTCTAAAAATTTCTATTTATGTGATGTTTATGAAATTTCCCTTCAATTCTCACACCTACAATCCTGAGTCTAGAGAAAACTGCTCTAGACATTATATATATATATATATATATATATATATATATATATATGTATGTATATGTATATGTATATGTATATACATATGTGTGTGATTACATGTAATTGTGAGCAGAACATGACTTTGAGTATTAGGAAATGGGATATACAACATTTGTTTCAATCAATTTAGATACCAAAATGGATAAAAACTTCATTATTTTTAACTCAAAACTCTGGTATTATATTCCTATTTTAATTCAATTATAGGCTTACATTTATGTAACCTAACCAATATCACATAAGAGAGTGCCACTTGGTTGTTACCTACTTGTGGGACTATAAACAAGTCACTTCTCTAGAGGAATCAATTTTTTCACCTCAAAAAATAGTTTAGATTAGATGATTTTTATTTTTCCTCTTTAGAAAACCAATCATTGTAAGGCATTCCCTTATTATCTCTACATAGATGACTCCAAGATATTCATGGCCTGGACTTATCTGCATCTAAGAAGTGTTATGTTATTCTATCAATACTATTTGTTTCACATATTTACTAATTGTTTCTATGATTTATTCTTTGACTCACTCATTATGTAAACTTTAATTAAGTCTCCATTTGGATTTCTGTCTTTTTGTTTGAGTTCCCTGTATCAATTACTTTTTATGGCACTATGACCTATAAAGGATGTGTTTACTATTTCTGCCCTTTTTTTTGCTATATCTTTGTGGTCAATTTTTCTAAGAGTCTCAACTTAGCAATAAATCACTTCTAAAGCTCTAACACCATACCTTCAGCAACTTTCATGTCCAATAGTAACTTTGAACTGAATAGGTTTAAAACATTTACCTGTATCACAAATTCGGTTCCCTTAACTGAACCTTAAATTTATAAAAATAAAAGTCGTTCCCCAGTTGATAGTCACAGGATTAAACAGGCAATTTTCAAAAGAAGAATTCAAATCAATAGTCTCATACAAATGCTCTAAATCACTACTGACTAAATCTGAGACACCACCTCACACTTATCAGATTGGCTAACATGACAGAAAAAGAAAATGACAAATGCTGGAGGGAACGTGGAAAAATTGTGACACTGATGCACTGTTGGTGAAATTGCAAACTAGTCCCACCATTCTGGAGAACAATAACAATTATGCCCAAAGGATTATAAAACAGTGCATAACTTTTGATCCAGCAATATCACTAGGTCTATATCCCAACAAGATCAAAGAAAAAGCAAAAGGAGCTATTTGTAGAAAAAACATTTATAGCAGTTCTTTTTGTGGTGGCAAAGAATTGCAAATTGAAGTGATGTCCATCAATTGGAGGATGGCTGAACAAGATGTGGTATATGATTGTGGTGGAAAACTATTGTGCTAAAAAAAAGCAAGATGGTTTCAGAGAAATCTATGAAGACTCGTATAAATTCATGTAAAGTGAAGTGAGCAGCACCAGGAGAACCTCATACACAATATCATAAGGATGATCAACTGTGAAAGACTTAGCTACCCTGATCAAGACAATGATCCAAGATAATTCCAAAGAACCCAAGATGAAAAATTCTATGTACCTCCAGACAGAAAACAGATAAACTCTGAATGCGGGCTGAAGAATACTTTTTGACTTTATTTTGTTTGTTTTTGCAACATGGCTAAATTGGAAATGTTTTCTATGACCTCACATGTATAATCAAAATCAAATTGTTTGACTTCTCAAGGAATGGGAAGGAATGGGAGGGAGGAAGAGGATTTGGAATTCAAAATTTTAAAAAGTTGAATTGTTTTTATATGTAATTGGAAAATAACAAAATAATAGAAGTTATTTCAGTTTCCTTGTCTGACTTCCTTCTTTTTGTCTGTGGCACACCATTCTCTAAATCAATCTGATAGTCTTGAAATAACCTTTACAGAGTCAGCTTTTTGTAAATTCATTCTTTGTGTACCAAGTTGTCCTCTTTTACTTAATTTTAACCAGAATTAGCCTAGGCCCTCATATCTAAATTATTGCTTAGCTTTCAAAATGATTTCCCTGGATCCAGTGTCTCCTCCTCCAGTTTTTCTCACTATCATTTCCATATTAATCCACCTACAACACAGACTTTGTCATAGTAGTTCCCTGCTCTAAAACACTGAATGGTTCCCCATTACAAGTTGTAAAATATGCATACTTTTCAGCCTCCTCTTCCAGTATGTTTACAATCTGGTCTTTTTCTCCTTTTCCAAAATTATTATTTTTCAATTGTTTCATAGTATGAACCTACCATTTGAGCCAAAATAACTTCCTTGCTATTTCCTAAGTATGACATACTCAATCTTAGCTCCTCAAGTTTGCTTTTACTATAGGTTTAGTTTTTAAATTAAATCTAAATTTTTAGTAGGAATTCAAAAGGGATAGACAATATGGTAAGTATTCCAGGTATACAGAGCAAGCAGCATGAGAACATGAAGGAACTAAAAAAATACTTTCAGGGAAATGGAAGGAAAAACAGAGAAGTTAGTTAGTTTGCCAAGCTTGGAAATGGAAGAATTATCACTCAAATGCATTTGGGGGTGTATTTTTACAAATCAAGTATTCTTTACACTACATTTAATTCTCTCATGATTGCCGCATTCTCTAACAAATATTTTTAATGATATAGATAGATCACTTTTATTTGGTTTCTACTCACTGCACCTCAAATTACCTATTTTGTTTGGAACTTTACAAATCTGGGAGAAAATTTTATATTCTCCTTTTATCATTTTAGTTGAGTGTCTTGCAACACATAAGCAGGAATTTTTTTTCTAACATTTAAACTAAATCCCACCTATTGTAATTTAAGTCTTCTCCCTCTTGGTCTGTTCTTGACAGAAATGGATAACAGCTGCTTACTACCATCTGAAAAAATATGCTTTTATGTACCTGAATAACTGTTAGTAAGCCCCTCCTCAGCCTTCTCTTTTCCATGCTAATAAGCCCAACTACATGAGCCTTTCTTAAATGTCCTGTTTCCAATTCTTTCAACATTTTTCTTTCGCACTTTTAAACTCCATCCAAGTTTTCCAGAGCTTAAATTACAGCTCTCAAGATTGAATGCAGAAGTCTAAGAGAATGTGATCAATTGCAAATAAGGTAAGAGATTTATTTTATGATTTCTAAATCTTAGACCCCTGAAATTCATTTCAGGGTCATTCACTTTGTCTCGTTGTCATAAGAGTTTAACTTCCCTACATTAATTTTTTAAATAATAAATTCTTAATTCTATCCAGGAATATACTTTCTCTGGAAGAACTTTCCATCCCTATATTCAATATGGTATTTAAGTATTTTCATTATACAAACACTGGTAACTCTGGTTCGGTAGAACTTTTTTTTTTAAGCTTAAACCTAAAAGTGATGTGGTCAAAATACTTTCACAACTGTGTGAATATGAATATAAGACTCACATATGACCAGCACATATTCCACAGCACCATGACTTTCCACACATCACGCAAAGAGCTTCAGTAGATGGAATGAATCATAACCACAGAAGTATAACTAATGGAAATAATTTAATCAAATGGTATCCTTGCCTTGACACACAACTCTCCTAAGAGTTCCTTTGTTGTATATCATAAAGAATGGGATGTATTTTTTTTTTCTTTTTGTCCTTGTGACTAATAAACAATGCTTTGTGGTTTACTTTGAAGTATACACTTCATAATAATCATAGGTCATAATTACATAGAAACTGAGGATTTAGGAAATGATTTTCTCACAAGATCCTTTGAATCAGGTATAGAAGGTACTACTATTTTCTAAATGAGAGAGTAGAGACACAGATGCCAAGTAATTTGCCTATCTACATTCATACTGCAAAGAAATGTCAGCTACAGGACATAAAGGAGTTGTTACATTTTTTTTGGGGGGGTGCAGTATTTTTTCCATTACATGAATATGCTCCTAGTTGTTTGGGGGTTATTGGGAGAGGCAAATGAGGGATTCTTCACAAAGCTGGAAAGGATGTAAGCCAAATCGGCTCTCTCTTTTGAAATCTTAGAAAACCAAGGTAGAAAAAAGTTATGAATTTTCAAAAGTCAGTAAGACAGTAAGAAGCAGAGCTAAGATGAAGACCCACGTCTCCTGGCTCCTTTTCCTTCAAAATGAGATTAGCAGCATCTACATGACTTTTCATTACTTTCTTCCTTTTACATTTCATTTCTCTAAAAGTGAGCCCTTCCTTTCTCAGAGGTTTAGCAGCTAAAAAACCACTCCTAAACACAACTGAACAATTCAACAAATGTTTATTAAACATTGCTCCATGCAGAGCTCAATGCTAGTGCTTTGGGATATAAATACCTTATATAAGGCATAGTCTCTGACCTCATGGAGCTTGTACACACTGGAAAAATTATTCATAACCAAATGTCTCTATAATATATTTATTAATACAAAATAATGAGAGTAGAGAAAGCAAAGTTTCATGTGAAATACAAGGAGGACCAACGTCAATACCAACTCCGGAGATCATGGAAAGCTTCATGGAAAAGGTGGCATTTGAGTTGTGCTTTAAAATATCAGGGGCAATTCAACAGATGAAGGATGTTGAAAGAACTGAGAATAATATGAACAAAATTCTGCATAGCTGAGGCATAAGCAACAAGAGGACTAATGTGAACTAAGCAGAACATATAGAATTATGACATTAAGTTCAAGGCAAATAAGCATGCCTTTGCACAACATAAAATAAAGATCATATTAAGGGAAGAGTGAGATATAATCTTATGCATGCAGCTAAGGAAGAGCAAAGTTTGACAATAGTGTAAAGAACGACTTGAATGGAGGAAAACAAAAAGTAAGAAAACTTGGTGAGTGATTATTGTAAAAGGGCAAGTACGTGGTTGATAAGGGCTTATATTAAGATAATGGCACTGCCATGCTACCCCTTGGACCTCGTATGATTTTCAGTCCTTCTCTAATGTACTTACACATATTATTTAATACTGCAGGTATTTGCGTATGGGTCATATCCTTGTACTTGACGATGAGCTCCATAAGGTCAGGAATCATGTTTTCTCGAAAGATTCGTGTCTCCACCAGGTCAGGGACCATGTCTTATCTAAAGACTCATGTCTCTATAAGGTCAGGAACCATGTTTTATCTAAAATTTGAATTACGATATTATAGATTTAAGTTAGAATATACTTTAGAAGTTAAAAGTTGCTTTATAGATTGTGTAGTGCTATTGTAGTTTCATTTTACAGCTGAGGAAACTGAGATCCAGAAATATTAGGTGACCTGCCTAATATTAAAAAGATTTTAACTATGAGAGTTTGGATTTGAATTCACTATTCTTGACTCCAAATTCATAACTCGTTCTGCTACACCATGCTTTATGTCTCTATACTCAACTAGAAGGTCAGAGATGTGAGAGTGTGGGGAGAAAGAATCAACAAAAGAGTGAGAAAAGCCAAAGAGATACCAAATAAATGATTGAAGTGCTGAGAGAAATAGAGTTGGAGTAGTCAAACATCATAATGAAAAGGAGTGGTAGAACAGAAAGGGTGAGTCAAGTGTTCTTGGGAATATCACCTCAATCTAGTTGTGTAGGCAAGTCCTATTGCATCCCTAAGGCTAACCCTTCTGCATATGTAAAATAGAGATAATGATATCAGTAGTACCCACCCTCACAGAGGTAGGATCAAATAAGATAATGTATGTAAAAGGTATTTCAAAATTAACAATAGTCAGTTCATTTAAATGAATGCATACATGTAGTGGGAGAGATGATAGACTAAATTTTGGATATGTTGAATTTGAAATGCAAGGGGTATTTAAAAGGAAATGTCCAATGGAAGATTTAAGATGTGGAGATAGGAGAAAAAATAGGTTAGCAGCAAAGATGTTCACTTTTTTGGGTGGCTTTAATTGTAAAATTCAGTGATGAATAAACTTAAAAAATATTCAGAAGTCACTCTAGCTTATTCCAAGATTTAGTTTTGAGAATTAAGAGTGCATATTTCAAAGTAGACACAGTAGCTTTAAAGATCATAGACTCCATCTTAGAAATTGTAGTCTGATGTCTTAATGCAGCATCCTTACATTGAACATGAAGAGCTTGGAATTCTAAGTTGGATATTTTCAGAAGCACATATACTGTCTTTTGGCAGCAATCAAAACACTTTTTCAATGTGGATTTCAAAATGGATGAAATGAGTGTTCTTATTTGTTAGAAGCATGGTAATTATTTGTCCTGTGACTGTGAAGTAAAATTAGTATCAGCAAAAGAAAATAAATCTTTTCATTGCAGTCTATATGATAAGAGAATAATGGGCAAAACAACCTTTAGGGAAAGTTATTTTTATTAAAATCATGTAGTTCCTATCTTAATGAAATTGTGTGTATGATTAAAAATGGACAGCTTCAAAAAAAAACTGTAATGTGCAAGCCTGACCCAGGCTATTCCCAGTTAGCTTACATTCACATGTTGTAACAAACTATGGCTCTCGTAAATCCATTCAGCAGCATAAGGGAAGGATATCTGACCACTGGGGCAAGGTATAGTGATTCAAGGTCTTGTGATAACTACCAAGTCTGAAGGGTGCTAATTCTGCTTAGGTAGATCTTTATATGCCCTTAGGTGATCAAGAAGTCATGTGAATATAGCCACTAAGAAGCTGCATAAGCAGACACAGGCTTTGGAACTTAACCTCTTGAACCAATCAAAGTTTGGAGAGACCCGTCTTTCTTTTTCGGAAAACAAAATACTTAATCTATATGGAGAAGGGGGGGAGCCCTGGTAGATGGTGACTTTATCACAGAAGTAAATATTAATACAAAAGTGAGGCAAGAAGTATTTGACACTAAGTTTCTTACCAACATAATGAAAATTAGTAGACAATGAGGTACTGCTACACACAGATTTTGGAGTTTCTTATAGCTTTTTGAACTCAAGAATTCGATCATTTATTTTTGTATACTGTTAAGCACTGAAACGATGTTTTGCACATGGTAAAAAAAAAAACTACAGAATGCTGAATGAATGACATTTTATAGCTTTAATTGAATGTGCCCCAGAACACTGTTGATCTTCTATACCACTAAATTCATGACTCTAGGAAAGATTATCTTCTTATTCAGGACTCCTAAAAAGATATTCTGACAGTCACAGTCATTTCACAGTGACATTCATGTTAAGGTCAATTCTATGGGATCAAGGAAGCCAGAAATAAATGTCGGACCAGGAAGGTAATATCAACATAAAACCATAAAAGAGTAGCATAAATACTTTCCATTGCCAATCATGTTCTTGTTTATATGAAAATCATGTTCATTTTTAGAGGTTAATTTCTAGGTTATGGTGCACTGCTTTTTGTAGAACCTCAGAACTTCAGACTTAAATGTCCCACCAACAACTGACAGTCTAACCAGGAACTAAATGGGAATGAACTCTACAACATAATGATCATTAAATACTCCCCTTGAAGATCTGAAAGGCAAAGAAAATCTATTAATTTCAAAGGAAGCTCATTTGGCTTTTTATAGATCTCGCTATTAGAAAACATTTTCTTATATTAAGCCAAAATCTGCCTTTTTCCCACTTCTATGAATTGCTCTTGTTTCTCAAATCTGGAGCCAAACAGAACAAATCTAAGTCCAATACTACATGACAATCTTAACGGCATACTTGAAACTAATTAACATGCCTCCCCAACAATTTCTCTCTTCTAGGCTAGTTCCTATCATCACTACTCCTATGAGATATCATGTAGTCTCATCATCATACTGATCTCTGGATGTGCTTCAACCTGTCAACATACTTCTTAAAAATATATCACCCAGAATTGAATACAATATCATCCCACATGACTTCTGCCCAAGATACCTCCTTTTCTTTGGGACAATATACTTCTTACGATTCAGATGACGGAAGGTTGGCACGCCTATCACATTTTCAGATGACCCAAAGCTAGAAAGGATTGTTAACTCACTGGATTTTAAAAAATTTCAAAAGGCAAAAATAAGGGGCAGGTCTAGTATGATTAAATGTAGTAGCAGTATTTAAATCATTTAGATTCTGAGAATCTCCTTCAATCAATAGATCAAACAAGCATTTATTAGGTAGTTAATAAACATAATATGAAGCAAAATATCTATTTGAGAATGATAACAAATATATAAATAATATAGTCCTTAGATCTAAGAATTTATATGCTATAAGGGTAGACAACACATACACATATAGATTATATATAAAATAAGCATAGCATATACAAAATATGAAGTAATTTGAGGGGCACACTAGCTGCCTATACAAATAGAAGAAAGGGGAATTATGTCTGGATAACAAACACTTCACTGTGAAAAAATCCTTGGGATTTTAGTGTATTGCAAGACCAATATAAATGGATTGACATGGAAGACAAAGCTGCATTAAATAAAACATAATAATATATATCCTTTGATGTGGAGATCTTATTGCTAGCCATATACCACACAGAAGAAAAAAAGGCCCATTACAACACAATATTTATTGCCCTACTTGTGTAGAAGCAAAGAAATGGAAACAAAGTGAAAACCTAAAGACTGAGGAATAGCCAAGCAAGTAGTATTATATGAATATAACGGAACATTACCGCACTAGAAGAAATTATTAATATGAATTCACAGAATTATGGACAGACATATGAAGTAAGCAGAATCTGGAAAACAATATAATCCCTGACTATAACAATATAAAATGAAAGAATAACAGTAAAATAATCTAAACTAAATTTTGTGATATTATGATGGCTGGACTTGTAAGTACAAAAATATTTATAGCATCACTTTTGGGGTTGGTTGGCAAAGAATTGGAAATCAAGGGCATGCTTATCATATGGGGAATGGCTGAAAATTTTGTGGCATATGATTGTGATGGAGTACTATTATGCTATAAGAAATGATAAAAGGAATAGTTTCAGAAAAATCTGGGAAGATGTGTATGAATGGATGCAAAATGAAGTGGGAAGAACTGGAAGATTATTGTGCACAGTAATAGCCATGTTTAATGATGATCAACTTGTTGAAAGACTTGGCTACTCTTATCAATGTAATGATCCAAGACAATTCCAAAGGACTCATGATGAAAAAATGCCATCCATCTCCAGAGTGAGAACTAATGAACTCTAAGTGAAAATTGAAGTATAATTTTCATGCTCTCTTTTTTTTTGCTCTTTTTGTGATATGGATAATATGAAAATATGTTTTGTATGATTTCATTTGTATAATTTTGCTTGCTTTCTTATTGGGCTGGGTGAATGGGAGGGAGGTAGATTTGGAACTCAAAATTTAAAAATAAAAGAATGCTAAAAATAAACAACATATTTATTTTTAATGAAATATATACACATATATGCATACATATACATACATAATGGTTATACGTGCCCACATAAAAAGTATTTGAGAATATAGCTTCCTGACCTGTTTGTAGACTACAGAACTACGGCTCTGGAATACTGCAAATACGATTTAATGTTTTGATTAGTTTTACTGAACCATGTTTTGCTCATTTTCATAATAAAAATGGATCACTTGGAGCAATATGTTGAGAAAAACAGTTTATATAAAAACAAGTCATAATGTTTGCATGTGCATGTATGTGTGTGTGTGTGTGTGTTTGTTTGTGTGTATGTGTTAGATATCTAGGTCCAGAAAAGTAGTAGTCCTACTCTACTTTGTCCTAATCAGCACTCCTATCTGTATTACTTTTGTTCAGCTCTTGACACCACATTTTAGAACAGACGTTGACAAACATGAGAGTATTCAGAGAATGGTTACCTAGATGGTGAAGAGTCATAAGACCCTGCCTTGAATGCAAAGGTGGTATTTAGTGTAGTGAGGGGATAATTTGGCAGGAGGGCAGACTTTGAGTGCTCCTTTCAAGTATTTGAAGGAATTCCATGTGGCAAGGGAATTAGCTTTCTCTTCCTGAGCTGCCATGGGCAAATATAAGTTATAGATGGGTTAATTTAGTTTTGAGGTGAAAATAAATTGCCTAAAATTATAAATTTCCAAAGGTTTGTTTACAAAATTATTTGTGATATTTTATAGGGAATTCTTCTGCCAATATAGGTTGGTTTAGCTAGCCTTTAAGACTTCAACTTTCCCCATGTTTGTGTTGCTACGAAAGTAAACCAAAACAGCATTATTTTTTTGGCTGTCACTTCACAATATTCACTCCCATTAAATTTGCATTTTATTGAAGTCCTCAGGTCTTTCTCACAGGAAATAATGTTTAGCCATGCCTCTCACCTTGTTCAGTTATTTTTCTGAACCTATATGAAAGTTTTTATATATACCTCTATTTACTACATGCAATTTTATTACAATCATCCCATTTTTTTCTAACTTATTGAGATCTTTTTAGAGCCTAATTTTGCTATCCAGAATGTCATATCACTCCTAGATTTGTCTTCAGCAAATATGATAATTATGCTAACTATGTGATCATCCCATTCAATGAAGAATTGCTGAACTGAACAGGATCAAGCATTCCCTATAGCCAGTACCAGAGAATTCCATTTTGCTTAATAGATCTTCTGATCATCATTCAATGAGTCATTCAACAACCAGTCTTTTATCTGCTTAATTATTTTATGATTTAGTCTATATCCCTCCTTACTCATACTGATATCAAAAGTGACTTTGTCAAATAATCTATTAAAATTCAGAAATAGCCCTTGTATGACATTCCTCTAATTTATGTAACACTAATCCAAAACTGGAAATTAGGCTAGTCAATCCCAAATTGTTCTTGATCAACCCATCACAGCTTTCATTGCCTTTTTTGGTTGCCAAACATCCTTTAATAACAATTCTAGAATTTTTCAGCAATCAAAATTAACTTCAAGAGTCCACCCTTTTCCCTTTTAGAAAATCAGAATGATATTTCCTTCTTACAAGTCCTATTACACCCCTCCTAATTCCCCATATTTTTTATTAGATCATCATGAGAATGTATCTACTTGGAGATGCCTACAAGACATCTAGCTAGAGATTTCCAATAAGCCCTTGAAAATGTATCACTGATGTTTCATCACTGAAATTCAAGAGATAAATTAAGGCTAAATGTAGAGATCTGGGAGTTATCTAGGTAGAGATGACAAATGATTAAGAGGGTCCAAAGAGATATCCAAGGGAGAGAATACAGGGACAAAAGAAAAGAGGGCCTATGGCAATACCTAAGGAAACATCCATCATCATCATCAAGAGATGATTATCGATGATCCTGCAAAGAAGAAAAAGAAAGCAAGCACAGTTGGATGAATAAGGGAAAAATGAGAAGAAAGCAGTCTGACAAGAGCCAAGAAAGGGTATCAAACTACTACTTAGAGATAATTGGTAACCTTGATTGGTTGCTGGATTGGTTGGTTGTTGTCCTTCATTCTCAAAGAGGATCAAAATGACATCACTATGCTAGAATCAAGTTTCAATGTGTCTGACTGGCTTATCAGACCAATAAAAGCTTGGAACGTTCTGCCACAAGCTGGACACACATAGTCCATGTGAACATTTGGGATGGATTTTCTAAATGTGCACTTCTTGCATTTCTTTGGATCTACTTCAAATATTTCAAATTTCAAATTAAAATAGGTAACCTTGGGGCAGCTGGGTGGCACAATGAGTAGAGCACCAGTCCTGGAGTCTGGAGGACCTGAGTTCAAATCCGGCTTCAGATAGTTGACACGTACTAGCTGTGTGACCTTGGGCAAGACATTTAACCCTAATTGCCCTGCCCCATCCCCAAAGAAATAAGTAACCTTGATAATAGTTTAATCAAGTGGTAGGATTAGAGACCAGGTTATAGTGAAGGTGAAAAGGGTGTTCTTTCTAGAAGCTTTGCAAGGGAAAAACATTTTATGCCCATATACTGAGGAGATGTCAGGGACGAGTGAAGTTTTAAGCATCTATCATAATATTCTCTTCATAAGGGAAATTAAAAACATGTGAAATGATGGCTTAGGATAACATAACATATAAGTAGAGGGACAGTAGAAGTGTTAAATTTAACAAAATATTTAAGTACAGGCTGCTACCTGCTACTGACAGAAACAGTGAAATCAGAAGCGTTTGGGAAATGATTATAAGTTCTGTGAACCACTACATACTTTAATAAGCCTATTACTGTGCTTTTGAACACAAACACAAAAGTAGACATTTTAAAGACGAAAGACTCAAATCTACTACTTAAACTTAAAGAGTTTAGAAAATGAAGCCAAACTCTGCTTTCTTCTAACCCTATTCCCTGAGTCAGGTATTCTCCAGTGGTGAAGAACAGTTAGTTCAAAGCACTCTGGAGCCAACACCACCTGCTTAAATATTTGAAACACTTCATTTTATGTTGTGTCATAACATGGTCTTTTTCCAACAAAAAAAATTCTAGAACCACATGACTTATATTAATTTCTGTTCTAAATTTTAGATATGCAGAGTGTTCCTAAAGTCTAGACACATGGGCAAAAATGCATATTTTCAGGAAATGAAATCATTGAAATTTTCAACATTTTATTCAATTAGAATATTAACAAATAACTTCTTCAACTTCAAATAGCATCGTATGATTTCATATTTATATTCCAAGAGTGAATGTGCTAAAATTGATGGCAATGTGGAGTTAGGGAGTTATTGCATCGAGTTCATGGGAATCTTGCAAAGCCCATCAACCTTTACATCACAAATGATGGAAATCATATTGAAGATGTTAATTGTTAATAATCCAATAAAATAAAATGTTGAAAATTTCAATCATTTAACTTCTTGAAAATATGCATTTTTGACTATGTGTCCAGACTTTAGCAACACCCTGTGTGTATACATATTGAGATATTGTATGTTTCCTTTACTTTTACTGCTTTAAAAAATTTCCGTGAAGAAAGGGAAAACAAAATGATACATACAAGAAATTTGACTCCATTTTAATGTACTATATACCTCTCATGAAAGTTTTACCAGATGCTAAATGTAATACATCCACATATTTCATTGCTTCTTTTTTTAAAAAAATCCCCTCAACTATATGAGGTGTTAAATATTATTTAATCCTCTCATGATTAAGTCATTATCTCTTACAGGTATTCCTCTATTTAATTAAGCTGATTTTTCTTTGTCAAATCATATTCAAATATTAGTGTTTCGATCTTGAGTTTAATTTGATACATGCTGGCATTCTTTGCTACAAAAAAAATGAAATAAATTGGCCTCACAGCACAGGATTTATACTTATTTATGGAGTAGTAACACAATTCTTAGCAGGCATTTTCCTGGCCCTGTTATATATGACAAGACTCATAGATTTTTAAAACCTTGAGTTCCACATTCTCTCCCTTTCTCCCACTCCACCCACCCTCATTGAGGAGGCAACCAATTTAATCTGGTTATACATGTGTAGTCACACAAAACATTTCCATAACAGTCATGTTGTGAAAGGCTAACTATATTTCCCTCTATCCTATCCCACCCCCCAATTATTCTATTCTCTCTTTTGACCCTGTCCCTCCTCAAAAGTGTTTGCTTTTGATTACTCCCTCCTCCCTTTTGCCCTCCTTACTACTATCTTCCCCTTACCCTTTACCCCCAATGTCCTGTAAAGTAAGATAGATTTCCATATGCAATTGAGTGTGTATGTTATTCCCTCCTTAAGCCAAATCTGATGAAAAGAAGGTTCACTCATTCCCTTCCCTTTCACCTCTCCCCTCTTCCCCTCCATTGTAAAAGTTTTTCCTTGTCTCTTTTATGTGAAGTAATTTACCCCATTTTAACTCTCCCTTTTTCCTCTCTCATCCCTTGATTTTATTTTTTTAGATGTCATCCCGTTCATAGTCAACTTACCCTATGCTATATATGTATATACCCTAATACTGAGAAAGGTCTCATGAGTTACAAATATCGTCTTTCCATGTAGGATTGTAAACAGTTCAAATTTAATAAATCCCTCATGATTTCTCTTTCCTGTTTACCTTTTCATGCTTCTCTTGATTCCTGTATTTGAAAGTCAAAATTTCAATGTAGAAACTGCTAAATCTTGTGTTATCCTGATTGTTTTTCTCATTTTCCCTTCCAATTTCTTGACTTTTTAGCTCTTTGTTAAGGAAGCACTCTGCTTTCGGTGTGTAGGGTGTACTGTCCCAAGCTTCAGTGGTTTTGTGAAGTTCTTTTCATAGATAACTTCTAGAGACCCGTAAATTTTCAGTTCTTCCAAGGTGGTATGATCAAAGGAGAGGTGTTTACTCCTCTCCTGGTGTGTGTTCTTGTCTGTATGTGACCACAAGCACTCTTTTCTGCCTTGGAGCTGTAAGGAGGATTCCCATTCCATTGCTGCCACAAGCTCTGTGATGTCAGTGCTCCTTCTCACCCCAAGACTGTCACCAAGGACTGTGACCCAGATCCAAGCATCGGCAAAGCAAAAGAATCTTGCATCAGAGCCAGGAAAGAGATCCTTGAAATCCCCCTCTAATCAGCTACTCAATTTCCTCACTGTCTGTTGGCTGAGAGCTCCAAGAGCAGCTGCTTCCACTGCCACTGCCCCTGCCATTGCTGCTGCCACCACCCTGGGGTTGGAGACTGACTTTGCTTCTCTCTCACCCAGGTGCAACAGACCTTTCCTACTGATCTTCTAAGTTTTCTTTGGCATTTGTGGGTTGAGAAGTCCAGAAACTGCCAGTGATTCAGTCCCCTTAGACCTGCTCCATCCTATCTGTGCTGGCATAGCCCTCTCTGGGCTGTGCTCTTCTCTCAGATTGGTGCAACAGATCTTTCTTGTTGAACTTCCAGGTTGTCTTGGGCTGGAAATTTGTTTCACTCTGTCATTTTTGGGTTCTGTTGTTCTAAATTTGTTTAGAGTCATTTTTACAGGTATTTGGAGGGGTTTGGGGGAGAGCTCAAGCAATTCCCTGCTTTTTTATTCACCATCTTGGTGCTGCCCTCCCCATTTACTTTTAAGTCATGATATTGTTCTTTAACAATGATATCAACACAATGGAGAAAAAATGATAGAAAATGTTATGTATTAGATGAAAAATGAAATTAATACAAGGATTATAATAATATAAAGTATCTTGTACAATTATACTTAATCAACAATTGGTGCTGAACACTAGAAAGTAAAAATAATTACAAGACTATAAAGGATGAAAATGTCAAGGCCCCTACTTTTATGGAATTTACTGTTTATCAGCAGAAACTAGTCTGATACAGCTATGATTGCCACTAAGAAACCAAAGCATGACATTGTCAAATGTATTCATTACAAATCTAGAACTCAGTTGGAAAATTTAATTGTTTCCTTATCTGACCTGTATCTTCCTGACTTATTAAACGTCATTAATCTTTATGAGTAATGAGTGAAGGATTCCAATAGGGTTAGCAAAGTTTCGTGAACTATGACAATACAATAATGAAACCAAATCAATAAACCAAATAACATTAACAATAATTAATACTTCAGTACATTACTTTATTATTTCTACCTGATCTACATATGCAGTCCCAGTCTCCAAGACTTAAGAATAGGATCATAAAATGAACCATAATTTGACTAATATCTATCATATTATCCAAGATAATAAAAGGAAATAAATGTTAGAGGGACTGTATGAATACAAGCATACTGATACAATGTTGGTTATTGGTTCATTAGTGCAATAATTCTGGGAAAAAAGTTTATAACTGTGTAAGGTGGACTTTAGTGTGTATAAAGTGGATTTTTGTCATTATTTCTTAGAGTTCAGTTTCCCAGGATCTATGGTGATAACAATCTCTTTTTCCCAGGTATTAGATATGGGTTTCCAGGCTCATGGTTCAAAACATCTCCACCACATTTGTGGTGCATGTGCACTATGCTGAATTGACATGATAATGTCACTTATGATGTCACTCCTTGGCAAAATGCCTTCTTTGTCTGATGCCCTATAAAACAGGTAGCCAATGGTCAGTGAGTTGGGGAATCTTTATGGTTGAATGCACAAGCTGGAATGCTGTGTGCCTTTATCAGCCCCCATCAAGCCTTCGAAGGGGAGAATCTGTGTTTGCCTCAATCAGCCCCCATTGAGGGTTGAAGGAATTGAGGGGAAACCTTTAGGGTTGAACGTACAAGTGGTGACTGTCTCAATTGACCCCACTGAGATGTAGGGGTAGTTGTCCCCGCTTCTTGCCATCCCCTGTGAGAAGGGTGATTAGAGAATGCTGTAGGAATTTGTGGTGTTTCCGTTATCAGCAATACTGTGTTAGAGAAAACTGGACTAGAATAAAGCTTAATATTAATCTCTTTGAAGCTGTCTTTCCTGTCTGACCAGATCAAGAGTGAACCTGTTAGAGGCTGGAGTCTGAAGCCTCCAGTGTCTCCTGTGTATTACCTGTCTAACAAACTGTAAGAAATGTTACTAAAGTTTCCCTACCCTTTGATCCAGAGATCTCAGCAATGAGATACCCCAAGGAGACAAAAGAAAAAAAAAAGGCCTGATCAGCAATTTTTGTTCTAACATCTCAAAAAACTTGAGTAAATATGCCTCAAATGATGAATAGCTGAGCTAATTATGGCATATGAATTTCACAAAATATCACTGTTTCATAAGAAAGGAGAACTATGAAAAATTTATAAAAATATAGGACAACTTGTATGAACTGATTCAAATTGAAGTAAGCCTAACAAGAAGATGACTATTATAATGATTATAATCATAATAAAAAGAATGTCAAAAGCAAGCTAAATTCTGAATAACTATAGTGAGCAATTTTAGGTCCTATAGAACAGATGTGGAAATATGTCTCTCTCTTTTCTGGAAAGATGTAAGGGACTGCAGGAGCAGAATTTTGTAAACAATGATAGCTACCATCTTTGTGTCAGTTCATATTTCTTTGTTAAATTTCTTTGTTATAAAGGAAGGTGCAGTTCTATGGGAGGGTTATATCTGTAAATGAGTGTGTAATAAAACAAATTGCATCTAAATATATATATATATACATATATATATACACACATATATATATACATACATATATATATATATTTCAAAAAGAAATAAGTAAAATGAACCATGATTAACTATTTTGCATTTATTTATTAAACAAATATATAGAGAGGACCATGTGCAGGGCACAATATTAGGAGCTGTGCATAATGCAAAATAGAGTAGAACAGGTTATATGCCCTTATGAAATTTATGATATACCAGGAGATAAAACATGTATACAAACACAATACCTATAAAATTAGGCAGGATATGATATGACCAGAAAATAATTATAAATAAAGTGCTATGGGTGAGCAAAGGGCAAATATCACTTCTGGTTACACAGCTTTAGGAAGGTAAGCTATATGCCAATATGTAAAATAATTTAGTAGAGTTTAAAACACAATTAGCTAGCTCAACGAACATTTATTAATCATCTACTGCTAATATATACAAAGCATTGCTGGGCGCTGGATGCAATCACAACAATGTAGGCCAGGTAATTATGCCTGAGGGTTGTTACAATGAGAATGGAAATTTTTGGTGTAGTCATGTCAGTCCTGTCCAATTCTTCATGACCCCAGTTGGGGTTTTCTTGGCAAAGATACTAGAGTGATTTGTCATTTCCTTCTCCAGCTTATTTTACAAATGAGGAAACTGAGGCAAACAGGGTTAAGTTACTTGCCTAGGGTCACATAGCTACTAAGTGTCTGAGGCTGAACTGGACTCAGGTCTTCCTGACACCATGTCAGAAGCTCTATCCAGTATGCCACCTAGCTGCCCAAGAATGGAAAACTGGTGCAAATTTGAGAAATGTTATGGAATCAATATGGACAGGATCAATTAGATGCTGGGGAGCAATAAAGAAATCTGATATTTTGAGCCTTGGCAACAAGGAGATTGTATGAAGACCAGAGATAGGGAAATCACAAGAAGGAGTTGATTTGGAGAGTGAAGTTGTTAAATCTATTTTTAGATATTTTGTTTCAGCTGCCCACGAGACATTCAGATATAAATGCACAACAGACAACTGAAAATAAGGAATTAATGTTCTTAGGTGGGAATATTAAATACACTATCATGGGTATATGCAGAATTGTTACTAAGTTTGCTGAATATTTTTTCTCCTCTTTTTTATTCTTTGTTATAAGGAATAATTTGCTGTACATAGACATATGTATAGCTCTGCAGAAAGGTTAAAGTTAGAGATAAAAATATAAGTCATTCATGCAGAAGTAATAATTGAATCCGTGCATGTAGATGAGATTGCCAAGGAATTAAGTGTAGAGATATGAGAAATTTGACAACAGAATTTTGAGGAATGCTTATATATGTCATAAAAAGAAAAAAAAATGAGTCATAAAAAGAGAAAGTTATAACTATCTGAGAAATAGGAAAAGACACAAGAAAGCATCATGTCATGGAATAGAAAACAGAATTTAAAGGAAGGAGACAGAACAAGGAGAATAAGAAGAAAAAAGTCCCTTCATTATGACCTTTGATAAGAATTATATGGTATATGTTCTTTCCTCCTGAATATAGGTTTATCGAGGGCAGAGATTGTTTCATGTTTTTTCTTTGTATTCATACTGCCTAGTACTGAGTGAATGAGTACAGAGGATGTGGCCATGTAAAGTATTCTTCTTGGATGCAAGATTCCTTTTTTTTTTTACCTTATATATTGAACTTTGCATTTCTTTTATTCTTCCTAAAGTATTGAATATGAAGGGAGGATGACAAATTGCTTGGCACATAGTATGTGTTTAATAAATGCAAATTGATTTATTAATTGACCAAAAAACCCCAAATAACCAAAAAGACATTGAGGAAAAAGGCACTTTACCAGGGCTCATGCCCATGCCTATGCTCTCTGCTACTGGGGAAGACTGAGGCTAGTGAATTGTGTGAGCTGCACAGCTCCATCCTACAATAAAGCTAAACAGGATTGAGAATCATCACTAAGTGTTGAATTGAGACAGTGTATTACAGGAGCACTAAATTGCCAAATGAGGGGCTAATCAGCCCAGATTGGCCAAGAGGAGCAGGTTAAAACTTCTAAACTGATCAGCAGTTGGAACTGAGCCCATAAGTAGCCACTTCTAATCCAGGAAAGATAGGAGAGTCAGTCTCAAAAGATAAAATGAAAAGACAATAGGTAGATATAAAGAAAATTAGGAGAGTGTAACAGTTTCACATTTTTAAGAACTAGAGCTTGAGATCCAAAGACTACAAGGCATACTTTCAAATACATACCAAATGAAGGATTACTGCTAAAAGTTAGGACTAAATCACGATTTCACAATTGTATCCTCTAAGAAAGTAGTGACAACAAATTAAACTAATTTTCCCTTGCTATTTCTTAAGACATTATGGGGCAAGCTGAGGAGAGAAAACCAGACATTTATCTTGCCTAGGGATAGGAAAGTGAATTTTCTCACTTCCTTGTATGGTTTTGTTACAATTTAGTTTCTCACACATAACTTAGAAAATGGATCTCAGGTAGTCCTTTATAAATAGTTGTTAGTTCAATAAGAAACAACAGAGAATGAGTTTATATAGAGGACCATAGATTTAGAACTGAAAGGGTCCATTACTCTCCTTTACAAACTTCACATGCCAAAAATAAAAATAAAACTGACCTACTTGCTAGTCTCATTACAGGACATTCCTTCTGTCTCTCTATTTCTCTCTGTCTTTTCCCATGCCTGAAATGTGTACTCTTCTTACTTCTATCTTCTAGAATCTAGATTGTTTCAAAGTTCAACTGATTTCCTCCTTTATGAATGCTATTCTGATCTCTTCACCTCAGTTGGTAGCTCTGTCCCCCACAAATTATTTGGCATAAATTTTCTATTTAATTTCTGTGTAGATATTGTTTTTCTCCAAGAGAATATGAGTTCCTTGAGAGTAAGGATGATTTTGGATTTCAATTTGTATCCTCAGTATTTGGCACATAATAGGCATTTAACAAATACTTGCTGGATGGATGGATGGATGGATGGATGGATGGATGGATGGATAAAAGACTTCTCAAGTATCTAACCCATTAATCTCATGTTACAGAATAAAATGAGTTTCAAAAAGAAGCAACTGACCCAAGATCACAGACATAATAGGTAGCATAACTGGGATTTGGACACAGTTCAAACCTCTTTACAACATCTTTTCACGACAGACCTTAGGCAAACCACTCTCATAGGTTCACTTTATTTTAGATTACCTTCTATAGTAACAGAATACAACTCACTCATTAGAGGAAAAGACAAATTGGGTATATTATCTAAGATGAAATGCTTGCATCTTTTTCCACAGAAGTCCAGAAATGAATAGAACCCAATTTTTCTTTTTATGTCATATCAAAATATTTTAAAAATCAGATGTGAAATTTCATCTCAGTTCAATCTTCTTAACTCTGATAGATTTGTAGGAAGTGAGGTGGTGTAGTAAAAAGAGTACTCAATGGCAAGTGATAGAAACTGAGTTCAATTCCTCTTTCTTTACCTTTCTGGGCCTTAGTTTCCCTAACTGTTAAATGGGGATAATAATTTGCATCATTTTCTCAGGATTGGTATGAAGATCTGTATAAATGTATGTAACCTGCTATATGAAGATAAGCAATTGCCATTATTGAGAGATAATTTCATTGGGAGGCCACTGCCTTCCCTGACACAAACTGCAATGCTTCCATAGCTTCGTAGAAGATTTGCATGAATTGCGTGGACTTTGGTAGTGACTCTCTCTGACCTTCTGAGAATGGGTGCCCAGGTAGCAGAAAAATAGTTGATCCCTTGTGCCATACTCAAAGGACCAGACAGAGCTTGTGTTATGCTATCACTGTCTTAAAAAGCCAGGGCTCTTCTCCATCTCAAGATGAACATTGGAGGAGGGTTTTCAAGTAAACATTAATTTTTATACAAAAAAATTAAGGCAATATATGACTTAATGTGGTCCTGCAGATATGTTGATACAGTTAATTTAAAAGTCAAGTGTCCTAGATGTATGATTAATGAGATTCTTTCAAAGCCTAAAGCCTATTCTCAGAAAAAAAATCTGCTTCAATACAGGAAGATACCAATAAAGCATACAATGTATAACTATTCATCCAAGTATCAAAATATATTAAAATGTTGCTGTTGTTTTTAATCTACTATTTCCAGGAAGCAAAAACATTAAAATAGCTTTCATATTAGCTATACAGAACTTTTCTCTAACCAATGAACCAGAATCAAGTAAGGTCTTCAGCAATCTTCTCATATAGTCTTTTCAAATTAAGTTTTAAAACAGGAATATCATATTTCTACCACAGAAATTTTACCTGGAAATGTATTTTGACTTGCTTATTCCACTGTGACTTATGATTTTATTTTGTGAGAGAAACAGGATGAGCTATCATGATGCCAACTTCATCCCCATCTAATTTCAGCTCTTCTAATTATTTGAAAATCATCTTATGGTTCTTTAACAATAATGTCAACATTTCCAACAGAAGAATTTAAAATTTTATCAAGACTCCAATTGAAATAAAAAAAAAACTATATCAAATAGTGTGCCTTTTTTCAGATTTCTCCCATATACTGTCTACATTTTAATTTACTTTTTCATCTGAAAAAGATTTGGCAGCCAAGAAGTAAAAAAGATGTAGTCATAGGGCCTGAAGCAACAGCGGTCCAAATAGTCAGCAAGGGCTGTAAGCCACATCATCTATAAGATTCTCTAGAGAGATGGAGCCTTGATGAAAGAAAGAGGCAAAGGAGGCAAGAATTGATGATCTGAAGAGGCAGAGGAAATACATCTGTAACAACAATGCTACTTGCCACTACTGTGCTTGCGTAACACCAAAAACACCAGCATGAAGGAGGGCTGCTGGCACAGGTTCTTTGATGTGCTTTTCTAAGGAAAGAAACTTTAAGGGGTTTACAATCTCACTTTAATCAAACATACATATATCATTCACTCAGTTCAGGGGGAAAGCCAGCACCCTGAACTTCAGAGCAAATAGAAACAGAAATTACTAACAGAAACAATATAGACAGATGAATATTTCTGTCTAACCAAATCACAATACATAGTTACCACAGAAGCACCAACATTATGGTTTTCAAAGCCAGGGGGCTCCTTAACAGTTACCCAGAGTCTCCAGACCAACACTCTTCCAATGAGTGAGTCCCAAACAAAATGCAACCTCACTTCTTCAGGGTCAGAGAGCTTCACTCCCCTCCAGAGTGTCATACCTCTCAAGGGCTTTACACCTCTCATGAACTAATTAGCAAAAGGGTGTGGGCCTTCTTACAAACAAAGGCAAGACTCCATCAAAGTCACTTGATTGTCTTAGTGCTGAGAAGCACTCCAAAACAAAAGACAACAAAAAGTCCCACTTTGCTTGCCCTTACAACATCTCAAGAGGATCAAAAGAACACTGAACCAGAGGCAAGAAGGCAACACAGAAAGTAGTGATGGGCATTGAGGATCAAGTTGGACTTAAGATTTAGACCTTTTTCAGATTCAAAGTCATGTGGATTAGGTCTGGTATGGGGCAGAGGAATAGAAAGGGGTGTTGCTTGCTAATGTCTCCAATTATTTTTAAATCAGGAACGTAGTAGATTTTTATTGACTCTTTATAGATACCATTATACTCCCTTTCAATTTTTCTGGTATGTAAATAAAGAAATAAGGACAGGGATAGGTAATGGAACTGTGATTTTTATTAGTATAGGGAATTCTTGGTTGAGAAAAGTCCCTCGAACAATACAGATTAGCATCTTCTCTGCAACTTATGATCTTATAGAATTGCCTAGAAAACTGAAAGTTTAAATGACTGGCCCAGTGTCACACAAACAGTATGTGTAGGAGGCAGGAATTGAATCCAGGTTTTTCTAGCTTTGATGTCAGCTCTCTATCTACCATGTCATGCTGCCTCACAGGAG
This sequence comes from Phalanger gymnotis, assembly GCA_028646595.1. Lineage (NCBI taxonomy): Eukaryota > Metazoa > Chordata > Mammalia > Diprotodontia > Phalangeridae > Phalanger > Phalanger gymnotis. The sequence continues at coordinate 142,987,512 of CM053622.1, read as the reverse complement.
ATATAAATAAAATCTTTCCTATAGTCATTTTTTTTAAAGACTGAATTCTTGCAGAGAAGTTGAGGGTGTTAGAAGGAAGAATAAAATAAGCCAGATGGGTTTCCCTGGGTGAGGAGTTAAAGATTTTATTTTGTTTTGAGGTTTGTGAAGTTGTGAATCTTTCACAGAAATATCTATGACTGGTGTCCCCAGCCTAAAAAATACTAGAAATAGTGTTTTATTTTTATTTCTCATAGAGCAAAAAGAAAGCCATAACTTCCCAAACCTCAAAATACAAATTTGAAAAGTATGCACAAACAACATTAATGTGTTTTGGACAAGAAAGGAAGATGCCAACTGGAAGAAAAAATTCTCTGTAACAAAGATCTATAGGTGTTGTTGTCCATAACACGTAGACAACTAACAGAAATAGATAAGAAAAAGATATTTTCCAACTGATAAGTGGTCAAATGATATGACCAAATGGTTCACAAAAAAAGAATTTCAAAATATTAACAATCATATGAAAGAATATCCCATGTTATTAATAAAAAGAGACATGTAAATTAAAACAACCGTGTGGTTTAACATCACATTAAGCAAATTAATAAATACAAAATGTGTAATAGTGTTTAAAGGGTTGTAAAAAGGTAGGCATTGATAAGAAGAATAGCTTCATAGCTACCAAAATATTTACAGCAGCACTTCCTTAAAAAGACAGTTCAGTGATTTTTTTTTTTTAGTTTCAGCAGCTAAATTTTTCCCAATATACCTCTCCTTCCTCTTCCCAGAGCGCTGCCCCATATAACAAAGGATATTTTTAAAGTACAAAGGAAAACGAAGCAAAGAAAAAGCAGTCAAACCCATCAACATGAAAAAGTCTTTATGTAATATGCAATCTACCAAATATATGGACTTCAAAGGACTAAGAGGTGTCTTCTCATGTCTTCTTTGTAATTTTTCAATTTTGACTGTCTTTTTAAAAATTCTTGTTATTATTTTCTTCTTCTTCCACTCGTCTTCTTCTTCCTCTTCTTCTTCTTCTTCATCTTCTTCTTCTTCCTCTTCCACTTCCTCTTTTTCCTCCTCTTCTTCCTCCTCCTCCTTCTCCTCTTCTTCTTTTTCCTCTTCTTCTTCCTCTTCGTCTTCTTCTTCATCTTCTTCCTCTTCCACTTCCTCTTTTTCCTCCTCTTCTTCCTCCTCCTTCTCTTCCTCCTCCTACTCCTCCTCCTCTTCTTCTTCTTCTTCCTCTTGTTCCCTTCTACCTCCTCTTTCTTCTCTTCACCCTCTTCTACCTTCTTCTTCCTTCTCCCTCCTTTTCTTCAGGATTTCTTCCAGTATACCTCCCACTGTACAATCCCAGAGAACCTTTAAATAAATAATAATATCTTTAAAGAAAAAAATGGAAGAAAGAAAATATCAAAAATGACCAACACAATCAAAAAGTTTGAATACAAACACAATGTGCCACACTCATGGACCACTAACTTCCATCAATACCTTCTCATTTCTCTTCCTTATGACCTTATTTCTTCATTTTAAGTTTGCTGCCATCACTTTAAATTGTTTTTTTTTTTTTTGATGGCTGTTCTTTCACTCTGCATTGCTGTAGTTGTGGGTACATTGTTTTCTTGGCTTTACTTTCCTTATTCTACATCCTTTCATGTAAATCTTTCCAGTCTTCTCTGTATTCAGCATATTCACCATTTCTTACACTATTACATTCACATATAAAAACAAAGGTATATAAATTAGCTATTTCCCTAACAATGTGAAATCTACTCTGCTTCCAGGGTTTTTAGTTTGTTTGTTTGCTTCACTGCTCTAAAAAGTGTTTGTGTGTACTGCTGTGTGTTATAGCAAGTTGAAAGCACTAGGTTGCAAAGGGTATTAGATTCCATATGAAGATGTATTGAAAGAACTGTGAAGATTTATTCTGGAGAAAAGAAGACTTTGATAGTGACATGACATGTCTTCAAGTATTTAAAGATCTATTATGGGCCACTAGACCTTAAGAAGAACTAAGAGTATACAAGTGTCTGGTACATGGTCAGCATGCTTTGTGATTGACTGAGCACAAATATAAGGGGGGAAATGGGGCAGCTAAATGGCTTAATGGATAGAGTATTGGTCCTGGAGTCAGGAAGACCTGAGTTCAATTCCAGTCTCGGACAATTAGTAGTGTGACCCTGGACAAGTCACTTAACCTCTGTTTGCCTTAATCCACTACAGAAAGAAATGGCAAGCCACTCCAACGTCCCTGCCAAGAAGACCCCATAGACAGTATTGGCACAGTCTGTGGGGTCACAAGGAGTCAGACACAACTGAACAACAACAAATGGAAAAAATCTTTAAAATTAGAGATTTCTAAAAGTAGAATGCATTGCCTTATGAGGTGAAGGGTTCTCTCTATGCTAGATTTTTTTTCAAATAGTTCTTGGATAAGCACTCCTCAATGACATCAGAGAAGTTTAGTCCAAATTGTATGACTTCTTAGTTCTTTTCGAATTCTGAGATACAGTTATTCTGTAAATATGTATACTCCTTACTGCACGATAGAATAACTTATTAAAATATATCAATGATTCAAGCAGGATTCATACATTTAAATACCTAGTAATATTTAATTTAACATCAATAAATAGCTAATTAATTAAACATGTGAAATAATTAATGCCACTTTCCTATTAGCATAGTCAAAGAACAAAAAAGAATAGACAGTGTGAGGATAGGAACCTAAATGTATCATTTTTTTTTTCTGCTAGCCTTTCCTCTCAGAAAACCAGGGTTCATATATGGGTTAAGTTGAAATTAATGCTGAGGTTTATATCATCAATCAATCCTTGCTGGACATTTAATAGTATTTTGCACATTTGGAACAGCTTTCATCTCAGGTTTCAAAGTGATTTAACAAGGAAGTACTACTTTCCTATTTTATGGCTATAACCGATAGAGGCATAGAGCATAGGCAGCCGACTTATGGAAGGAGACACTGAAGAAATCTACCAATAAATCAGTGCCAAAATAAGAAGCTGCCAGAACTGTGGAATCCTGACTGTGTTTTCCAATTGCTAGAAAGCACTCTAAAGGCATTATTGGTTGAAAAATATAGGAAGGTAGGCAGCATCTAAAATAGTTTGATCAGGGAGAAAGTGTGATAGTATCATAATTAGATTTTTGATTGTGAAGTCTGAAGCACAGAAAATCTTTCTTGGCCACTTAGCTGTCTGACCCACGACAAGGTATTTAACATAGCAGAATCTCAGTTAACTCTACTTCAAAATGCAAATAAGTATAATGCAATACCTATTTCACAGGGTTGTTATTAGAATGAAATAAGATAATATATAAGCACTTTGAAAAAGGCAATAACTTAAAATGTAATATATTATGTTAATTAATGTTATCACATTTTTTTCCTTTTTGCATAATATCACAAGTTCAAATATTTTGAGACTGAATGACAACAGGGGTTTCTGTCTTATATAGATTAGCTTTCATAGCATGAACACAAAACTTTGAAGAACAATCACAAAAATAACTTAGAAAAATAAAGTACAGTACATGTGAGGAAGCATTGAATGATTGGGTTCAACTTCTGCTGGCAGACAAGATGAAGGAACAGAGAAGGACTCATCCAAACTCTCCCAACCTTCCCCTCAAAACAACTTTGAAACAATGTCTCAGATAGAATCCTGGAGTGGTAGAGCCATTGAGATATCTTTCCACTCCAAGACAACATAGGAGGTGAGAAAGAGAGATCTAGTACAGAGGGGAGAAAGCTGACCTGTACCCCAGGTGGATGAAATATCAGTGGTAGAACTAGGTGTTGGTGACAGAAGCAGCAGTAGTTTCAAGAGTTCTCAAGCCAGAGATGGTATGGGGACCTGGCAACTGGTCAAAAAGAGATTAAAGGGTACATTTTTTCTAGCCCTGGATGCAGCACTAGAAACCACTTGGCAACTCCCTTGCCTATACCCACTTGTAGGTCATCATTCAAGGGCAGAGAGAAACATTTTTAGTCAAGAGAGAATGGAACCCCTGTGTGGCAGTAACACTTTGGGCCCCAAGGGATTAGGGACCCTTAAGAACTATATCATTTCTGGTCCCAAGGGAGGAGCACTGAGGAGTAGTAAAGATTGCAATACCAAGGGATCAGGAACCTTTCCTGGGTAAGGACCAGAATGTAGACCATAAGGTAGTTAGTAAGATTATACTATTTACCTTTCAATATGGGAAGATGATACATGCATGTTCCAAGAACTTTATCATTATTAAGACAGTTAGAGTGATTCTACATGGAAAAAGGTTATGAGAGTGAGGCAACTATGTTGGGATGATGAAAAAAAATTGATAGGTAAGAAAGAGGGATGTCCTGGGAGAAGGGGGAGGGGAGAGGAAGAATGGGGGAAAGTATCTCATATTAAAGAGGTACACAAGGAAGAGCTTTTACGTTGGAGAAAATGGTGTGAATGTGCAGACAACTCTTGAACTTGACTCACATCTAAAATGGGTCAAAAAGGGAAATACAAACATTTGTATATATGAATATACATATATACACATATACAAATATGTATATATATATATATATATATATGTATATATATACATATACATACTCAATTGATAATAGAAATCGAACTTGCCCAACTGGAAAGTAAGAGAGGAAGGAAATAAGAGAAAGGGGGGGGTGACAAAAAAAAAGAGAGCAGCTAAAAGAAGGTAGTGGTCAGAAGCAAAATAGACTTTTGAGGATAGAATAAAAAGAAGAGGATGTACTTAAGAAAGGAGAAGGGAGGGTAATGCACATTAAGTTATCATAACTATGAATGTGAATGGGATGAAGTCATCCACAAAATGGAAGAGAATTGCAAAATGGATTAGAAACCAGAATCCAACAGTATGTTGTTTACAAGAAATAGACTTGAAACAAAGAAACACACAGAGAATTAAAATAAAGGGTTGGAGTAGAATCTACTAAGAATCAACTGAAGTAAAAAGGGGTAGCGATCACAATCTCAGACAAAACAAAAGTAAAAATAGGCTTAACTAAAAGGGATAAAACTACATCTTGATAAAAAAAAATAGATGATGAAGTAATATCAATACTACACATGTATGCACTAAATAGAATATCATTCAAATTCTTAAAAGGAAAGATAAACAAATTAGAAGAGGAAAAAACCTGTCCTAGTGGAGAACCTCACTTTTCTTCTCTCAGAGCTAGATAAATCTAACTGTAAAATAAATATCAAAAAAGTTAAGGAGAGGAATAGAACTTTAGAAAAGTTAGATATGATAGACCTTTGGAGAAAACTAAATGGGATAAGAAAGGACTATACCCTTTTCCTACATAGAAACTTCACAAAACAAGACCACACAGGGCATAAAAATATCAAATGCAGAAAAGGAGTAACATGAAGTGTACCCTTTTCAGACTATAATGCAATAAAAATTGCACTTAATAAAGGGTCATGGAAGCATAGATTAAAAGTTAAATCAAAACTTAATAATCTAATTCTAAATGAGTGGGTCAAAAAGTAAATCATAGAATCGATCAACAATTTCATTAAGGAGAATGACAACAATAAGAAAATATTCCAAATCTTGTGAGATACAGCTAAATCACTACTTAGAGGAAAATGTCTATCTCTACATGAGCATACCAATACAACTGAGAAAGAGCAGATCAATTAATTGGGCATGCGACTAAAAAAAAACTAGAAAAAGAACAAATTAAAAAACCCAAATTAAACACCAAATGGAAATCCTGGACATCAAAGGAAAAGTTAATAAAAAATTTAAAGTAGAAAGAAAAACATTGATCTAGTAAATAAAACTAAGACCTGATTTATGAGGAAAAACAATAAAATAGATATAACAATGGTCAATTTTATTTTAAAATAAGAAAGAATAAAACCAAATTTCTAGTATCCAAAATGAAAAAAGGTGAATGAACAATTAATGAAGATGAAATTCAAGCAATTATCATGAGTTATTTGCCTAATTATATGACGGTAAAATTGAAAATCTAAGTAAAATGAATGAATATTTACAAGAAATATAAACTATGCAGATGAACAGAAGAGGACATAGATACATAAATAACCCTGTTTTAGAAAGAGAAATTGAACTTGCCAACATTTAGCTCCCTAAGAAAACATCTAAGGGCCACATGTATTCACAAATGAATTCTATCAAACATTTAAGGAACAATCAATCCTAAGCTATATGAACTATATGAAAAATAGAAAAAGAGTCCTACTAAATTTCTTTTATGACATAAATATGGTTTAGATGCCTAAACCTGGGAAAGAAAAAATAGAGACAGAAAACTATAGACCAGTTTTCTTAATGAATATTGATGCAAACTTTTTTTTTTAAATACTAGCAAGGAAATTACAGAAATATACCACAAAGATCATGTGCTACAAGGTGGAATTTAGACCAGCAATGCAACGCTGAGTCAATATTAGGAAAACTATTAGTATAACTGACCAGATCAATAAAAATAACAACAAAAACCATGTTACATAGATACAGAAAAAAGCCCTTGACAAAATACCATATCCATTCCTATTTAAAAGAATAAAAAACTTAGAGATCAATGAAGCCTCTCTTAAAGAGATAAGCAGTATCTATCTTAAACCAAGAGCAAGCATTATCTATAAGAAGTACAAATTTGAAGCCTTCCCAGTAAGATCAGGACTGAAGTAAGGATGTCCATTAACACCACTACTATTAAATATTGCACTAGAAATGCTAACTTAAAGTAATAAGATGAGAAAAATAAATTGAAGGAAAACAAGCGATAAGGAAACAAAATTATCACTCTTTGAAGATGATATGATCATATACTTAAAGAACTCAAGAGAATCAAGTGAAAAACTCATAGAAATAATTAAGAATTTCAGAAAAGTTGTAGGACACAAAATAAACTGACAGATAGCTTCAGTATTTCTAAATACTACCAACAAAACCCAGCAGGAAGAGACAGAAAGATAAATAACAATTAAAATAACTGCAGACAATATAAAATACTTGGGAGTCTACCTGCCAAGACAAACCTAGGAATTATATGAACATAATTACAAAACTCTCTGACACAAGTAAAGACAGATTTAACAACAGGATATATATTAATTTCTCACGGATAAACCAAGTCAATATGCTAAAAATGACAATTCTACCTAAGTTAAATTACTTCTCTTATGCTATGCCAATCAAACTGCAAAGAATTATTTTGTAGAGCAAGAAAAGAAAAGATTCATCAGAAGACAAAAGATCAAGACTATCAAAAGTGTCAATGAAAAAAAATATTAGAGTAGGTGACCTAGCAGTTCAAGATTTTGAACTATATCACAAAGTAGAGATCATCAGAATTATCTGGTAATGGCTAAGAAACAAAGTGGTGGATCAGTGGAACAGATTGGGTACATAATACACAGTAGTAAATAATTATAGTAATCTAGTGTTTGATAAACCCAAAGATCCATTATTTGGTGGTAAGAACTCAACATTTGACAAAAATTGCTAGGAAAACTGGAAAAATTGGAAAGTAGTTAGGCAGAAACTTGTCATAGACCAACATCTCACACTGTATACCCAAACAAGTTCAAAATGAATAAACAATTTAGACTTAAAGAGGGAGGTAAAGTAAAGTAAATAAGTAAATTATGTCCAAACGAGAGATAGAGGGGATTACAGGAAGTAAAAATGATATTTGGATAACATGAAATTTATAAAACTTTTACACAAATAAAAACAATTTAACAAAACAAAAATATACTTTAAAAAGGCAAGTTTGGGTTCAAATTCTGTATTTATCACTTACTTCCTACCTGTCCACTTTTGAATATGTTATTTAACATCTAAGTGCAGTGAAAAGAGTCCCAGGCCTAAGTCATGAAGACTCATCTCTATTAGTTCAAATCTGGCCTCAGACTCTACCTGTATGACCCTGGGCAAGGCACTTAACCCTATTTGCCCCAGTTTGCTCACATGTAAAATGAGCTGGAGAAGGAAATGGGCAACCACTCCAGTGTCTTTGTCAAGAAAACCCCAAATAAGGTCACAAAGAGTCTGACATAACTGAAAAAACTTCCTTGTTTTTGAAATAAGGAAGACCTGATATCTAAAATCACCTAAAAGTAATTGAATCATCCTCTAAAGTCCCACAAATTTATATCTCTCTAAAGGCACATTTTTCTGGATGAAAAGAACAAAATCTTATTCTCTACATTCCATGAAGTACCTAGCACAGCACAATGCCTTCATACAAAGCAGACAGTGTATAATTTGCTTAGTGAATAGTGATGAAAGTAGACTTATAACTTTGTAACATAAACTATTCCTAAATTGGGGATTAGCTACAATAGAAAACTCCATTCATATTTGCTGTAAAATTAATATTTAGAATCCAAAGCAGTAGGTCTTCTAGTTTTCAGATATGCTCTATTTAATTGCTTTTCTTAAAATACCACAAAGTAAATGCCAACCTATTATTTTACAGTTATGGTCCTACTTTATTAAGAAATATGTAAGCTGATATACATTATGTACAGCTTAAAAGAGCCTCATCAAGTCTCTTGAGAATATCAAGATTCAATTAGCAATAAAAAGAAGCAAAACTCTAAATGATTACAGCTGTTATTTATTAGGGGAGCATTGCTATATGTCTGTCTCAAAAACTCCATTTAATTTATAGTCATTAATTCTTTTAGAAATTGTGAAATTTTGTTGCATCATTTTTCCTAAACAATGTAAACATGGATACAAGTATTTAACAACTAAGGTGAGTTTCCTTGATACTAAAAATCACACTGACAACCAAAAAACCCAATCAATTAGCCAAACATTTTCAAATGTCAGACTGAGCTTTTATAGACCCAGGTACAATTAAAATTTCAAACAACAGTTTTGAGTTTTAAAAAACACCATAGTATACCCAAAATTAAAACAATAATAATAATAATAATTTTCCTATATAACTAAAGAACATCAGAATATTTAAATAATTGTTGAATACGACACATAAAGGTTTAGTCTCTAGGTCTTTCCTAATTTCTAGCCTTTGACACATACTGGCTACGTGATCCAAGGCAAATCACTTTAATTTCTTCGGGCTGAAGAAAATTCTCTAAGGCTCAAAATTGCAGAGAAGGTACTATTGACCTTAATTTGTAAAGGAAGCATCCTCAGTTCAGGTCCAGCCCCATCTCTATCCCTATATCATGTTCAAATGGAAACAATTCTTTTTATTTTTCATCTATTTAAATGAAAGATTTGACCTTAGAACTAATATATTCAAGTTCCTTCCCACTGTGCTAACTTGATTGTAACTAGGTTTCCATATTCTGTATTATGTTAGAATTAAGAAATTTTCTCTGCTTCAGTATGTTAACCAGCTTTTCTACACAATCTTTCTTTCACTACAGTAAATTCTCTGCATCACCCTAAAGGAATTAAGGATAACAAAGCTGCCTCTGAGTTAAACTTTGACTTCTTCTAGAGAAAATGAGAACTAGACTATTAAACTACAACTACTCAGATAAAGGCAGACATGCTGTACAGGATACCAATAAAGAAAGTTCAGAAGGCTAAAAGGAGGAGAGAGTTAAGTGGTCTTTCAAAGCCTCTGTGGAAAGGAACATTTTATCATTCATTTACACATTCAATGGTATTTTTAAGTAGAGTGAAAAGTGGTGGACAACTGGCACATTTCCTAAACCAATATATAGAATAAGTGTATCTCAGCATATAGAGTAATGCACACTTTTGAAAGATCAAGTTAAATCAATCAATCAATTGCTCTACTGACTTTATTAAGTGCATGCAATGGTCTAGGCACTTTGCTCCATATAAAAAGATAAAAGAGAAATAGATTCTGTTCTGAGAGAGCTTACAGTCTATTGGGTAGGGGGAATAATGATGAGGTCAAGGAACCATATGTTGAGATTTAGGGGTGCTTGGGACCCCACAACACCAACACACTAGGTCCTGCCAAATGAATTCAACTTAAGCCTTCTCAGCCAAAGTAAAACAAAGTTTGTTAAAGATTCACCATATAGGGTAGAGTCTTAAGAAATCTCACCATTTGTGATGCTCATATTGACAAGCTGACCAGATTCAATCTGTTGAGCTAGATTGAATCTGAGAACCTTCAAGGTGGCTAGATAGGGCTTTTATACAGAAAGACTGTGAGAGGGATCTAGGGATGGTTCTGGGGTTATGGGAGGAGGAGTTTAGATAGGGTCTTGATGGGAGTGGCCAGTAGCTGAGGTAACTAGAGGTCAGACACCAGGAACCAAGAAAATGGAATTTTGATGGAATCAAGGGTGGGAAGTTGCCAGAGGCAATCCAGAGGTTAACAGACAATGAAGGGCTAGGCTAGCTTAAGGGCAATAAGGGATTTGGGCCTAGCAATAACGAAAGGCTTATTGCCTCAGGTAAATGCCTCATCAAGTGGGAAGATTCCCCAGATCCTATATCCCATCATTTTCCCCACAAACAAATGGGACCCAAATTCCTTTTGGGTAAGGGGCAAAGGTCTCACCTTCTGAAACTGCTTCCTGCTGGCAAGGGGTATAGAGCTGTCCCTGCCTCAATGGGTCCCATTCAAGGGGTACATAGTCTGAACATTCATCTGGAAGTTAATGTCTCCAGTCCCTGGAGAAGACAAACCTTCAGCCTCTTATTTTTGAACAGGTTTCAGCCAGAGAGATGGAGAAGGTAGGAGCACTGCCAAGCCCCAGGCTTCCCTGTCATTCCAAGTCTTAAGAAGACTAGAGAACAAGGTACTGGTACAAGTAGAGCTGCTTATCACTTTTCCAACCTTGGGGACAATCCTTCCTCCAATGTCCCTCCTGGTCACATGCAGAGCATGTATCTTCCTCCTATTGTACTTAACAGTTTCATATGCATCACTTGCAAATTCCCAAAGAGATGGAGGAAAGGAAAAAGGAAAACTGCCATAAGGTATGGGCATGGACCATAGCATGTAGCATGTAGCTGGTTTACCTAGCTTACCATGAAGCAAGTTTAGTAACTAATTTTGTTAGCATGAATACTCTAGCAGGAAATTTTATTATCATTAACTTTAAATGTCTAACTTGATCATTCAAAAGCAGAAATTCTATTGGCAGTAGATAGGCAACTGCATAGCAAGGCTGTATTTAAAAAGCTAAAGGGGCTGACAAGATGAGAGAGCATTAACAGTTAAATGAGGGGGTGGGGGGAACCTAAGACCTCCAAAAGGAAAACCTATTAATTTTCTCTTCTGCTTCATTTCCTTTCTCCTTATCTTTGCTTTTATTTTTTTTTTCAAATTCCATTTAATTGCTAAATGCAGAACACCATCTCTTTGTCCTAGTCCTTTCCTTCTGAAAAGTTAAAACACATAAAATAAGTATGATAGCATTTCCTGGCACACAAGAAGTTATGCCAAGTAATTGATATAGTTTTTAGCATACCTGATAGAGGCTTTAGTCCCACTATTCCTTTTCTAGAAACTACATTTAAGATTGAAGAACGTACTTCACAAAACTATGGCAAGCCAAATCGCTTTTGGAAACAAGATTTTAGAATGAGAAGCATCTTCAGACTTCATTAAAGAGTGGACATCCCCATCTAATCAAACTCTTCCTTTCATCATACATATTTGTGTGTATATCCTATGACCCATATTAGATTGTAAACACCTAGAAGTCAGACTATATCATTTTTTTCATTTTTGTTTCCCCAGCACCAAACACTGAGTCTTTTCCATAGAAGTCCTTGAATAACTCTTTGTGGAATTAAAGCTTAGTCTGGCCTAACCTTCTTGCTATTCAGATAAGAAAACTGTTATGTCAGGGAGTGCTTCAGAGCAATGTTCATACCTCATACCTTTTGAGATTGAAGTTTTTGTTAGTGTTTTGTTCCTTTTGAATTGCTTGAGTTGTGTGCTTCAATGATTTTAAGACATTGTCTTCCTACAGGTTTACAGAAATCAAGAGCCATCATTCCCTGTGTTTTGGTGATAAGGATGGGACTGTATGAGAGCTAAACAAATGTTAATTGCACAATTTCATTATGAAATACTTCTAGGACAGGATCAAATATAGTTCAAAACTGGAAACTGATTAGACCTTAACCTGAGTGCCCCCAATGTATTGGAGACAAATTGAAGAAATCTGTGTCACTGTATTTTGGAGCACTTTGTTCTTTCTTGAGGTATTCAATATAGCGATATTTGAATTGTAAACTTTATGATAAAATGCTTCACCAAGCCCCTGCTTCATTTGAAACTTTTAAAGCATTTGATAAGCTTTAGAGACTAGTGCAAGTATATTTCTCATCATCACAATTATTCATTGTTCAGAGATTTAAATTTCGTTAGGAGAATAAAAATCCTAGTAAAGGTACCATTGTTTATATTGCAGAGACATGCCACTGATTTCGACATTGTAATTTGAGAAGATTTCTTGGCTAAAGTTGTAAAATCCCCTGGCAAGTGAAAGTCACAATGAAAATTCTTCAATGCTACCTCTTTAGTTAACCAAATTTTAAATTCATAATGGACCTCTCCAATGTAAAAATTCCTAATCAATGAGAAAATCTAAATACATATAACAAAAACTAAAGAAGTATCCCAGAGAATCAGCAAAGAAGCTACTTGAGAAAATTAAGAGCTTTGGAAAGAAATGTATCAACAAAAGTCAACAACATTTCCACATAGCAATAATAAAACCAATGAAGCTAATCTACCAAGTAGAACTCAAAATTTATATATATATATACAATTTCAAGAGATGGAGGTGGGGTAGGGGAGGGAGTAGGAATACTAGGGGAAAATCAAATGACGTTAAAATGAGGTAGCAATAAAATCATATGTTTAAAATACAATTGCAAATATTATTTAAAGAAAAACATACTATATAACTAAGGAGATATTACATGGTAATGACTAGATCAGAACATTATATTAAAGAGGGCAATACTATGTATGGTAATTTACAAATTTAGCTATTCCAATCAGACTATCAAGAAGATACTTTATTGAGCTAGACAAAATAGCAATGAAATTCATTGAAGAAAACAATGTCTAAATGTCAAAACAAATGTCTAAAAATGTCTAAAACATGCAAATAATGAAAAAGCAGTAAGAAAGGGAAAATAGCAACTATCCCAAATTATGTTATAAAACAGGTAACAATCAAGACTACTCGACCCTGATTTAAAAAAAAAAAAACAGGAAACAACTAGAAACAAAATTAATAGCCCAAGTTTGATAAGGCCAATAATAAAAAAACTGTTTTTAGGGGGAAAACCTCATCATATGAAAAGAACTGCTGAGAAAACTAGAAAGCAATTTTGCATGAATTATATTTAGGCCAGCATCATGCACCATCTACTACAATAAGTTCAAAATAGTTAAGCAAACTAAATCTTAAAGGTTGCATGCACACATACAAACATACACACATATCTGAAGAAAGCCACATAAGGTATTTTTCAAGGAGAGGCCTAGAGAGACAGTTTTTAACCAAACAAGTAATATAGATTAAAAAACAAACAACTGATACAGATAATTTCAATTTCATGAATTTGAATTCTTTTGCCAAAGAAAATAAAGAAAAAGAAACTATCAATTATGAAAAAAAAATGTTATATCAAAAATTATATCCAAGATATCATAGAGTTGACTCAGATTTGGAAGGGAATTTAGAAGTAATATAGTCCAAGTCTTTCTCATTTTATACATGAGCAACTTGAGGCTCAGAGAGTAAGTAATTTGCCTGGGGGCACCACACCTATTAAATGGTTGAGACAATACTTGAACTAGGATCTTTTTAAAAATTTAATTAATTTTCAGATTGCAACATTCACTTTAATAAGATTTTGAGTTCTAAATTTTCCCTACTCCCTCTGTTCTGCCCTTCCCAGATGGCATGCAATCTGATATAAGCTATACATGTATGATTATATTAAACATATTTTCCACATTAGTCACATTGTGAAGGAAGAATCAGAATAAAAGTGAAAAACCATGAGAAAGAAAAAAACCAAAAAACAACAAAAAAAGAGAGTAAATACCCTTTTTTCTGGATGTGGATAGCATTTTGTGTCATGAGTCTTAGATCCTTGCATTGCTAAGAAAAGCTAAGTCTAACAAAGTCAGTCATCACATAATGTTGCTGTTACTATATACAGTGTTCTCTTGGTTCTGATCACTTTACTCAGCATCATTTCATGCAAGTCTTTCCAGGCTTTTCTGAAGTGTGCTTGCTCACTACTTCTTATGGAACAATAGTATTCCATTACATTCACATACCGCAACTTGTTCAGCCATACCCCAATTGATAAGCATCCCCTTAATTTCTAATTCTTAGCCACTACAAAGAGATGCAATAAATATTTATGTACATATGGGTCCTTTTCCCTTTTTTATGGTCTCTCTGGGATACAGACCTAGTAGTGGTATTGCTCGGCCAAAGGCTATGCACTGTGTTATACCCCTTTGGGCATACTTTCAAATTACTCTCCAGAATGGTTGGATCAATTCACATCTTCACCAACAATGCATTAGTTTTCCAATTTAACAACATTTTTTTTTTATCATTTTCCTGTTTAGTTATGTTAGCCAATCTGATAGGTATGAGGGGGTACCTCAGAATTGTTTTAATTTTCATTTCTCTAATCAATAGTGATTTAGAGCATTTTTATATGACCATAGATAGCTTTAATTTCTTCATCTGAAAACTGCCTGTTCAAATCCTTTGACCATATCAATTGGTATAACAACAATGTTACTTACCCCTACTGTGGCTATGTAAGGCCAATAACACCAGCACACGAGAGGGCTGCTAGCTGTCTGTCCAAGCAATACACAAATAGTTACCAGAGAGAGAAGCACCAACACCTGGGTTTTCAAGGTTAGGAGGCTCCTTAACAGCTACCCAGAAGCTCCACAGCAACACTCTTCCAGTGAGTGAGCCCCCAAAGGCAAAACACTAACCTCTGAGTTTACTTACACTTCTTCAGGGTCAAAAGGTGTCACAACCATGGTGCTCAAACCCACATGACTTAGGCCTTCTTGTGACTTAAAAGCTTGCTCAGGGTCAGAGGGAGGAACTAGGCCTTCTCTTGACATAAGCAGCTCATCAAAGACAGGAGTTCAATTCAATCAAAGATTCCTTAGTGCTGAGAAGCACTCCAAAACAAAGACAACAAAAAGTCCACTTTGCTTGCCATTACACTAGAAAAGCAAAATTCATCAAAAGTACTTGATTACCTCAGCATTCCAAAGGAGAAAACAGTAAAAAAAAGTCCCACTCTAATTACCATAACAATAAGGGAATGACTTCTATTTTTATACATTTGACTTGAACTAGGATCTTCTAAATTCGAAGTCCCATATTCTACAAACATCTTAAATATATAAGACAAAGAGCCATTCTTCAATGGATAAGTTGTCAATGGAGATGAACAAACAACTGTAAAAAGAAAACTTGCTAACTATTGGTAATTATATGAAAGATTGTTCCAAATGACTAATTAGAGAAATGCAAATTTTAAAACTCTGAAGTATCATTTCATACCCAGTAAAAGGGAAAAGATGACAAGGAGTCCCATAAAAATAACTTAGACCATGGAGCTTGTGTTATACAAGATCCATACTGCAGAGGTACCAGTATTACTTTACAATGTGGATCAACTGAAAGAGAGTTCTAATGGGAGCTTGACAATGGCAGCAGCATTAGAAACATTTTCTTGAGTCATGAAGGCAAGGGAAGGTATTTTTTTTTTTCTGAATGCCTTTTGGAAGATCAGCAGAGCTAAAAAAAAAAAAAGCTAACAAAGGATACTTTTTGTTTGGCCACTGACACTAAGATAAGGATTGGGAAGACATTATTTCTATTCCAACCTCACAGCCTCCTTAAAGGATCCCCTGAACCCCCAATATGCACATTTGTGCATGCGCGCGTGTGCACACACACACACACACACACACACACACTCACAATTCCCTTACCTAAATAGAAAGAAGTGCTACTTATGCCAAAGGGGCACTGTGATACAGTGTTAATGTTTTTATTCATGAGTGCCTCATGTTTGGGATCACAAAATTTTACACCCGGGAAGTCTCTTACAGTTTATTAGGCAACATGCAATAACTTCTGCAGCAGTTTAAACAATGAGTTTCTGGAATTGCTGAATTATAATGTGCAGAACTGAGGTGAGTAGAAAGAAAATGAGCTAGAGATAAAGGTTATCTTTTTAAAAAATGTTCTAGAAGAGGGTACACAAAATATACTGCATTTTATACCAAAAATTAGAAAGTATAATCACCACTTTAGATACTTTATTTGAATCTTAACTTATATCAATTCCAAACTACTTATAGGTGTTCTTCACAAAACAAAATGAGAAAGAAAAAGCCCTCCATTACAATTTTTATTGCCCTTTGTGTGATACTTAGCTTCATTTTTTTTCAGAGGCTGTACTCTTCCATGTCTCACAGACATAAAATGCCATAGGAATACTGCTATTTAAAAGAAGATCCTCTGTTTGGGGGAGAATTATGGTGAGTATGAATAGGTTGCAACAAAATATAAAGAAGTGATGTAATGGATATTTGCAAGGAAATGATAAGCAAAAAAAAATATGTAACTGGTTATGTAACAAGAATGAAGAATAATCTAAGAGCCACCCAAGTTCTCCACAAGTATTCTAATAGTAGCAAGAAAAAGTGATGAAAGCCCCACTGCCTTTTCCCCTCCAGCCCTAGGAAGATTCATGGTAGACCCCTAAAAGCAACGGTCAGTTGGATTTTCAACTATAAATTTAAGAAATATATAACATGCTTAAAGGTCCATCAGCTTAATTTGGTCTCTAGTGTTAATAACTATAGTGCTATATTTCCCTTTGAGGTTAGAGGTCAGATTTTTTACACAATATCCTCTTTTAAATGTCAATGTTCTAAATATAAATGCTTTCCCTTGTTTATTCTATATTCAAATCTGTGGTCTCTAGTCATGAACAACCAACGAATCAACAATTATATGTTTAGCGCCTATTATATACCATGCTAGGCACTAGAGATACAAAGACATCAGTGAAAGATCCCCACTCTTGCAAGAGTTTAAGACAATCAACACTCGTTTTCATATTTATTTAAGCAGCCAGACCCTTGGCCTTCTGATGAACTTCACTAGGTTCTATGAGGTTCCATCTGTCAAGAATCATTTACTATTAGTCACCCTTGCTATATGATTTGCCTAGTATCTTTTCTCCTTTTAGACTGTTTCTAGTACATCTGCCACCTTTAACCTTTAACAGATGTCCTTATTTGCTAGACATTCCCTAAGAGATGTATTTTGTACATAGATCAATGAATAAACATTTATTAAGCACCTATTACAAGCCAGGCACTGAGCTAAGCACTGCACATCCTCTTTTCCACTGGACAGTTGGTTATCACAAACTTCTGTTTATAATATTTTGTTTAAGACAGAAGGGAGGGACAACTAGGTGGTGTAGTGAGTAGAGCACCAGCCTGGGAGTCAAGAGGAGGCATTTCTGCCCTGATCTTCATGAGTTCTTCATCACCATATAGTTATATTAATTCAGTCAGCTTTATGTATCCTGGTGCATTCAACAAAGGTCAAATTAAACAATCATTTTTAAATACCTACTGTATGCATAATACTTGCAGGCTGTCAAGCCATTCTACTATTTTGCCAGAGTAAATTATTATTTTTTGCCAGCGCTAATATCTAAGTTATACATATCTCCCTACCTCTTTGTGTATACACTCATCCCACAGAGCATTCTTTTTACAGCCCCTTAGTCTTTTTTTTTTTTTTAATCAAGATTCAACTAATCTGATTAAATTGGATATCCTCTACAGCTGCACCAGAATATCTTTAAGCTCTGGAATGGCACTTGCAAACAAAACAAAATCATTTGTGAAAAGCAAATGCTCCCTGTAATCATAAAATATAACTACAAGGCTCCTTCATTTGCAGTGTTTAGAGACCTAGATTAACCCTTTCTGTTGTCACTTAGGGAAAAAAAAATTCCATATTAGATGAAATATTTTCCCAAACTTCTTGAATTCATCTCTACAATTATTTAAGAGCAACTTCAATCTTTCTTCTCTCACTTTAGTTAACTCTAGATATGGAGCCACTATTTCTTTACAGTTATGGTGTTATTCCTTTGCTATTTTCTGTTTTTCAAAAATAAAAAAAAACTGAATTTTTTTTCCAAATATAATGAAAATAATTTTCTGATAATCCTTATACCTGCAGTACTCCATTTATGCCATTCCCCCCTGTTTTAAATTAAAGGGGATGAACAAAAAAATTCTAAAATCTGACATGTGGAATTCAGAATGAATTTTTTTCTGGAAATATCAGAATTTATTATATGTCCTAGTCTGTTTCTCATTTGAATACATCATAGCTTCCAAGTAGTTCCAGTTTTAGATAGGCTTTGCCTTTATTCTCTCCATCATTTGAGTTATATAAGAATTTTCAAAAAGCACTTCAAGTTATTCAACATATATTTATTATTTACTATGTGCTCTGTATCATGCTAAACAGTAGGCATACACAGAAATATAAAAACATGGTCCCTGCTCTCAAGGACCTCACATTCCAATAGGGCAGCAGCATGCAGAAAAAATAAGTAAAAACCCAAAGTTTACATAAAAGACAAATGTAGTGTAAATAGAAGATAATCTCAAAAGGAAATCACCAGCACCAGAGGGAAGAAGGATGGGAAAGGCCTCTGAAGGTGCATTTTGAGCTGAGATTTAAAGGAAGCCAGGGATGTCAAGAGAGTGAGGTAATAGAAAAGGCATTCTAAACATGGGTGGCAGCCAATAAAAAGACATGATGCCAGTGGTTGCAGTGTCGTGTATGAGAAACAGCAAGGAGAACAATGTGGTAGATTCACAGAGTACCTGGAGGGCAGTAAGGTATAATATGACTGAAAAGGTATAAATGGTCCAGGTTGTGATGGGCCTTAAAAGCCAATCAAAGGTCCTGGAGGAAATAGGGAGCCAATCCAGTTTTTTTTTGAGTGGGGTGGGGCATGGGAGAGACTTGACATGATCAGATCTGCTCTTTACAAAGATCTCTTTATTAGTTTGATAGAGAATGGACTGAAGTCAGGAAAGATTTGTGGAAGGGAAGGGAGCTATAGCAAAAGTCAAGATGTTTAATGATTATGGACTATGCTAGGTATTCAGTTACATGAATAAAGAGAAAAGGACATAATAAAAAGGACATACATAACAAAGATGTTTTGAGAGGAGAGAGGACAACATTGCGAAAGGATGCATGTATGAAGAATAAGAGTGATGGGTCAAGGATGACACCAAGATTGCCTAGGTAATTAAGAGGAAGATGCTACTCTTGACAGTGATAGAGAAGTTGGGAAGTATCAAGGGTTTAGGGGAAAAGATAATGTATTCTGTTTTGGATATGTAGTGTTTGGAATGCCTATGCAACGTTCAATTTTAGGCAGTTAATGATATGAGACTGGAGATCAGGATAGAGGTTAGGACTAGCTATACAAATCTTGGAATCAGCTGCATAGAGTCTGTAATTGAACCCAGAGGAAGTGATGAGATCATTAAAAGAGAATAAGTGGAGAAGGAAAGATGGACCAGGCCAGAACCTTTGGAGATAGCTACAATTAAGATCAATGACCTGGATAAAAACCAGAGAAAGATGATTGAGAATAAGCTATAAGAGAAGTAACAGGACAGAGTAGTATCTATGAGTAAAGGGTATTGAACAATGGCAAGAAATGCAAAGAGGTTAAAGATAAAGAAAACTGTGAAGAAGCCATTAGATTTGGCAATTAAGAGATCACTAATGACTTTGGAGAGAGAATTTTCATTTGAATGATGAGGTCATAAGCCATATCACAGAGGGTTTAGGAGTGAAAGGAAATGAAAGCAGTTAGTGCAGACTGGTTTCTCAAGGAATTTAGCCACAAAGGGTAGGAAAAGGAGAAGGGGTAATTGGATCAAAATTTTTTTAAGGATGATGGAGAGATGGGAGTGTTTGAAAGATAAAGGAAAGAAGACAGTTAAGATGATAGAGGAAGCAATCTTCTGGAGACATGGGATAGAAGTGTCTCAAAGGTGCATGGAGAGAGATTTGTTTGGCAAAGAAATGGGATATTTCTTGTGAGATAAGGGTATAGAAAGAGATAGTGGGGGCAATGATGTGACATGAGCATGAGGGGTGAAGAGAAAGCTTTTTTAAAAAAGGCCTCAAAGATCACAAAAAGTGGAAAAGGATCCACATACAAAAGTATTTATAGTATGTCTTTGGTGGCAAAAATTGGAAATTGAGGGGCTACCCATCAATTGGGGAATGGCTGAACAAATTACCACATAGGAATATAATGGTATACTACCATGCTATAAGAAATGATAAGCAGGTGGATTTCAGAAAAATCTGGAAAGACTTACATGAACTGATGCTGAGTGAAGTGAGCAGAACCAGGAGTATATCAAACATAGTAACAGCAACATTGAGCTATGATCATTTTTGATAGACTTGACTTGTCTAAGCAATACAATGATCTAAGACTATTCCAAAAGATTCATGATGTAAAATGCTATGTACATCCAGAGAAATAACTATAGAGTCTGAATCCAGATCAAAGTATACTATTTATACTTTTTTGGCTGTTTTTTTCTTTCTCATGGTTTTTCCCTTTTGTTCCAATTCTTCTTTCACAACATGAATAATATTGAAAGATTTTTTAATATGATTGTACATGTATAGCCTACATCAGCTTGCTTGCTGTCTTGGGGAGGGGAGGGAGCAAAGAAATGAAATGAAAAAGAAATGAAGCCTTGCTTTTTCTACAAAATATGAGACAAAGTCAATAGCTGAGAGGATGTGGAGAGGAAAAAGCCACAAATGGCTTGAGGAGGGATAAATAGGGTTGGAACAAGCCCTGTGTTATGTAGGATAGCAAATGATGAGGAGAGGCATAAAAAGATTTCTTTGCTTCAGTGAGGGCCCAGTTTTTATGTAACAAAAATTTATAGCTGATCCAGTCAGCATTGTGTGGTGATTTCCCCCATCTCCATTCAGTAGTATGAGAATTGTAGGGAAGGTTGCAGCTAAGAGTAATACAAGGCTGGGGTTTCTTAATGCATGATGGAAAATAGTACAGTTGTCAAGGAATTCAAGAATAGATTCAACCACTAAAGTGATTTTCCTAATGTTTAGGTCCAATCACATCAACTTCTAATCCAGGAACTCCAGTGGTTCCCAATTGTCTTGAGGAGCAAATACACAATTTTCCATTTGCCATTCAAAGCCCTTCATAACCTAGGTCTCTTCTTTCTTTGCAGGCTTCTTGCAATTTACCCCTTACAGGTATTCTTTGATCCAATCACACAGCTTTCTTGCTGTTCCAAGAACAAGACATGACTGTCCTCCATGCTGGGAACAGTCTGAATCCTCCACTCTGACTACTGACCTCCATGATTTCCTTTATGTCTCAACTAAAATCCTTGGGTTTTTTCCTGAGGCCTTGCTTAACCCTTCTTAATTCCATTGTTTCCCCTCTTTTAATTATTTCTTCTTTATCCTGTATATAACTTGCTTTTATATATATTTGTTTGCATGTTGTCCTCTCCATTAGATTGTAAGCTCTTTGAAGGCAAAAATTATTGTGCCTCCTTTTGTATCCCCAGTGTTTAGTATAGTGCGTGGCACATAGCATGTGTTTAATCAATGTTTACTGATTGATTGATTGAAGGATTGATTGATTGAACTGGTCTACCAAGTAGTTAATATTGGGAAAGGAGAAGAGTAGATAGATAGATAGATAGATAGATAGATAGATAGATAGATAGATGATAAGGAAAGGGGCCTAGAAAAGTAACTGAAGCATGGAAGTATTGGAGGAGGTCACAGTGAGGATAAATAATAAGGTTTGGTATTATTGGTCATAGGGAAAGACTAAATGACAAAAGATTATGATCAAATAAGATAATTTCCTAAAGAATTCTTTGGTTATCTTTTCATTTTTATCCTTTAACATATGACAATTAATTGCCTAGCATTGAAAGAGAATAAAACTATTATGATGACCATAACCATGTGGCCCCTATTATTACAGATTAAATACAGATTTATGATATAGTACATATTCACACATACAGTTCCCAAAGGCAGCTCTCAGAAATGTGAAATTATTTTTTTTCATAGACAAGCTCACCATAAAACACATATAAATAATTTGTTTCAAGCAAAAATAGCTAATAGTAGAAATTCTCTGGACTTAGATATACCACAGGTTAAAAAAAATATTTGCCAAAAGATACAGAATAATCACATATGGTCGAATTTCACACCCAACAAAACATTGCTATCTGACACTTATATTGTCAGTATAAGTCCTGAGTCTCTACATTGCCATATTATGTAAGTCAGAGATTCTAACTGCCTAAGGAAAGTATCAATAATCTGTTGGAGGAAGGAGAAGTGCAAAACATAGTCTCAAAAACAGTGTGTATGTATATGTGTGTGTGCATATATATGTGTGTTTGTGTGTGTGTGTGTATATATATATATATATGTATATATCTAAAATCTCATTTCTTTGTTTTATAAAACATTCCTCGCAGCAACCATATGAATGTTATTCAAGTACCATTACCTCTTCCTCCAGAAAAGGAAACTGAGGCACAGAAGTGAAATCATGTATCTAAAGTTACATAGAGAAAATGAGCAAAGATCTAACATCAAAATTCCTCACTCTGAGTCCAGTATTCTTTCTACTATACCACATTGCTACTCAAATATTAATTTATATATTCATAGTGATTTATACCTGACATTCTGCTGGTTGGCTAAAAAAAGGCATCATTATTTGAAAAAACAATTTTAAAAATAGATTGAAATGTCTGTTTGCTATGTGAACAGTTTGCTGTTTTAGAAAAAAATATCAAAAGTTTAAATAGCTTCAAGTTACACTATGATCTTGTAGAATATGGTATATTATCTGAGGAGTATAGCTTGCTTTCTATTTTCAGTAAAAAATATACATACAGGCATGCATACATGAATATACATAAACAAATATACAAATAAATTATCTTTATCTTTTTCATATCATAAATAAACAAGTATTTCATATTGTAAACACAAATAAAAGATAATTTTATCCTCCATTTTTATCCCTTTTTGTAGCACATTCTTCTGTATGTAAGTGCTTAATAGAAGCCTATTAACTGATCAATTGATGGAAAACCAAAAAGAAGGCCATTTCTCTCTGCCAAGTTAATTTTTTTTTTATTTTTGTTTTACTGACATTATAATTTAAAAGTATTTAGTGAATGCCTCTCAGTTATGGCCCTTGACTCAAACCAGAATTTGTGAGAAAATTTTATGATATTTAAAAATGAAGATGGAAAAATACCCTGTATCCTAATGTGCCTAAGTAATGATTCATGCTGACAAATTAGCAAAAAATTATGATAAGAAGAGTAGTGTAAAGAGAAATGGGGGAGTAATGCTTTTAGGTTTCTAATAGGGAACACTTCTGATCTCATATTGGGAGAATCCATAGCTGAGAGTTGAGAGAGTGCCCGGGGAGGCTTTGGGCTTCAAACTTGGCGGTATCATTCTATAGGAATGAAGTTAAACTTGCTAACATAATTCCCTTCTTCAGAGATTGAGGTGGTGTGTGGTGGAGTGAGGATTATGTCACTTGTTGGGGGGGAGGGATTTTGCATGTTTGTTCTTGCTTTGCCTTTGAAGTAAATATTCTTTTTATTAGTTGAGTGCTTAAATGGAATTGGGATATTGTTCTTCAGTCATTTTTCAGTTGTGTGGGACTCTTTGTGACCCCTTTGGGATTTTCTTGACAACGATACTGGAGTGGTTTTCCATTTTCTTCTCCAGCTCATTTTACAGATGAGGAACTCAGGCAAACATGGTTAAGGGACTCTCCCAGGATCACACAGCATTAAGTGTCTCAGGCCACATTTGAATTCATTAAGATGAGTCTTCCTGATCCCAATCACAGTGCCCTATCCAGTGGGATACCTAAATTTCTCCTTATATACCCTAGGATATAGGAAACCAATAAAGCAGGAGAAACACAATCAGTGGGCTCTTAAGCCAGTGGAAAAGACTGGACATCCTCAACCCTCCTTACAGTTACCAGACAACTCTGAGAAAGAACGTCATAGCTGGTTTGCAGTTTGTGCAGGCCAGGGAGGTTGGACAAAACAAAATGAGAGAGAGAAATTCAATGTTTTATAAGGATTTTATTCTGTGTGTGGCTATGTTTTTCTGCATGTATTTGTGTGTGTTGCCTTAGATTTGTGGCAGAGATGTTATCCACATGACAGCAAAATAATATTTGGCAAAAATAAATACAATAAATCAGTGCACCTTGTTGGCAGTGTTTTCAAGCTGTTGTTCTGTCATTTTTTTTTCAGTTCCGTCTGATTCTTCACGACCTCATTTAGAGTTTTCTTGGCAGAGATACTGGCATGGTTTGCCATATCCTTCTCCAGTTCATTTCACATATGAGGAAACTGAGGCAAACAGGAATAAGTGACTTGCCCGGGGTCACACAGCTAGCATGTGTCTAAGACCAGATTTGAACTCATAAAGACGAAGCATTAAAGGCCCAGCATTCTATCCATTGTGATGAGTAGCTGCCCCCAGTGTTTTCAAGTAAGAATGTTTTATCTATTTGATCTCTAATTACACCATTAATTTTCTTTTGCCAACTTTGAGAAAAATTTTCTGGCAGAGGTCCCTTGACCTCAGTCCAAGTGTCAGCCAGTGTCTTATTTTAATATATTTCTGGTTCTAAGTAAGCAAACAAGCTTGTGACAGTGGAAATATTTTAATCAAAACAATACAGGGAAAAATTGGAAATCCTTGCCATACACACACGTCGTAATGAAGAAATATTCATTTGCATAGCTATAAACACGAGAACCAGGATTTCACAAACTAGAATGGAATCTCTTCCACAGAATTATACTAAGCAACAACAACAGCCTGATGTGGGTCTCTAGGCCCAAATATAATTATTTAAAATTGGATGTTCTGTCCTTGAAGCAATCATTATGAAAGAATTATTAAATGATTTTTGTATTAGTGCTATGAATAAAAGTAGTACTAGACTAAAGTAATATTTGTAAGTGATCTGCTCTAATTGACTTTGAACCCTACAAGCACCTAAACACATGTTATAGGCGCTTTTGGTAACTATTTGGTCGTAATGCTCTAGTGGACCTAATTACTCTCCCTGACTACACAGAGACATCAGCAGAAAATATATTTCTTAACACTAATCACTGATTCCTTCAAAGATTTCTTAAGACCTTCTAGGCTTTTTCCCAGTCCTCTCAACAAGCCCTTACCAACCCATATTCAATTTCTACGTGAAATTTGTAGGGGAAACAGAAGTAAAAGACAAATTTTTATTGGCAGAACATCTGGTCAAATTTTGTAGTGGAAAGTGTGTGGCAAGGGAAATTCTCTAGATTGTACAAACTTGTAAAGGATTAGAATTCAATACAAACTTCATTTGGAGGAAACAGAGAAGTGCATGTCGTTCATTCATACTACACTTCTGTCATCTTGGAGATTCTAAAGAAAATCTAATCTAATCTGATCAATTCAATGGGAGGTGGTTAATGCAAGCGATAGAAATTGATTTCTCATTTTCCAATTTCCATATTTCCAGTCACAACTGTAGTGGGAAACTTTTATTGGCCATTTGTGACACCAGAGATATTTTGAGCTTAATGGGGTCACAGATGTTTGGATTTTTTTTTTTTTATTTGTAACTAGCACAGTACCTGGCACATAGTAAGCATTTTTTTAAACTCCCTGAATGTGTTTATGGTTTTTTGCTTTTATTCATAGCAATTTAGCACACGCGCACACACACACACCTCAAAAAAAAAAAACAACTTAGAACTAAAATAATTAAGAAAAACAATGAAGTTGTGGATTCTACTTTTTAGGATGTAAGTGCCACAATGTTCTCTTTTATTACAGAGTTACACTAAGGACTAAGTTTATGCTGATGTGAGTAACTTTGTATCTTAATATCTGGAAGAAGGCCCAAACCTTTCTTCTGAGCTCTGAATTGTTTAGTAAGCATGGAGACAATGTGCTGCATATTAATATTATGAGTGATATCAAGTTATTTTTTTCCTTTTAAAAAAAGAAATTGGGCAACGTTTCAAAAGATGTAAATAATGAACTGCTTTCTAGGTAATAGAGTTCAGGTTGCCAGATTGAAAAAAAAAAATGTTAGAGAGCCAGTTTACTAGAATTCTCCCCAAAAATTCTTACCAAGAAAAAGATATTGCATTAACTAAGCACTAAATAGCAATTTGAATTGTACAATGGTTCATTGGTTAATGGAACTTGATTAAGGAAGGTAAACTTGTTTAAATGAACCTGCTGTCCTTAACATTCCGAGAAAAAAAAAAAAACAATTAAACATTACATAGAAATTGTATGACAAGTATTTGCATTAAATGGTTTCTGTAAAACTAGTCAGTTTTATAATAGCTCTGTCTAAAACAAATACTTTCGCTTTAGCACTGAAGTCAGCATTGAGTTCCACCAAATTAGGTTCACATGTGTGAATAAAGAAATATAGGATATCTTCCTTATATGAGAATAATTGGTACTTTAAAGAGGCCAGCTTAAGTGAATCCACTTAAACCAGTGGCCAGCATTTCATGGTAGGTATTGAAGAGGAGAAAGCTTGGGTATTTACATTATTTTGAAATAAGAAATTAAAATTATTAAAAGTAATTCATGTGATGGCTGTAGTTATTACTAAATCTTATATATTAATGATGCAATTAATTAATTATGCAAATTGATCATGTTGATTTAGTGAGGAAGGTGTCAGTATACACTTTCTGACAAAAATTGTTTGACTGAAGAGTAGAGCAGCCTTCCCTTCATTTTGACTTTTGAAATACAATCAGAAAGAGGGTCTTTGTTGCCAAAAATATCCAAGAGCTTCATCAATTTTACTGACCCTCTTTTGATTCTTTAATTTGCTTTTAATGACCATCATCAGGGAAAGATTTTTCACAAAGAATTTGGCTTTGAGGGAAAGCACAGTCTGGACTATAAGATGGTATTAAACTAAAGTATTTGAGTGGGGACTAATTCATAAGTGGTCAGTTCATTATGGAATACTTTTACATTATGACAACTTTTGCATCTTTACACACTCCTCTAACCTCATATGGAGTCCACATAGTACAGTGAATTTTATCCCTACCTCAGAGTGAGGAAGACCAGAGATCAAATTCTCCTTCTGATATCCACAGGGTTGTGTGAAACCTCTTACTACCACTGACAATTTTCTGAGAAAATAAACTGTGGAACAATTACTGATCTGAATTGGTAGGAAGTTTCTCCTGGTGACTTCTTATTTTAACAGTATCACTGGATTAGACCAAAACAAATGGATACCTAGGTTAGCGAGGGTGGGAGGTTGGGGAGTCAATTAGAAAATGAATTTAATGAATACTCAATCATGTTGTTCTGTATAATAATAGTAGAAAGCTAGAGTCTAGCTTTTAGACAAGGTGTTTCAGATATATCATCTCATTTGATTCTCAGAACAGCCATGTGAGGCAGCTACTTACAGGTATTATCCCATTTTATTGGTGAGGAAAATAAGGCTTAAGTGATCTGCTACTCTTCATCATAAAGCTTGTGAGGAAACATGGTGTGGTGTTCAAAGAACTGAATTTTAAGACAAGAAAACTGTTCAGTAATGACTTCTGACATGTACTAGTTTCTTACCCTGGGCAAAGATTCTCTATGCATTCTACTAAAAGAACTGGCCTGCACCGGTAGAGGAAGTATCCTTCCTGGAAGTTCCCAATAGGAATAAAATTGTACATTTGCTAGCTGTTTGACCCTGGGCAATTCGCTTAACCCTGTTTGCCTCAGCTTCCTCATCTGTAAAATAATATGGAGAAGGAATGGCAAACCATTTCATCATCTTTGCTCAGAAAACCCCAAATGGGGTCATGAAGAGTCAGACATGATTGAAATGATGGAACAGCAACAACATGAAATTGAAGATCTATTCCCTAATGTCACAACAAAGCTAGTAAATGTCAGGGGTTGAATTCAAACTCAAGTCTCTCCTGAATTAAAATTGAGCCTCCTTTCCATTATGCTTCATTATATTATTATGATGTATTTGAAGTCCCATTTTAGAGAAATCAGTGGACTGTTCAATTTGGGTTAAGATTCAACTAAATGCTGAGAAATAAAAATTTGATTCAAATTCTCAAGTGATTGATAAAGCTAGCAATTTACAGGACAAAAAGAAGCTTTATTATTTAAGGATAAAAATTAGGCTATTTACAGAAAATGATTTACTATAGCATGATTTATTTTAACTTATGTCACAAAATACCCCACTTGTTTCCTATTACTGTCATTAATGCACAATAATAATTTTAACTTTTTTGGGGTAACTACATTATGGTTGCACACTATACATAACATGCATCCATCCTTTGCCACCTTCTCTATGGAGCCTTCTCTAAGTCCCCCAGATCCTATGTGGATCTTTCCTTCCTCTTATACCCTACTACATTTGGTTTCTACCCTTCTCATAGTACTATTCCTATCAGCTTGATATTGTTATTTTACAGATGCTTTATCTTACTAGTTTGTAAGCTTCTTCAGTGAATAACTACAGGCTTCAAAACTTATTGTCTTTGTAAACCCCAAGGAACTAACCCAGTACCTCACATTTACTAAATATTCAAAAAATGAATTCAATAAGTAAAGAAAATAAAGATTTATCTTTGTTTCTTAGTTACAAATTGGCTTTAATACAGAAGAAAGCATAGTCTGGTTATTTACAGATGTTTGTATTTTGCTAATTTTATTTCCTAAAGGTAAATCAGAAAAAAAATTCTCTAAAAATCCACTTTTTTAATAGAAAGAAAAGGAAAAATGAGCCTAAGCTGCCATTTCATAAAGTGAGGAAGTGCTTAGATTTTTATAAACCCAACTACCTAGCCTCTATAAGAAGTTATAGGAGTCAGAGCATGAGACAGATGAATGAAATTTACTTGTTCAATTAGCTTCAGTGAAACAAAAATATAATTCATAACAGTCAGGCCATTTAATGAAAAGTTGATGGTAAACTATAAGGATAGTGCTGAAAATTTCTCCAATACATGTATCATAAATACTCCAATAGGTAATACCTATTAACTGAGTAAATTCCCAAGCTAATAACTTCATAGTATTTATGAAAATACACACTGTAGAGAACTTGAAGGGAGTTGGGAGAGAACAGTGGTTACTGTGCCAAGAAAGACATTTGATCATTAATTTCTAACTGTAAAGAAGCCTTCTGTTTTCAGATGAGCAATTGCAGAGTTGTGATTTATTTATATGTTCTTCCAAGATGGCATCTCTTACAGCTTTCATTTAAGCAGGGGTTGGTTTAGCTGTGTGAAACTCTACTTCAATCAATTTTAGTCCAACAGAGACTAACTATGTTCAGAGTATAGTGTGATTCTCCAGATCTAAAAGAAGAGACAAAAATCAATTCCCATTTTCTAAGCAGAGAAAGTCCATAGTGGCACCAGGGCCATCCTTAATTACAGAGTTTCCATTAGACCTTATAAGAAATGTTAATAGCATCCAGTGATTTAGCAGCTTGTCTTGAGAGGGGTTTCTAATAGTAATGGTCAAATGCTCATTCAAAAGTGGGTATTTTTGGGATATCAGATATTCTTCATTAATAAATTCAACTCTATCTGTTTATGTTACTGGGTTAAACAATGCCTAGTAATAAAAATGTGTGAATTTTTTTTTAAATCAAGACCTTGAATGAAATCATTGTTATAATAACTAGAACTTATATTGTATTTTCAAGTACACAAAAAGTTTTGCATAGGATCCTTACAATAACCTTGTGAAGGAACTATTATTCTCCCTTTTTTGCAAGTAAGAAAACAGAGTCTGAGGGAAGTTAAGAGACTTGACCAAGTTTACACAGCTCGTGTCAGAAGAAGGATTTGAATTTTGGTCTTTAGGAATCCAAATCAGGCATTCTATCTACTCTTCCACCTAGTTGCTTTAATGAAACTATTAAAAATGGCAGTGAAGGTCTATTTTTGTGTGTGCATTTTGTGTAACTCTAATTATCTTTGTGATAGCTAAGTGGTGTAATGGTTAGAGTGTCAAGCCTGAAGTCAAGAAGACTCATCTTCCTGAGTTCAAATCTGTCCCATATACTTATTAGCTGTGTGACCTTGGGCAAGTCACTTAACCCTGTCTACCTCAGGTTTAGCATCTTTAAAATGAGCTGGAGAAGGAAATGGCAAACCACTCCAATATGTCTGCCAAGAAAATTCTAAATGGGGTCATGAACAGTCAGACACAACTGAAACAACTGAACAACAACAAAACAATTTCCTTGCTTCCTGAAAAATCATAATGATAGCTTACATTTTCATAGCATTTTTATTGTTATAAGATTCTCTATATAAATGGTGTCACTTGACTCTTACAACAATCTTATGAGGTCTATCGTATATGTATTAGGATTCCAATTCGATTCAAACCAAGAAGGCTTTATTAATCACCTTCTAAGTGTGAGCCACTTTGCTAGTCAATGGTGTTCCAAAGTCAAAATAGTCCTTAACTTCAAACAGCTTTCCTTCTACTAAGAGATACAGCATATAAACAGATACATACATAAAAGATAATTTGAAGAATGAGCAGGCACTTAAAACTAGTGGAATCAAGAAAGGATTAGCCACTTTAGGGAGTATGACAGAGCAGCTACCAGAAAGCTAGTTAAATAGCCAGACTGATACCCAGGTTTTCTGACTCTCATGCTATTTCCACAAATGGAATGAAGTAAATTATCTCAAAGGCATACTGCATTGCTGAATAATAGATTTTTTAGGTTTTCTTTTTGATAGGCCATTAAGCAAAATAATACATTCCTATGTAGTTCTACCTCAGAAACAATTAAAAAGGTTGGGTTCTCTAAGTGACAGTTACCTTACCTTGTAGGTCTATACTCATAAAACTATAGCTTACAAATTCACACCATTTTATCTTTAATAGTTAGCCAGAGGACAAAAGCATTTACTGAGATGTCATATAACGACCAACTGTAACAAAGCATTCTCTCCATAAAACTGAGAGCACACTTTCCCACAACTACAGTGTCAGTGGGAAGAGGGAATATATACATAATGTATACAAATAGAGAGATCCACACTTGGAAAACATACAGAGAGTTCAGGGCCCCAGCCTCCTTTCCTTTTTCATTACGTCTTGATGCTATTCCCCTTTGCTTCAGCATTTCTGCTGGGCATGTCATTCAGCTGGGTTGCCAGGGTATATTCTCCTCTGCTCCTCAAATCCCTATGTCAAGGCTGGTTCTCTTCTCAACATACTGAGTTCAATTGTCAGAGCTATTTCCTGCCTCCAAACTGGGCCTGCTCCCCATTGGGGTGTGAAGTAGCAGGAATGAGAAATCCTCAGTCTGCCAGAAAGGGAGCAGTTCCTTGTCAATGGCTAGGTTTTTCTATAGCTAAATCCTTTCTCAATTGCTAGAGGTCCCATTTCCTTGAGCTAACTCCTTCTTCATTTTCTCACTAGAGTGTCTTGATTTTTAAAAGGCCTCCATGGGCTTGGAAAATACTCAACGGCTTCCCTACATATTTGTAGTAGGAAGGCCGAATTTATGATCTCAAATATAATCATGTATATGTTTGAATGGTCCGAAATCTCAAGGTATGAGAGATTCTCTAAGGAGAAAACAACAAGAAATTTATTTAGGCCCCACCGCAGCAAAAACTTGAACCAGCCTCCCCGTTCCAACATCTTGACAAAAAGACTCCAGGCCCAGAAAGCCCATCTCACAAGGGCAACCAGGAGGCCACAGAAAAACAAGATAGTATTTAGCCAAATCATGTTCACTGGCCTCACGTTCCTGCTCGCACTCGGGTAAGCCCTGCTTTCGCAGCTTTCTGCTTCTGCAGCTTCCGGCTTCCACACCTTCCGCTGCCACCGAAGTTGTCTCCCGACTCACCCCTCCTCGCAGCTGACCTTCCGGCATTCTCAAGCCCCGCCTCAATGACCAGAGACCATTGGTTCTGGAGCTGGCCCCTCCTAAGTCACCAATCCACACCCACACAGGTTTCACACCTGACAGGGCCTTGGGCCTGGGGCTTAGCACTTAACAGCTGAAAGTACTTCCACTCAAAAGAAACAAAAGCCATGCTAATGAGACAATTTTGCTTAACAACACAATATTATAAAGGTAGAATGAAATATAAACACTTTTTCCACCTTATTTAATACCTTATACCTACATCATTGTTTCTTTTACCTGTCCATTAACTTTTGTCATTTTGTCAACTGGGAATGTAGGTAACCAATTGATCAAGGATGTGCTGATCCACTTCCCCGACCATACTTATTGTAATTTAATAGATAATATGAACCTTTTAAAGAATCAAAGGGTAGGCAAAATGAAAATTGCCTCAGATAATATATTTTAAATATAATTATATGCTTCACATTTCTACATCTCTCATATACATCCACTTTTTTTCCACTAATGTAGCTGTCCCCCACTCTACAGCACCTCATCACCTCACACTTGGACTAGTGGAAATAGCCTTCTGTTTGGTCTTCCTATCTCAAGTCTTTCCCCATTGCAATCCATGTTCCCCTTAGCCTCCAAGGTGATCTTCCCAAAGCACAGATCTGACCAGTAACTACTGACTATTCAATAAACTCCCTATTACCTTCAGGTTCGAATTTCAAATTCTCTTCTTGCTTTGTAAGGCCCTTCACAATCTGGGGTCTTTGAACCTATCCAGTCTTCTTACCCATATACTCCTCCATGTTTCCAGCTATACAATCCTTCTTGCTTTTTCTTGCACAGCATAGTCTATCTCATGACTCCATGGATTTTTACTAGCTATACCACCCCTGTCTGGAAAGCTCTCCCTTTCCATCCCTGCTTCCTGGTTTGTTTAAAGACATAGCTCCATCCTACCTTCTGCAGTGTGCCTTTATTGAGTTTCCATTATGCCAGTGCCAACCATCTGAGATTATTTTCAATCTAATCTGTATATACAAGGTGCCTTAAATGTCTTGGCGCAATTTTGACTTGTTAAAGCTTAATACCAAACCAAGACTTTTGGGACTATGTATATTGTATATACATAGTTGTTTACATGTTGTCATGTTGTCAGGTGAGACAGTGGCTAAAGCAGTAGACCTGAAATCAGGGAAACCTGATTTCAAATTCAACCTCAAACTCTTATACCTGGACAAGTCAATTAATCACTGTCTCAATTTCTTCAACTGTAATTAATAACACTTATTTCCCAGTGTTGTTGTGAGGATCAAATGAAGTTAAATTTGTAAACTGTTTCACAAACAGCAGTTGGCATATAGTAGGTGTTTAATAAATTGTTATTCCCTTCCCTTCACCCCACCCCATGCCCATCCCCCTATCAGAATTCCTTGAGAGCAGGGACCTTGTTTTTGCCATTGTTTGTATCTTCAGTGTGTAGCAGTGTCTGGCTCAAAGCAAATGCTTGATAAATGCATGTTGACTGACAGATTGCTTCAGTTGCCTCATGGGGATAACCCTTCTTTGACAGAAGTACTGAAAAATGAATTGAAAATCATTTCATAACATGCATAAAATAAAACATTTTCCTTTGCTGCAGATCCAGAATAGAGAACACATAGTGTTATAATGTAAGTATACAAACAATTAAAGAGAAACAGTTGCTATGTAAATACTATGCAATTAAGCATTTAAATATTGGAGGAGTGATAAAGGAATTAAATTAAACTGATTCTTAGACAACACACAGTGCTTTGCTCTACCCGTATAAAATGTCTTGTGAACTTAGTGCTACTTGCCTAAGCCTGTACTCTACTGATGGAGAGCCTAAGGAACCAGCATCCACTTCTGAGACTCCATTTGCTTATATGTCAAAAACAAAGGGTATTGACTAGGTGGTCTCTAAGTTTACTTTCATCTCCTAATCCATGCTCCTGTGATTCTAAGTAATAATTAAGCCTGGTTGATATATTACCACAAATTCTAATAACGAGAAAAAAATTCTTCTTCTTGTCATCATATGAAAGAATATCTGTCACAAGTATAATCATTAGAAAGAGAATTGAAACGATTGGGAAATGGATATATTTGATGGTGGTGATTATTTAGAATGTCCTGGATTATACCCCTAAAAAAGTCTTTTGTCACACTATCAAAGAATAAAAAAATAAAGTTTCTGCCATGATTTTGATAGACAATCAGTCTCTATATGTTTGTGTGTGTGTGTGTGTGTGTGTGTGTGTGTGTGTGTGTGTGTGTGAGGGCGCACAGAGAGACATTTAACAAAGAGGCAAAGAAAGGAGCAAGAATTTCTCATCTGCTCAATATTGGGCTAGTCAGGGTTGATAGGAAAAGAGGAAGAGACAGCACTGGTGGTCAGAAGTTGGTCAACCCCAGGGACTCCACTGTTAGATAATACCTCCCAAGAAAAACACTGACCAAAAATGCCTTTATAGACACCAATATATTTATGGCAGCAATCTCCATGACAACAAAGGATTTAAAACGTAATATATGCCCACAGATTAGGTGACAGGCTTACAAACTTGGGGACATGAATGTAATGGAACTTTGTTGTGCTGTAAGAAATAAGGAGCATGATAAATGCAGAGAAGTATGGATAGATTGAGAACTGATGCAAAATGAAGTAAAAATAACCAGGAAAACAATATACATAAAGACTAAAACATTATAAAGAGGAACAACAACCACAAAACAACCTAAACTGAATGTTGTGGAATTATAAATAACAAGCTAGGTCTCAAAGGAAAAATATGAGAAAACATCTCCCCCTGCTCCTTTGAAGACACTAATCTCTGTGGATATAAAACTGGGATAATAATAGTTTGCAAATTTTGGTTTTGTTTTTTTTGTTTTTGTTTTTGGTGGGGATCAAATGAAATTAAGTAAAGCAGTTTGAAAATCCTTAAGCTATATAAATGCATATAACATCAGATTTTTTCAATGGGTTGATCAGCTTTCCTGAATTTTTTTTCTTTTTTTTTAAAAAAATATTTATATAAGGGATATTAATATGGAAAGAGAGAAGTAGAAGTCATTTAGTCCACTGCCCCTCATTTTACAAGAAACTAAAGATGTTTGCCCTTTAGTTTCAGCCATTTCTGATGTTACATAATCCTAGTTTCTTCTCTGTTGATTACCTCCATTTTCACATATATATATGCATATACATATATACATACACATATGTATACATATATAAGTATTTTATATATACAGTGTGTATATGTATATAATTTGTACACAATTTTTTATTTGTTCTTCCTCATTAGACTGTGAGCTCCTTGTGAGTAGGACAGTCTTTTCCCTTTCTTATCTTCAGCACATAGGACAGTGCCTGGCACAAAGTAGGAGGCTTAATAAATGTTTATTTTTCTTTTTTTTTTATTAACATCTTTAGTTTTCAGCATTAATCTTCACATGCGTTTGAATTACAGATTTTTCTCCCCATTTCCACCCCCCCCCACTCCAAGATGGCGTACACTCTGGTTGCCCCATTCCCCAGTC
>CM053622.1:142905676-142951324 GCA_028646595.1 Phalanger gymnotis | reverse complement strand
CAATTACTTAAAGCCAGAGACTAATAAAAATAACTTAAAAGATTAAGAGAAATTTATTTATTCAAAGAAATTCAAAACTGAAAGAAACCTGAAAAATCACCAAATCTTATTTTACATAATCTAATTTTACAAATAAGTAAAGTGGCCAGTAAAAATTTAAACAAACAAAAAAACTTCTTATCATTATTTTAAGGATTCAGTATTAGTAAAAATTATTTGAGTTTCCCCTTCAGGTTCAAATGGCTACAACATTTTGTGAATATTATGACTTAGTTTCTAGGTGGTCTGAAATATTCTTCTGAAAGATTTTTAGATTCACACATATTTTATAGAGCACAGAGTAGATCAAATCATAAATTTAGTGCCAAAAGGGACCTCAGAGGTCATCAACTGCAAGTCCTTGATTTTACAGATAAAAAATATTGATATCTAAGCTAAAGTTGCCTGGCCAAGACTGCACAGTATCAGAAATCCTCTAATGCTAAATTCAATGTACTGTGGATAGCAAGATGGGCCTGGAGTCAGGAAGACCCAAGCTTAAATCTAGTCTCAGACATTTACTGTATGATCTTTGGCAAATCATTTAACCTCTCTTTGCCTCAGTTTCCTTCACTGTAAAATGGGGATGATAATAGCACCTACCTTTCAGGGTTGTTATGCAGACCAGATGAGCTTTTCCTAAAGTACTTAGCATAGTGCCTGCTACATAGTAGGTTTAATAAATTAATGTTCCATTTCTTTGCCTTCTTCCTGCTATGCCATGATGCATCTTTAATTTGAAAAGTAGAAACTTTATATGGTTTTATGTTGGCTATTATGTATATTCCCTAAAACTTAAAATGATGCATTAAACATCCAGTTTTACATCTATTCCTTCTATTTTCAAAGAAAATTACTATATACTCACTAAGTGTTTGTTGCTGCCAGCTTCAACGTTGTATTGTCAAATCACTGTTTTGACTTTTATTGTTCATGTTTTCATTATTAGCTTTTCTCCAAAAAAAGGATCCTATATGTACTCTTTTGTGAAATTTTCATCTCTTTCTTGCCTGAAGTAAATATAGTTTTAGGAAGTATAATTTTCCTCAACAATTTTTCCAGTTTTTATTCAATAAACATTGATTGTGCTCTTTATGCATGAAGTTGAGTGACATTGGCACATGTATTTATTAAACAGCAAGATGAACTTCACATTTCCATTGCAAAGCATAGACAAAACTGGCTCTGAGGGTTGTCTTCGAGTTCTTGCTGCTATTTCAGATTAGTCAGAAAAACTCCACACACTGTCACTTACTTTTCTGCCCACATATCAGTATATTCCTTGGCAGCACTACCATGCCCACTGCCATAAAGGGACACCCTCTGAAAGAATTCTAACATATGAGGAGAATAATATATAAGATGACCTTACTTTTTTAATATATTTTTTCGAATAAAATATTTTCTCTCTCTCCTGCCTCCCCACCCCATTGAAAACTTTTCTAACAAAGCTAAAAGAATATTATTTGAAAGATTCATTTGCCAACAACATAGTGAATTTGAATACTGAATTAAACTATGATCATTCATAACAGAACCAACAATTTCAGAAAGCAAGCTTGAATTTTCTTATGAAAACTAATATTCCATGGAAATAATCTTTCCAGCATATTTTATACTTTATTTGTCTTCTCGCAATCCATCCTTTTGACTAATCATTTCTGTGGTTAGCTGTTTGAAGAAGAGAAAAACGAAAAGCAGACTTTCCTCATACAGGTGGTTGAAACAATGCTTGCCAGTCAGCTAGTCAACTAGCATTTTATTGAGCATTTATTCTGTGCCAGACACTGTTCTGAACGGAGTTCACATTCAATGGGAGACAAAAAATGCAAAAAAAAAAAAAAAACAAAACCCAACTATACATACAAGATAGAAACAGTGTAAGTATAATCTCAGAGAGAAAATATTAGCAGAGGGGGACCAGGCTTATTCATTAAAGGTCTACTAGGTATAAGACTTTGTATAGATACAGAAAGTAAAAAATTCTATTTTTTGCCCTCAAGTAACTTATAATTAAATGGGAGGAGTGAAGTTCAATATACAAATCAGTATGTTTCGAGGAAGAATTCAGGGAGGCAATAAAGAGAACCATAAAAAGTGCTCTAGAAAACTTGATAAGGGATTTGAGAAGGGCAAGACCATTTTCAGTTGGAGGCATCAGAGATCACTCAAGAAAAGAGGCGACACATCTGATGGGCCTCACTTATTTCTAGGCATTGTGGGTGGCCTGAACAAATACATGGAAGCAAAAAAAAAATGTATAATGACAACAGAAATTAGCTGTACAATGTGGAAGGAATGAGCATGGTATGAAGAACAACATGTTGAAAGAAAGCTAAAAAGATACCAAAGAACGACAAAATGAAAACTAGAAGAGTCCTCAGAGGTAGAGTAGAGTCATATCATGGAACTTTTAAAGGCAAATCTAAAAAGTTCCTATTTTCTTTTACAAGCAATAGAAAGCCATTGAAAACTGTTAACTAGGAGAGTAATGTGATCAGATCATTATTTTACAGACACTGATCTCTCTTTGCCTTCTCCTTGTCCTCTTCCTCCTTCCCCTCCTCCTCCTTCTCTTCTTCTTCCTCCTTCCCCCACTTCTCCTCTCCTCTCCTCTCCTCTCCTCTCCTCTCCTCTCCTCTCTTCCTCCCTCCCCATATATATTAAATTGCACGTATATGCATGTATATCTGTGTATACACATACATACATACACACATGTATATATATATATACATACACATGTGTGTGTATATATACATACACAGATGTATATGTTCAATTTAATGTCCAAAGCAATTAGAGAAAAGCTGGTTGATCCAGGTGCTTATTTCACACAAATACAGGCATACACACCAGAGATTTATACAATGTAGACAACACAAAATCTCTTAGTTGAGTCTTATTCCTATGTGTAGAAGGGAGCAAGGATATTTCTTTAGTATTTCCCCCAACCAAACTCCATGTCTATTGAGTGCAAAAGAGCACAACACAGTGGAAAAATCAGTGGTGGCATCATAATTCTTGAATGTAAATTCTAGCTTGGCCACTTTTTGTGTGACTTTGGTTTGTCCATCTGTGAAATGTTGAAATAATTATCTTACTACCTACCTCAGAGTGCTGGTGTGAGAAATTAAATTAGAATGAATGTAAACAAATGTCTAATGATATGGTTCTAGATAGATATAGGATATTGTGATGACATTCAAATATCCTTCTCTCCTAACCCTAGGAAATCCCCCTACAACTGATGCGGTTTTGCCCCTCTGGAATTCACTTTTGGACAGCTATTCTCAAGATTCTTAGTCCATTTTAGAATCAATTTTATTTCTTCTCAATTTTATTTCCAGGTTGTCCCTTGTTATCTTTGAGTTAGTAAATATCTGGTGTATGCATTCTAAAAACAGTCCATTTGCTGTGTTTTTTGGTCTGGTATCTTAATTCAACAATTTTTAACCTATTTACCTCATATAACCTAATTGAATTGATATCATTTCTACAGAGAAGTCTCATCCATTCTCAGCCAGAGAAGTCCTCAACCTGGAAGGTTAGATTGCTTGTGGTCACTTACAGACCAGAGCACAGCCCAGGCGAGGAGTAAACAAACACCTCTCTTTTGATAATACCACCATAGAACAATTGAAAATTTGCAGGTACCTAGAAGTATCTCTGACAAGAGCTGCACAAAACTACTGAAACTTGAGACAGAGCACTCTTCACTCTGGAAGCAGATTCTTACCTTGACAAAGAGCTCAAAAGTCAAGGCTGGGACAATGAGCAAACAGCATTAAAAAAATCAGACTATAGAATCTTTCTTTGGCAACAAAGAAGATGAAAACATACAACCAGAAGAAGACAACAATGTCAAAGGTCCTATATCCAAAGTCTCCAAGAAAAAATACGAATTGGTCACAGGCCATGAAAGCGCTCCAAAAGGAGTTTGAAAATCAAGTAAGAGAAGTGGAGGAAAAATTGTGAAGAGAAACGAGAGTGGTGCAAGAAAACCATGAAAAACGAGTCAACAGCTTGCTAAAGGAGACCCCAAAAATATTGAAGAAAATAAGACCTTAAAAATAGACTAACCCAAATGGCAAAAGAGGTCCAAAAAGCCAATGAGGAGAAGAATGCCTTAAAAAGCAGAATTGGCCAAGGGGAAAAGGGAGTCCATAATCTCACTGAAGGAGATAGTTCCTTAAAAATTAGAATGGAGCAAATGGAAGCTAATTACATTATGAGAAATCAAGAGATTATAAACCAGAACGAAAAGAATGAAAAAATAGAAGACAATGTGAAATATCTCATTAGAAAACCACCGACCTGGAAAACAGATCCAGGAGAGAGAATTTAAAAATTATTGGAATACCTGAAAGCTATGATCAAAAAAAGAGCCTAACATTACCTTTCAAGAAATTATCAAGGAAAATTGCCCTGGTATTCTAGAACCAGAGGGTAAAATAGAAATTGAAAGAATTCACCTCTTGAAAAAGATCTCAAAAGGAAAACTCCTAGGAATATTGTAGCCAAATTCCAGAGTTCCTAGATCAAAGAGAAAATATTGCAAGCGACCAGAAATAAACATTCTGAATACTGTGGAAACATAATCAAGATAACTCAAGATCTAGCAGCTTCTACATTAAGGGATCAAAGGACTTGGAATACGATATTCTGGAGGTCAGTGGAGCTAGGATTAAAACCAAGAATCACTTACCAAGCAGAATTGAGTATAATACTTCACAGGGAAAATGGACATTCAATGAAATAGATGGCTTTCAAGCATTCTTGATGAAAAGACCAGAACTGAATAGAAAATCTGACTTTCAAATACAAGACTCAAAAGAAGCATGAAAAAGTAAACAAGAAAGAGAAATCATAAGGGACTTATTAAATTGAACTGTTTACAATACTACATGGAAAGATGATGTGTGTAACTCTTGACACCTTTCTCAGTATTAGGGTAGTTGAAGGGAATATAGTGAGTTGAATATGAAAGGATGATATCTAAAAAATAAAATTAAGGGGTGACAGAGGAATATATTGAGGGAAGGAGAAAGGGAGAGAAAGAGTAAGGTAAATTATCTCACATATAAGATGCAAGGAAAAGCTGTTACATTGGAGGAGAAGAGTGGGGAGGTGAAAGGGAATGAGTCGACCTTACTCTCATCAGATTTGACTTAAGGCGGTAATAACATGCACACTCAGCTGGGTATCTTACCCTACCAGAAAATAGGGGCAAAAGGGGTAAGGAGCGGGTGATGACAGAAGAGAGGGCAGATTGGGGGAGGGGGTAGTCAGAAGCAAACACTTTTCAAAAGGGACAGAGTCAAAGGAGAAAATAGAATAAACGGGGGGGATAGGATGAAGGGAAATATAGTTAGTCTTTCAAATTATGACTATTATGGAAATATTTTGCATAACTACACATGTATAACTTATGTTGAATTGCTTGCCTTTTCAATGAGGGTGGGTGGGAAAGGAAGAAGAGAGAGAATCTGGAACTCAAAGTTTTAAAAAACGTTAAAAATTGTTTTTACATGCAACTGGGAAATAAGATATACAGGCAATGGGATATAGAAATCTATCTTACACTACAATAAAGTAAGGAGGATGGGGACAAGGGGGGGTGATAGAAGGGAGGGCAGCCTGGGGTAAGGGGTAATCAGAATGCATGCCATCTTGAGGTGGGGGAGAAGGGGAGAGATGGGGAGAAAATCTGGAACTCAAAATGTTGTGGAAATGAATGTTGAAAACTAAAAATATATTAATTAATTTAAAAAAAAGTAAATGCTGGAAATGATCTTTACATGTAAGTAGAAAAAAAAATACTATTAAGTAGAAAAAATAAAATAAGATGTTTTCAAACCTTAAAAACAACTTTGAATTTTAATTCAAAATGAGGCAAGTGCTAATCTGGAAAGAAGGCAGTTCTTGAGTTATTAAGGTGGTTCTAAGAAGCCAAGCAAACTTATGAATAGGGTTAAATATAAAGTCAAAAGAATCCAGCTTGAAATAGTTACAGTAAATGGAAGGGTAGAGGGCAGAAAGGAAGTTCATGGACCTTAGCAACATCTCACACATCTATGGTAAGTTGGACAATGACATCAAGCAGAAGACACTGCTACATGATCCCAGATACAAGAAATTATTTGTGTCTCTATACACAAATTGATTAGGCAAGAAGCTACATGACACCCAGGTTACAACTCTGTGTGTTCTTTGGAGTGAATCCGGGTAAAATGGATGAGGAAAATGTTATGAGACTTACATTATTACCTCCCTCATGAAAGAGACAAAGGCAGAGGATATGGAGGAAAATCTCCAGAGAATAAGAAGTAGACTATAAAAGAAAAGCCTTTGGGAAAGAAGACTTTGCCAGTGACCTGGAGTATTATACCTGTGCCTAGCATTTGGATCTTAACAATATAATCTACATGCCCAATGAGGCAACAATACTTTGAAGAGGGCAATAATAATAATAAATATCAAAAGTTCTATGTATAGGGAAAGAAAATAAAGACTACTATTTGTGTATCACATAAGCCTATGTTTGGAATGACAACCACTATTTTAAAAAAAGAGATGTACAAGGAAGCCATTTCTACAATAAATCCTTGGCAAATAACCAGATCCCAAATTTTTTCAAGAAGCGTCAATGAGCTAAGAAGATCTTAAAGGAACAGAAGAGACTAATAAGTATCAATCCAGACATTTGCATTGAAGACATTTGCATTGGAGAACAACAAAGACAATGAATGTTTCCAGAAGGAACACTACCTCAGGGGATGAAGCATAATTCAGAAGTCATCAAAAGGAATCCAAAGGGTGCCAAACTGTATAGCAATAGAAGTATTTCCTACATCAAACTTCTTGAGTCACCTGCCATTCAAGACTGTGAGGAGTGCTTCCAGCTAGAGATTACCTTCATCAGCATTTACACCTGGAAAACAGATGCTCTAGAAACAATAAAGGACTTTACAAAAGCCATGGATGTTTACCAGAAAGTCCTTCACCTGGACTCAAGTTGTCAGGGGCAACAGATGGTTCCCAACAATGTGTGATGTTCCAGTATAATTGGCAGGACAAAACCTGATGATGTGAAATCATTTGCAATGGTAGACCCATGTGTGCCATAGCCACTTGATTCATGTAGAATCTGATTAATGCAAACAATCATCAAGTGAGGTGATCACATTGTTTCAGTTCACACTATTTATAATTATATCTAAAACATAGTAATTGGTTCCAACCCAATAGAAATATGCAATGAAATCTTTTCTAAAGAATAAGGTTTTATCTATTTATTGACATAATATAATAACAAAGGATAAGGAAATGTATTCTTATTCTTACAAAGTAAAAGAGTAAAGAAACATTAAAAAACAAAATTTTTAAAAAATTACTCAATATGATACCTAAAGATATGCCTACACTGATGATGTGACAAAAATGTTGCTCTTGCTGAAAATATTTTAGTATATCAGGATTTTTAATATATCAGGATATAGTACATAAAGGATATTTAGCATATCCTTTCTTTAGATATTCATATATATACCCTGTTGGATGCAGAATGCTTTATCCACATCTGTATGAGTTTGCATGCTCACATTCTTACACAGAATCAAGTGCAATTGGATGAGTTGCACACTATCTAAAATTAGTAATGCCTTAAATATGATATTATCATTTTTACAATCTTTTCCAAGAACTGGGCTATTATAATAACTTGAAATCTAGTCTTTGAAAACAGCTTTAGTCACCTATGCTTTCTTAACTGACTGTCAAAGGAGCGGAAGAGATCAACTGGTTGAAGCCCCTCAGAGTGTGAGGATTTGGAGACCAATAACAAACATCGGCTTTAATCTAAAATCCTCTTCTGCATTACTTCTCTATAAAAGTGTTAGGTGATCCGTAGAAACTTTAAATCCTGGTTGAGCTTTTTCTTTCTTAGAAATTATATTTCTAGAAGGTATCCTTTTCTAGTATAATCCTGTCATCCATGTTAAAAATATGTTAATCAATATGCACCTTCAATTATTATCTTTAAAACACATAGATATTTAGGTGCTACATACTTATCTGCACTGGCTATTCTATCTAAATCTTTGTAGTTGTATGCAAACCCCAAAAAGCTATAGAAACTTTGGCTTTTTCTTTTATTTCACCTGCATTTTTTATAATATTGTAGACCATAGATTCAGGCCTTGTGATGCTTCATCCTGCTTTGGAGTTACTATGACCACATCCATGTTATCTAATTACAACCATTTTTTTATTTTAATGTAAAAACAAGGCTCTTTTATTTTGAATTAGCAGTGTTTCCATCTTAAGTATTTTTCTTTTTGTCCATGTTGTTAAAGGTTCTTTAAAAAATAACACAACCATTGGTAATGTGATACATAGCAG
Source organism: Phalanger gymnotis (assembly GCA_028646595.1). Lineage (NCBI taxonomy): Eukaryota > Metazoa > Chordata > Mammalia > Diprotodontia > Phalangeridae > Phalanger > Phalanger gymnotis. Next base: position 142,942,882 of record CM053622.1, on the reverse strand, counting down.
TATATTACACCCATACTTAACATTAGGAAAGTAAAGACTGAAGACATAGTGTAGTGACCTGCTAAAACTGTTCACTATCTCATACTCATCACACCAATTGACTTCTGCCTCATATTAATGTGATGCAGTGCAATTTTATAATTCAGACTAAATCAAACTTTGCATTATTCAAACTCACGTTAATTGTGAACTATCAGTACTCACACTTTTTGTAGAGAAACAATCTCTTGGCTCTCGCAGCATATTCTTAGTCTCTTCACTATTCTTCCTTCTGAGTCCCTGTCACTCTTCTTCCAAACTCTGTCCTAGTTCTCCCCTATAGTTGACAATTTTTGTTTTAAAAGTTGCTTGGTAGGCGTGTCAGGAAAGAAGGAAGAAGTTCCACTCTTAATCTAAGTACCAGCTATTCCTGCTCATTGCTAACTCTATACCTACATTACTTCTAGTAAAACAAGCAAATCAATGTGGTTTAAAAAATTATTTTAAAAAACTATACAATGAATCTCATAGATATGAATACTTCAGTATGGTGATTTGCAAACCCATCAATATCTGTTCAACCTGTAAGACTCTTATACATGTATAAGCATAAATTCATCACAAGGGTTCTACTAGTATAATGGAAATGTGCTACAGTTGGGCACCAGAGGACCTCATTTCAAATTCCAGTTCTTCCACTTAATATCTACATGATCTTGGGTAATTCATTTATCTATATCTATGGCTCGATGTCCTTACTTATATAATGAGGTATTTGATTTAGATGATTTATAAATTCTCTTCCCTTGTTCAACCTATAATCCAATGATTCAATGTGCTATAGGACTTTCTAATATTCTCTTTATATTATACCAGTGGAGTATGTAAGACTAGCTCATCATGAATTTACTCGTATGCCTGAAAAATAAAATTAAATCCGAATAGAAGAACTTTATTTGGTAAATTCCAAACTTACACTATGTAAATATGAGGTTATGTGACTAAAATATTTGTTTTTTATATTAAAAAACTGATCCTTTGAACACTATTAATATCTTAAAAGGGCTTTAATAGAGTTGAATACAAATACCAAAATGTAAAGATTATTTTAAAGTACTGATCTCAAATTTAAATTTTATGTTCTATTTTTCTTTTCCTTCAGATGAATACAATGTTATTTTTTAAAGGTTCTCTAGCACTAAGCACAAGGCTAGGCAAATTCTAATTGCCTAATAAATGTTCCATCTATCCATCCATCTATCTATCTATCTATCTATCTATCTATCTATCTATCTATCCATCTATCTATCTACCTATCTATCCATCTATCTATCTTTGGTCTTCTCCAAGATTTCATCATAATATGAACAGAATCCAAGATTCTTGAATTCTATGCCAAACGAGCAAGCTCTGTCAGGTCCTACCAAGCTGAAAAGGCTTCAAAGGTGGAATGGTGATGGAATATGTAGACCCGAGGACCAGCTTACCTAAACAACCATGGTTGTTTCCAAGGTAATAATGGTTTTTAGCCATTGCTACTCTTTATGATCATCCATTAAGCTGTTAAAGAATTATCTTCACAGGTTCATATTTTTCATAGGAAGGGACTTTTGAGGTCATCTAGTCTAACTCCCTCTTTTTATTGATTAGAAAACAAAAACCAAGAATGATTATGTGATTTGTCCAAGTTCAGACAGTGAGAGAAATAAGATAAGAATTCAGGTCATCTGGCTCCAATACAGTGCTCTTTTAACTGAAAAATAGAGGAATCATGGATTCTTCAATTCCAAAGTAAATATTAATAGTTGACAACCTGGGATCCTTCATAACCTACAAAGACTGGATAATTTTGATATAGAAATATAGAAATAATTATAACTACCCAAAGGCCTCCAAAAGCTGAAAGACCTTGTTGATAGCTATACTTAATTATTATTTCCTCTTAGATGAGGAACTCATCCAAGAGAACAGATGTTCAAGCCTGATACAAAAATAAAGTTTTCATGTTCTTACATCAATATTCATCCTGATATCAATCTGTCAAGCCTTTATACAATATGTGTGTGTGTGAGTGTGAGAGAGAGACAGAGACAGAGAGATAGAGACAGAGACAGAGAGAAAGAGTGCAGTATTCTCTCTAATAAAGATTTTTTTTATGAAAGGAAAAGAAAAACAGAAATAGATATAGAAAAATAAAATTTCATGAAGGAAAATGGGACAAAAAATGCTAAAGAAAATAACAGTTGCTTATTTCTCTGTCTCCACTTCAGTGTTCTCTTCTAATCTTACCCACAATTATTTCTTGTGATTCCTCTAATACTAAACTATATACAATGCTTCTTGACTCTACCATTGAATGGCCAAATCAGAAGCAATTTGATTAATTCAGGCATAAGATCTTTACTGATTGCTAAAGATCAATAAAACCATTTCAATCATTCAATGATTAATTGTTATGAAAGCTAAATTGGTCACGCTATAAACCATTCATTTACACCTATAGACTTTCCTCAGTCAGAATACCTATTTTATATAAATAAATGTCAAGTATACTACTCTCATTCTTTCTACCCAACTCAGTTGTATATTTTAAAAAATAACTTATAAGTTGTTTTCTGAATCAATATTTATATAAGAATCGCTTTTTAAAAAACTGTCATATTCATCACTGTAGTAGAAGTTCCTCCTTAGAATAGTCAAAGAATCACAGGGGTATAAGGAAGCCTAGGAGAAAATTAATACCATTCCCTTTAGTTTGACAGAGCAGTTCTCTATCCCAGTTTGATGAGAATGCACCATACTTTGAAGATATATGTCTTCATATCTGTAACTGATTTAGAAATAGTTAAAATGATAAAAAAAAAAAGTCACCAAGCCCAGGTAAAGAACTTCTGCTTTAATCAAAACCTGAGTCCTTAGTCTAGCTATGATCTCCAAGTGAGTTTTTGCAAATAAAAGCAGCTCCAGGTCTCATTCTTTCCATATATACATATATGTAAGTTACTTCCTAATCCTACAAACTTCATAAGACTTTGCATATGACAGTTCAGCATGAAACATCCTTCTTTAGGCATACAAATACTTAACAACATTTTTGTTATTATCAACCCAGATGTTTTTTGTTGGCTTTTTTTTCCCTGTACCTTTAAGCCACCAAAGTTCCCTTGAAAACTTAGGCAAAGTTCCTAACTTATCTTGTTATAACTTTTCTATCATTTATCATTTTACTGACTTTTTTGTATCTTATGCAAGTTTTAATTTGACCTCTTTTACTTGCCTCAGTGGTCTATTTATAGAAACCTACGTTGACCTTTTAATTTAATCAACTTGATTCAACAATTTTTTCCTCACTTTTTAAATATATTTTTGAATGCCTAATTATATCAAAATGAGAGCTCTCTCCTAGTATTAATCTTCTTCAGTTTTTCATTCAGCTCAACTTTGTGTCTGTCAAGATAAATTAACATAAGAATGTCAACAAGAGAGTGACTTCATCTGATTAGTTCTTAGATTGGCAAGACTTGTTCTAAATCATTAAAGATGACTAAAAATAGAGAACCATTAAAATTTGAGCTTATAACCAAGAAGAACAAGTTGCATATTTCATCAAAAATTACACCAATGGGTCATATTGTTTCAAAATTCATTTCAATGAAGAAATATGTACAAAAAATTGACCAGTTATATACCAAAAAAACTGAAGTTTAAGAAACTACCAAGAAAATTCATCTTCCTTAGCCAGACAGTTTAAATTTAGATATCTCTGAAAAAACAACTCATGTACATGCACATAAACAATGCTATCTTTTTGTACTAAATTAGGAAAATTATGAACAATGTCCAAATCCACTAGCTGATGGGTAAATTTTCTCCTTTACAGCCTTAAACAGTACTGAGCACATTAGGCAGCTCTCAATAAATGCTTTTTCATTCATTCATTCAACTAAAAAAAAGAATCCTGTGAACAATAACATATGTGTGTGTGATTACATGTGTGTATGCACATATGTACGTATGTGCGTATATATACACACACAATATGTTTCTGACATCCCCCTTCAAAAATCGCTAATCAAAATGTCTTCTCCCCTAAAATTATTTTATATATTTTTCTTTGCTTTATATAAGACTTGCCACACTTGAAACAGAAGTAGTTCTCCTCAAGTTACTCGAGTAAGGAAAGGAAGATACTAATAATTCTTTTTAATAAAGTCTTCTTGTTTTAAAGGTTGATCAAGGGAGTTCTATTGTTTCTTTGATGAAGTTACTGAGTAAAAAGCTTTTGTTTAGGACTTAAAGCCACAAAAGTGATTCTCTAGAATAGATTATCCAACTTCCCATACTATATAGGAATACTTAATACATTTATTATACTTTACATGTAGTGATCCAACCTTTCATTTAAGACTTTTTCTGATGAGGAACACATAATTTTACAAGATACTCCATTCCCTTTTGTAACTGAAATAATTGATATATTATCTTGAAATTTGTCAACTTCTGTCAATTGATCATTGCAACTAAAAGCTAAAAACAGTTATTATACCCTTTTTCTATCTTTCCTGTATCAAATCAAAATCCTCTCTTCTTTTCATGTGACATTATTTTAAAGCATTCATGGTCACCCACATCAAGAAATGCTCCAAATTGTCAATATACCTCTTAAAATCCAAAATCAAGAAGTAGTCATTAGTTAATAAACATTTATTGAGCACCTACTATTTTCCAGGCAGTGTGCTAAGCTAGAGATTCAAATAAGTAAAAGCCAGTCTGAGCCCTCAAGAAGCTTACAATATAATAGGGGAAAACAATACATTAAAGGGAGATGAAAAAGGTGTGAATGAAGAAAAAGGAAAAAAAAGCTGATATTTATGGAGTTAAAACCAAGCCAAGCAACTGATGGGAAATTAAGTTAGCTGGAAATTTTTGATCCTTCTACAATGGGAGGCTTTGGGAGGACTTTATTGCTTTTCCCTCCAGTCTATGCATATATAAATAATCTGATTGATTAAGAGTATAATTATATCACTTCAATTTTATTCTCCCTAAACTATGTCATTGGTCCATGATCACATTCTAGACATACACTTCCACTAGTGCATGTTTGTGAGCATTTAAGGTAGTAGCCACCTAATGTTGCCTAAAGCGTATAATATTCTTGTAAGTAACCAAAAACAAAACAAAACAAAACAAAAAAACTATATACTTTTCTTGCATAAACTGCTGGTAACACATCTCCCTTCTGCAACTGACTTTTGAAATTCAAACAAAAGATTTGACATTCATTTCCATTAATTCTCGACTTATGAGTTTGGGCCCAATCTTCTATCCCTCAGAGATCTTTTGGAATCTTTATTCAGACATCCAGTAATTTATGTACTCCTGTCAGCACTATGTCATATGAAAAAAAATTGATTTATACTATGTACAATAATAGACAACAGGGAATGAAACTTACTGCACAAAACTAGAAACATCCTCCCAGTTTCACAAAAATCAAATAATCAACACTTTACATAATATTCTTCAGGTAGGTACAAATCCACCAAACTATTATTGTTTCCCTTCCACTGCCCCAAGAATGTTAGGGGCATTGAGCAAGCATTTTCAAATATATTTTAGTCAAAGCATAATTATTCTGGAAGGGATCTTAGAGGTCTCAGCTAAAATCAAGATATATGCTATCTATGGCATTACCCTGGTGCAACAAATCTACTAAACCCAAGCAGTGGGTGGGAGGGAGAGAACAGGAGAGAGAAGGTATGGTTTGCCATGGTTCTTAGTGAAGCTGAGCCAGTTCAAAATGATTGCTACTTCCTTTTATAAGTGTTCATGCCATCTATTTAGGAATATTTTGTTGAATTTTGCTCTGTTATGAATATCAAATCCTCGCTCTAGTTTATAGTATATACTATTAGTGCCAAACTCAAATATTAACTGTGTCACTATACCATACATAAGGATCTCTGTGGTGTACACATTGACTAAGAAAACTACATGTTAACATTATTTATATTCTATTGTATTTTTAATTTTGTACTTCCCCATTTTATTTTGATTTGGTTCAGGCCACATTGGGCATGTTGCAGGCTACAAAATGTGACAGAGGGTTTGACACCTCTGGTATGTATCATTTCCTTTTCATTATATATGGTCATCTCAAGTCTTCTGGCAACTTTTTGTTCTCTCTGATTTGCCAAGTGTTAATTCTCAAGGATTAATAATCTATAATCACATTTACAAGTTCCTTTTTTACTCCCATATGCAATTTTGTGAGAATCTAATGTAATTAAAACCTAATTATATATATACATAATATATATAATTATAATATATAATATATATTATATAATAATATAATATATAAATATATAATAAATATATGTATAATTAAAACCTGCTAAGTTGAACTGAAAATTTCTAGGTGCTCTTCAATTATACCCGTATATATAATGGGGAGAGGCAGTGTGGCATCATAGATGCTGTGAGCCTTAAAGTCAGGAAGGCCTTTTTTAAAGGCCTTTTACTAAGCAGTGAGTATTTGACAAGTCACATCATCTCAATACCCCAGGCATTTTCTAAAACTATAGGTTTCAGTGGAGGGAACTGACCATGCCAAGTATTGCAGGCCTAAAAATATAGAAGAGTCTTGGGGAGGTGGAAGGTAAGGAAAGGAAGGAAAGGAGAAAGAGAAGAAAGAAGGGAGGGAGAGAAGGCAAGAGGAAGAGGAAAGCAGAGGAAAGGAGGAGAGAGAATATTCGTTAATTTTTCTAAAAATTTTTACTTAAAAATTATGTCCTCAGTTGAACAGTGGGGAAACAAAGTAACGTTTAAATAGTTCTGCCTTATCTCTGTCATCTAGTAATATTGTACCATTTTGCCCAAGCAATAGTATCATTGCTTCTTCATTTATTTCATTGGGGTGGAAATAGACAAATGTTCCTGTTTTCTTAACCCTCCATTAAGGTATATCATGAAGCCTTCTTATACTATAACAGTGACTTCAGGTTCGCAAAGGCCATTGGAAATAAGAATAGTTTGTTGATGAGCCTGAGCCAGAAGAAGAGCTGAAACTACGGTTGTGTGATCAAATGTGTTGCTACTTTGGAATTCTTGTTACATGTTAATTTATTAAGTTTTCATTCAACAAACACATTTATAGACTACTACGGTATGGGAGGAATTAATTCACTCCATTTAAGGCATACAGCAGCAGAAAGGGTTTAAGGCTTTGGTAGTATCCAGGCTAGCTATTTGATGTCAGGACTCCTGCTATGGGATTTACTCAGATGAAAAGCTACAGTTTCTCTGAAGCATCATTTGACATGTTGCATTAATCCCTTTACATCTATTAATTGCATGGAATTCTCTGATCCAGCCAAATCTAGCTGATCCTACCTCCATAGCATTTGTCAATCTGTCCCCTTCTCTCCACTTAAACAGTATAGACATTCATTCAGGTTGTCTGTCTATATCTCTCAAACAGAATGGTACAACAGCCTCTTAATTGATCTTACTGCCTCCAACCTCTTTCCTTTCCAAGTCTTTCTACAGACCAACAAATTGATATTCCTAAAAAAATTACTACAAACATTCCCACACCCACCCCACCTCCCAAAAGCAAAAACCCTTCAATAGCTTCTAATTGCCTATGTTGTTGTTTAGTCATTCAGTCATGCCCAACTCTTTGTGCCCCCATTTGGGGTTTTCTTGGCAAAGATACTGGAGTGGCTTGCCATTTCCATCTCCAGCTCATTTTACAGATTGGGAAATGGAAGCAAACAGGTTCTTGACTAGCCCAGGGCCAAATTGCTAGTAAATTTCTGTGTCTGGGTTTGAAGTCAGGCCCAGTGTGCTATCCATTGCAACACCTAACTTCCCTAATTGCCTTTGGACAAAATAAAAGCTCAGTCTAGACACAATCTAGTCCCTTCCTACCTTTCTAGTCTTATTGCATACTGCTTCACTTCACATTCTAATAAAAGTAGCATGCTTGCAGGTATCTAGAAGGAAGAATGGATAGATTGCTGTACGCAGAGTCAGGAAACAAAGTTTGAATCTTGTTCTAGTCATTTACTAATCATGTGACTCTTGGCAAGTCAACATCTCTCTAAGCTTCAGCTTCCTTATCTATAAAATTGGGATAATAGAACCTACCATAAAATTTGTTGTGAGGGTTAAATGAGATAATGTATGCAGGGTGATTTGCAAACCATAAAGTGATATATAGATGCTAGTTATTATAATTATTTATTACATAAGACATTCCACCTTAACCTTCCCATGTCTTTTCTCAAATGTTTCCCCATGTCTGAAATGTACTTCTTCACCTCTCTTTGGAAGAATTACTAGATTCCTTCAAAGCACAGTTCTGGTGTGACATCCTAATTGTCCCTAGTCATTAGAATGCTATGCTTCTCAAATATGCACTATTGTGTATAGCGGATGTGTTAAATTTTCAGTCAGATCATCTGTGTTCAATTCCTTACTTTGACACTTACTACCAGTGTGACCTTTGCCAAGTTATCTAACTTCAGTTTCCTTCCCTCCTCTTTCCTGTAGTATTTAGGCTCCCTTAGGGCAGCGACTGTTTGATGTTTTATGTTTGTATCCCTAGAAACTACTGTAGTACTTGGGACCTTGTAGATGCTTAGGAATTTGGTAAATTTGTTAAGTCTATAAACAAACTAGAACCCAGGTATTTTTATTCTTGTTATGTGTTCTTTTCATAATATAAAACCACAGCAGGTAGAAATTAGTAAACATTTGTCGAATTAAATTTATTCTAATACAATATATAGACTGAACTATTTTCTCCTCATGCAGATGGGTTAGTCTGCCCCAATTCAAACTGCAAATTATGATACTTAAACTCTGAAGAACAGAATGGAACATTGTGACACAAAAATTGAATAAATTTAAGCTATTGATTTACCGAGTGTAAAGACATATCTGTTAGACTATCTTTGTTTCAACTATATTTCCTACAATTCAAGGCATTGTATTTAACTGAAATTTGTTTATCTTTGAAAGTAGCAGAGTAGACATTTTCTCCAATCCCCATGACCTCTCGAGCCTCTCCAAAACAGAAATATGCATCAGAGAAAATAACTTCAGCTGTTTTCATGGTCTTAGATACCTAGAATCCAAAAGAAGGTTTAAAAATCCCCCCAAACCCAGAGACTGATGCTCATAGACCCTGAGCTAACAAAGTACCCCTTTACCACTTTCTATGCTATTGGCAGTGAGGCTGCACTAGGAGCCCCACCTTTCCTCCCTCTTCTCAGTGCCTTTGAGACCCCGACTCCAGATTGCAGATAATTGCTCAGGCCTCAACAGCCTGCTTGACCAAAGCCCATCAGAACCCAATAGCACTGGTGCCTGGGGATACAAACTCTGCCCTGAGGAACAGAGAGAGAGGAACAGGCTACCAGAATGGGTAGGGAGGGAATCTGTGAAGCATTCTACAAGCCTGAGGAAAAGAGCATAGCATCCAGCTTGGGCTAGTTCTGATCACCTTAAAGTCACTTGGGGTAGAGAGTCATACTGATAAACTATGAAATGCCCATCACTGGAGGAGTCTGAGATACTTTGAGTCCGACCACAACTAGAGGGGAAGGAGTCAAGAAATGAGTAATAAGAAAAATAGAGGAGTGGGGAAGGGGAGGAGATTGAAAAGTACTAAAGATTTCAGGAAAAAAATGCAAAGACCTTGAACATAAATAATTCAACAGGGAAAAATTAATTTTCAGGTCTAATAAATAATTTAAGGCATCTGTGAATAAATACTAAAAAGAAAAAAAATGATCTAACACTTAATGAAACAGAGGACCTGTGGAACTTGAGGAAAACATGGAATCGCAACACTCTGTTCTTGAGTGGTTTAAAAAAAAATGAAAATTTTTGAGTGCAGAATTTTTGTCTTACACAACAAAAATAATAGCACAAAAAAACTTAAATCTTTGATAACAAGGCTCATCAAAGACACAAAAGAGAGAACAATGGATTGGGAATGTAAATAGAGCTGATGGACAACCTGAAAGAAAAGATGCAAAAAGCAATATTATTAAGAGAAAATATACTCACTGCTCAAACAAAACATACTGAACTTGAAGACAGGAAGAGCAGACACAACCTAAGGATCATAAGTCTCCCAGAAGCACACAAGACAAATCTGCATATCTTCTAGAATAAATTAAATTTTATTTTTGCCATAAAACTTAAAATCCCTTGTTTGTTTTAATCTCATTATTTCTAATTATATCCATATTTATTCAATAAAATATACTACATTTAATACTAAAGTTTTAATAACTTTTATATATAGTCATGCGGTTTTAATATACTTATTTAGGGTCATATCCTACAGCTTTTATTTCTATCTCACACTGGAATTGCATGTTGCTTAATCAACATCAAAACATGTAAACCTCATCTCAAAAATCAGTTTTCCCCTTATTATTGATTAGGAGCTACCTGAAATTACTTTGTTTGGGTTTTTTTGGTAATAAAACTACAAAGTTTAAAGTTGTATGGCTTTGTGCAAGACATTTGACATTTCTAGGACGCATTTTCCTCAGTTGTAAAAATTAGATGATTATATGAAACATATCAACAATAACATTATTAAGGGCAAGGCTGAATAGTCATGTTAATATTCATAATACAAATTTATATAACCATTTCTTTATTCATCTTTTCCCAACTTTCTGTTTTCTTTTTATATTCACAAGCTTTCCCTCTAAGTTTAATTGTAAAATCAACCAATTGACAATTATATCCAAGATATTCATCAGACACCCTGGAGATAACAAAATAAAATCCAAAAGCATTGCCCTCAACCCTAAATAACTCACAATATGCATGAAAGAAAATATAAAGAGATTAGAAGTGAAAGAATAATTAAAGACCAAAGGAAATTATATGCTGCTAAATCCTATAATCCTAGTCCTTTAAACTTTGCTTTGTTACCTTTCTTCAACTCTAGCCCATAAATAATTTCTTTCTTAACTGCAACTGCTTCATCTTATTTTAGACTGTTATTAACAAATGATTCACTTCCTCCTCTATTTTACTGTTAGGTCTCTTCAGACCTAATAATGCTCATGAAATTATCCAGCATTATCTCTGTTCAGGGTCTTGAAAAATGAAGTTGGTTCTGTAGGCATTGTATTTCAGGTCAATGACCTTTAATATGGACTGTCAGCAACTAGAAGAACTTCCTGTGGTAAGTGGAAGAATGGGGGAAAATAATTTAATTTAGCATCAGAAAATGAGAAGAATATCTGATTTAGCACAAGTGCTGAAGATATCCAACCAGTGCAGGTCTAAATATACAATAACTATCAAAAATCAAGCAAACCTGTGCCTTTCTGTTCTACATAATGTTTCCTTCCTCCCTAAATACTTCTGAGGACACCTGTGTTGGAGTTTCACAAATACATCAAATTATCCAAACTCTCTACATAATGATGACCCTTAACAGTGTAGGTCAAAAGTTTGATATGACAAACCAGAGTCCTTTGGGACACACTTTCCAGGATAAGTGAAAATAAAATTAATTTGTGATGATGATATGTTTTCCTGTCCTCAGATCGTCTGTGACTCAGTGTTTATGCTTCTACTCTTTCTTTTCCTTCCTCTTTTAGACAAAGCATATCATGAAAATTTCCCCAGGGATTAGAAAATTCAGTGAGTAAAATTGTATATTTTTAAAATTCCACAGCAATTTTTATTCTTGAACAACAACACTTCTAACAATTTTGTTTTTTAAAATGATAGATATACCATGCAGTGAATGAGTGATATAAAATGTGAATAGGAGAAATGTTCCATTACTTTATGCAACATCACAGCAGTGTATTTTGTTATATATTGTTACAGTCTTGTTATCTATCATTTATCTATATATCTATCATCTACCTATAATCTATCATCTTTTATTCTTCCTTTTACCGTCATCTTTCTCTCTGTCTCTGTCTCTCTGCGTCTCTGTCTCTCTGTCTCTCTCTCTCTCTTCCTTCCTCCCTCTCCCCCCCGCTCTCCCCCTCTCTCTCTAATACTAGCTGTGTGATCTTGGGCAAGTCACTTAACCACAACTGCACTGCCTTACCCCCTCCAAAGAAAAAGAAAAGAAAAAAAAAACCAATATGTCCCTGGAGAAATTATTTATCCTCTGACTGCTTTAGTTTCCTCAACTATAAAACAGGGATAATCAGAGTACCTAGCCCCCAAACTTTTTGTGGGAGGCCAATGAAATAATATTCGTGAAGCACTTAGAACAGCATTTGGTACCTAATTGGTACATAATAAATGTTTATTTCCTTCCTTTCTCATTTTACTATGATTCTTTATTTGTCAATCTTCAGATGATTCTTATCATAGCTATTAATACACTATCCTCAATCTCTCTAATCTTATTCTCATACCTTCCCCATCTCTACCTACCATACTTACATACTCTAGTAAGATTGGTAAAATTATGTATTGAATTCTTCAATATTAAATGTGGTAACACTATCCTTAAGCTGTGGTCCAACATCATGACAGGACCTTAAGTTCCATAAATCAATCAAGGCAAAAGAACTCTACAACATTCAAAAGTTTAAAAATTACTGTTCTAGGTGATTGATTGTTGTCATAATGATAATGAGTATGAGGGAAAGTTGCATTAGTTTCCTGCTAGAATCCATGATAGCATGTGATAATTAAGCATGCCAATTGTCAACTGTGAAGCAATGTCTCTACAGGTAAAGTACTATAAGGTGCTATTCCAAGAAAGAAACTCCTTAGACATGACAGGATTGATGGCCTTAGAACTCAGTATTCACAGATTCAGACAATTGAATGCTATACTGTAAGTCATCTGACCCTAAATTAAACAACTTCTAAAGCATTCCTGACAAGTAGTCATCTCTGCTCAACTGAGTTTTTTGGTGAAAGGTAACCAATTCCTTCAGGCTAGACATTATACTTGTAGATAAGTGTAAAGATTTAAAAAAAACTGCCTCTACACACTCTAAATATGCCTTTCTGCAACTTCCAATCACTAACTTTAGTTCTTCCCTCTCAGGTCAAGCAGAACAAGTGTGTTCCCTCTTCTAAGTGACAATTATTTTAAAGAAAGACAGCTACCACATCCCCACAATGCTTTTTTCCCCTTTTCCAAACAAAACATCCAAAATTTCTTTCATGGATCTTCATATGTCTTGTCTCTAGTTTCATCAGTATCCTGGTCTCCTCCCTACATATCCCCCACATTATCATTTTCCTTCTTAAATGTGGCATCCAGAAGTCAATGCAATAGTTTGTACAATCTTACTAGGGCATGATGAAGTAAGGACTCTCACTTCTCCAATTCTGAACAGTATGTTTCCTTTAATGCAACCTGAACTCAACTTTGTTGTTATCATTGCTTTGTCTTACTATTGATTCATACTGATCTGGTAAGTCCCCAGAAGTCTTTCATGTGAACTTTTGTCTAACTCTGCCTCATCCATTCTGTACTTATACAATTAATTTTTAAGATCAAGTACAGGGCATTAAATTCATCTGTATTCAATTTCATGCTATTAAAATTTGGTATATCACCCTAGCTCATTATATGTTTGATGATTGTGATTTTATCAACCAGTGTTAGCCTTTCTTCCAAGGTATGAGTCATCTGAAAATCTGACAGCATGCTGGCCGTGCCTAAATTTAATTAATTTATATAAATGTTAAAGAGGACAAGGCAAAGGATAAATCTGTGAGCATTCCATAAGAGACTACCCTCTAAATTGTATGAACGCACTGCTGAATATATTTTTTAAGTTTCTTTGGTTCATATGTCCAAAACAACCTAAATTTCTGATTATTTAACCTACATTTCTCCATCTTTCTATCACAAACAACATGAGTCTCTATAGTACTTGCTGAAATGCATACATTATTTCAACCAAATTCTTCAGCTCTAAGAGTTTACCAACCTTATCAAAAACAGAGCTGAGTTTAGTCCGACATTACTTGTTCTTGTTTAAGTCCATGAGCCTTAGCAATCACTACTCCCTTTCTATAGGCCCATCCCCAAATATAGCTTACAGTTTTGCTAGGACTCAAAGTCAAGCTTATAAGCCTATATCTTAAAATAAGAACAAAACAAAAAAATCTTCCCTCCACCACTTTTAAAAGGTTTACCTTTTTCCAACAGAATGTTTGCCATTCCTTGTAATTTTTCAAAGTTCATTCATAATGACAAATTAATTACATCCACCATTTAGCTCCTTTAGAGCCTTGGGAGGTAAAGACAGTGACAACAATAACAACTAGAATTTATATAGCACTCTAAGGTTTCCAAAGTACCTTAGAAATAGTTCATTTTATGCTCAAAACAACCATGAGAGGTAGGTGCTATTATTATGCTCATTCTCATCAATGAGGAAACTATGGCATACTAAAATATCTAAGTGATTTGCTGTGAATCTAACTAATAATTGCCTGAGACTTGATTTGAACTAAGGTCTTTCTAACACAAGTGCTTCATCTCAGTGTAGTGACAAACTCCCTGACATTAGGTGCTTTTCATTTGCATGATATGTGCCCCTTTAGAAGGAATCATTTCATTTGTCTTGGGATTCAATTAACTATTTACCATTTTTGTGTTCTCTTTGCTGTGGTCCAAAGATCAAACTAACAGTCAGAAGCAAAGTAAGAGCTTTATAAAAACTTATGGTTAGTTCCTCTTATACTGAACTGGATTACTATGGCAACAGTGCATCATGAATAGGCTAAAACCTATTCATGATGGTCCAATTCCAGCTCCTATTCCCTGCTATTGACACCAACACATGGTGAACTCTGCTTCATAATGATAGGAGCTGAGATTGGAGGATAAAAATACATCATAGCTATGAATACTTGACTGTCACAGCCTTTTTTCTGTGACAGTCTACCACTTAAAAGTTTTGTCTTCTTCCCATTCACAACTATTATCACCCAATGCATTCTGAGCAGTGGTCCTATGTATTATTTCACCTTCTCTTCCCCAGCACTATGTAGATCAGTAGGTAGATGTCAGGTAGATAGATAGATAGATAGATAGATAGATAGATAGATAGATAGATAGATAGATAGACAGATAGACAGACAGACAGACAGATGCTATATATGTGTGTGTATGATATGAGATAATACCTGTAAAATGATCTGTCCAGAAGTAATATTTTGGAATGTGGGAAGAATGAAAATGATGAATGTTGCTGCATCTGAAAACATTTTCAGTTAAATAGAGGCATGTCCTGAAAAGCTAAGCTGAAGAACAAGACTTGTTCCCATTTATATTAACAGTAAAGAAATATACTCCATAAGAATTATTTTGTGTTTTTCTTAAAAATTTTGTCCGATATCTAGGCTTTCCAAGAGCTCTGAAATATAATAAATATGTTCCCAAGAATTTTTCACTGCATAAAACTCTAAAGATGGTCTCCTCATATTTTATATAATCTGCTTTTGGTTTATTGGCTATTATTACATAAATCACTACTGAAACATTATTAGGGAAATATGAAAATTTAGGCACAGAATGGCAATATTCTCTGTTGGTTAGTTCAAATTAACTTATATTGGGTTTTACTAATAGTGGTACCTCCAAAAAGTTCGTTTCACTTTTTGCATTTTATCATCATTTTTTGTGCTTTGTAATCATTTCCTTAAAAAAAAGACCCCTGCTTCTCAACTTAAAAGTTTTAGAGGAAATTAATGTGTTTGAATTTAGGAATGATGTCAATGGAAATAGTTTTTTTTTTTTCTGCATAATGCGTATAAGCTTTGACATCATATGTTTAAGTAAAATACAGCAACATGCAATGAAATGAAATTATTGTCAAGAAAGTCTCTTAATTACAACATTAACAACCATCACTTCTGTTTCTAAGGGGAAGGGCTCAACGGTATTATAACAAATTTAAGGAAAAATTTCTTAACAAACAAAATGTATTACCTTCACTAATATAGATCTGTAGTGGCCTCTGTTCTCCAAAGATATTTATCTTTCTCGACCCATACAGAAAATAAGAGATGTTACAAGAGGCTTATTCAAAGCAAGTCTCAAATCATAGGGAACTCTCAGCCTCACTAAATCAGGATGTGTTTTTGTAAAATGTTTGCATTAAGTAAGCAGCTCCCATGACACTTTCCATTTCTTTAAAAAAAAAAATAGGAGAGATTGCTAAACACAACACTCTTGAGAGCAAGTGCTTTGAATGGCCTACATTTCTTGCATATTTCCCCATTCACCTCAATAATATAAACAGGATGTCCAACACACTGCTAGACACATAGTTTGAATTTAATAAACTTTTGCTAAATTGAAGAGAAATAAGATGATTTTTTGTTCATTTAAAATCTATTTCAAGCGATTCAGAAAGTCTAAAAATTATTACACTTCCTCGGACATAGAAATATGCCTTAACAATGTTCCTGATCGAAGCAAATCATAAATATGTAATAAAAATTCAATATTTTCAAACATAACATAGTAGGTCAAAATATGCTTTTAATAATTTAGCATTCACTCAATTACTTAACTTTTAAAGGAAATTTACTTTATAAAGGAATCTTTACCTGTTTTGAAGAAGTATATTATTTCAAAATAAAAGGTATCAATGTGGCTTTTTTAATAGAAACAAGAAAGAGAAGAATGTTTTACCAAAGAGGATCTTTGACCTAGGAGAAAAATTATTCAGAGGTATATTAAAACATGCATTTTAAAGCACTTAATTATTTTTTTGTTTCTTCAGCCACTTTTAAAACTTACATCCAAAAAAGTAATATTTAGGTCTGTTTTATGGACAGCTATGTGGATTAAGGGATAGGCAATAACCTAGATAGAAAGGGGAAATGAAATAGACAGCGTTGTTTTAAGAGAAGCAATGAACATAGTCCATTCCACAGGACAAGGATCAGAGCCATTTATTTTCATTTTTTTTCCATTAATTAAAACAATGCTTATTGTGCCTACTTAGGGCTGACACAAAAGGTAGGTCAAAGGGCAGGTAAAAAGATAAGCTAGAGATCCTAACACAAAGATGAAAATTTCACGGAAATCATTGAGCCGTAGTGCATGAGACTCATAAGTGGGATGTCTTCTGGAGACATTTAGATAATATGGTACAGGGGAAACAGCATTTTCTCTGGAGGCAAAGGGCCTAAGTTTAAACAGTGCCTCTAATATTTACTGTCTCTTGTAACTCTGGGAAATTCACTTAAACTCCCTAGCCCTCAATTTCCTCATCTGTAAAATGAAATAGTTACATTAGGTTGTCTTTAAGGTCTCTTCCAGCTCTAGTTCTATTATCTTATGATTAACTAAAATATAATTGCTGCATTTTTTTGGAAATGACTGCATGAAAGCATTGAAATTGCTAATACATTCAGACATGATTTTTATTTCAACATTATCCTACCTCATCTACAACACTAGCCTTATGTTTATGTATTCTAAAATTGCAAAGATGTGTTTGGTTGTTGTGCCAACATTAAACTTGCAGATCAAACAGTAAAAAAATTTGAGAGGAAAGGAACAGTGTTACCAATTACATGGAAGCCCAGTCACCCTCCTCTAGATATTCTCTAGCTTGTCAATGAACTTCCAAAAATGCTGAACCCAGTATTCAAACACAATATTTAGGTATGCCTTAACCAGGACACAGTACAGTGCAACTATTACCTCCCCAGGCCTGGACATTATGTGAGAGAAGAATGGTTGTAAGATCAGTCTGGAATGATTTTAGAGCCAACTTATGAAGGCCAAGAAGGACAGCTAAAATAGCAATGTACCCTTAGGGAGTGATAAGAGGCAGTATGTGCAAGGCAAGTTAAACCACCATCACCAAACTACACTTAGACTTTGATGTAAAAATCCAAGATTCTTAGTTTCAGGGATGTCTATTGGAAGTCATAGAGAGAAAACATACACACATGACACACATACACACACACACAGAGTTCATACTCTCAAGAAGCTCACATTCTAATGGGGGATATAACATGCAAACAACTATATGCATACAATATCATATCCAGTGTATATGGGAGATAATCTCAGCAGGAAGGCATGAGCAATGAGTGGGTACTTGGAAAGACTTCTGGTAGAAGGAGGAATTTATCTGAGTCTTAAAGGAATCAAGGGAAGCCATGAAGCAGAAGTAAGGAGAGAAAACATTTCAGGCCTGAGGGAAAGCTAGTGGAAAAAATGTGGAGTCAGGAGATAAGAGTGTCATGTGCAAGGAAGAACAAAAAGGCCATTATAACTGTATCAGAGAGAAGGAGAGAGAGACAGAGACAGAGAGAGAGAGAGAGAAAGAGATAAAGAAAGAAATTGAGGATCTGTAAAAGGCTTTACATATATTGCCTCATTTGCCTCCCAACAACCCTAGCAGTTAGGTGTTAGGATTATTCTCACTTTATAGAGGAGAAAACTGAAGCTCTGTGTTGTAACAATTTGGCTAGCTGCTGTCGTGGGGGTAAAAGACCAACACAAGCCCAACAACAAGAATGCTGCCAGCACAGGTTCTTTTGATCTGCTTTATTAACGAAAACAACGTTAAGGGGATAATAATCTTACTTCAACCCAACATGTACATATAAACTCATTTAGTTCAGGAGGAAAAGCCAGCAACCTGAACTACAGAGCAAATACAAACAAATACAATATAAACAGACCAAATCACAATTTGTAGTTACCAAGAAACCATTAACATCTGGAGTGACAAGCCAGGAGGCTCTTAGAGCAGCTGTCCAGAGTCCCACGCCAACACTCCTCCAGGAGTGAGAGCCCCAAGGGAGAATGCCAACCTCTGAGTTTATATATCTGGTTCAGGGTCAAAGGTGAGTCACACATGTGACTCACCCACCTGACCTAAAAGCATCACAAAAATGCTACTTAAACCCATGTAGTCTAAAAGCCTCTGATGTCACAAACATGTTATTCAAACCCACGTAAACTGGCTTTCCCTTGAGGCAAGGAGATCATCAAGGACTCCTAATTTAATCAAGGAAACAAAGGCCAAACTCTTCAAAGGCACTTGATTGAGTAAGTGCTAAAAGCCCTCCTTAATTACCAATACACTCTGTTAAGGGACTTACAAGTTATGAAGTATCCCTGAGAAGACCCTAATCTAGATCTTCCTGACTCTAAATCCAACTCATTGCCCACTAATCTGTGCTGCCCTTCCCTATCAGGGTTAATGGAAAATAACACTTAATAAGGAGCAACACTTACAAAAATACCCTTACCCAAGTCACTGTGAGGTGTTTTGGTTTGTTTTTTTGCTTTTTATTTGTATCCCCAATGCTTAGAATAGTGCCTGGCACACAGTAAGTGCTTAATAATTGTTGATTGGTTAATACTCCCAGTAGGTGCTTAGAACAGCTCTTCAACACATGATACCAACTGCAGCTACCCAGAAGTCTCAGCACTTACTCAAAATCACATCTTTCAGTTTTCTTATCCAGGCAATTAACTGACTGTCCTGAACTCCCATCTTAGTGATGAAGCAGAGAGTAACTGAAGGAATTCCCTATCACAGCAGAACACGTAGAGTCTTTCTGAATTATCATTCTAATTCAGTGAAGACCATGGTATCTCCCCTACTTTATATTGTCAATCTCTGACTTAAAAAATATACCCAGGATTCAGGATCACATCCTGCCCCATTCATCTCCAAGACAGTCTCCTTCAGTGACTTGGAGTTGGGACAGCATGACATCATAGGATTAGGTCCCTTAGCCCAACATTTGAAGCAACTGAGGCCCAGAAAAGTTATGTAACTTGTCCAAAGTCATACAGGTAGTAAATGGCAGAGGAGATTCAAACCTAGGTCCTCTGATACCAAATCTAGCATTCTCTCCACTACATCTTTGTAGGCTAATGTTCTCTTTTCCCCATTTCCTTACTAGGGTGTTGCCAATCTGCATCAGTATGACCCACAAACCTTAAAAAAGTCTCTCAAGCTATACTTGTCCTTCTGGGCACAATTAGGTAGAGATTACTGAAGTTACACAGGCTTATTTTCATCATTTCTTGGGTAGGATAGGTTAGCCAAACATTCCCAGGAATTATGCACCAAGAGATTGAGGAAGGGGAAAATTATTCAGTCCCCATTCTAGTTTGAAGGTAGGGAAGGAAAGAAAGAGAAAATAAACACTAAAGAATGGCTAAATTGAACTTGAAATGCTTTCAGGAAGGCAAGATAATCCTAAAACATACTGTTGATGCATTCTATAGTGCTGAATGAGAATGCCTTTCCCTCTTTCCTTTTTTTTTATTTGATTCCCTTCACATGTAATCATATGTGTAAAAGGTCTTAGCTTCTACTTCTTTCCTTCTTTTAAAGGTCAAAGATAGCCAATATAACTCATAGTAAGACAATGATGCCAGGTTTTTTTGGCTAGATTTGTTATTTCATTGATACAGTGAACTCTCCAATGAGAAAATTTCTTCTACCAATGGAAAGTAGCAATAACTCAGTGACTTGAAGACAGAATGTTGCTTGGAGCAATGCAAGGTTAAATGACGTGCCCAGGGCCACGCAGCCAGTCAGAGTCGGAAGTAGTATTTCAGTAGTCCAGTAAAATTTTTGTCAGTGATGGGCACGCCAAGGAATATAAGCAGATTTTATTCCCTACCTACAGTATTTTGTCTTCTTCCTTTTTCTTCTGTTTTTTTTTTTTAAAGAATGGCTCCCTAGGAGAAGGGGAGGAAGAAATATGGGAGGAAATTTAGGTGATTTAAAAAAAAAGTATCAATAGTAATTTATTTTTAAAAAGCTTTACAAGCTCACCAATTCCTAATGAATAAAGCTTTGATAATTCCCCATAACAGTGCTTTGCACACAGTAGGTACCTAACGAATGTTTATTCATTAACCTAGGAATAAATAAAACTTCAATCTTCCTGTATCATCTCTTGTACATTTCTCTCCTCTTCGTATGCCACCCCTAAGATGCCCAGTACCCTCTAGCTACATAATCCTATGGGAATACTGTGGCTAGAGCTTCTTAGGCTATATCTACCCTTCCCATCTCACCCTCCTCTACCAAAATCAAAATATACTTTTCAATATGGCCCATTTGCAAGGCTCTGCTAGGTGATTTAAGGACATAAGTCATAAGTGTGGAAATTCCAAATGAAATAGAAAGTGTCTTTGACAAAAAGAACAACTTGATAATGATAGAATTTATGACAAACTTATTATAGTGAGTTTGAAATTCTATGTCTATCTTTCATCATTGCCCCTCAGATCTCATGACAAGCACCTACCCTAAGATTGATCAATCACCTACTACAAAAGCTAATAGTACTTTAGGATGAGTCATGAGAAGCACAGTGCCCAGAATAAGGGGAATTATATTCTGTCCTGGTAAGGTTGTTCTTGAGCCTTTTGCTAAATCTGTGCCACATTTTTTGAAGAATACTGAAAACCTGAAATTCTCCAAAAGAATAACATCTAGGTGGTAGAGGTATGAAAATAAACCCAAAAAAGAAATAATTGGAGGAACTCTGAATTTCTGCCTTAGAAAAATGAAGATTTGAGGCAATATAACTGCTCTCTTTAAGTGCATAAGGGGATGTCATGTGGAAAACTAATTAGACTTGACCTGGTAGGGAAATGGGAACAATGAATGAATTGAAAAGAAGAGGATGTAGATATATTTATAGAAAAATTTTCTAACAATCAGATATATACAAAGTTGTAACAGCATGACTGTTAGTGAAAGGTCTAAAGATTGATATCTGGAAACCAGTTGTAGAAACTGGTGATGATTAGCTTGGAGAATGAAATACATGGACACTAAATGGTGTCTGTTTTCAAGTTTCCAAGAGCTTTTATACGGAAAAGGGGTTAAACTTGATCTGCTTTGTCACAGAAGGCCAAATTAGGTTGTTCATTTAGGCTTAATGTAAAGAGAAAAAATCTTAACAATTAGAGGTTTTAAAAGCACTGGAGGTCATCAAGTAGAGGCTGGAAGATCTTTCATTGTTGATATGATAAAAGGAATTATTGGTTGTGGAGAGTGGGAGCAGGGGAGGGGAGGAATTCTTGAGACTGTATGCTATAGTGGGAATTACTCTTGAAGAGGTGTCAAGAGTGACCTAAGTTTGAATCATGCCTCTGATAATTAATAGCTACATGTCTATGCCAAGAATCACAAGAATTCTCTGAAACTCAGTTTCATTATTATTAAAATGGAAATAATGGCACCTGCCATACCCACTTCACAGAGTTGTTTAGTTTCAGTAGAAATGATGCATACGAAGTGTCTTGCAAACTTAAAATCCAATACAACTGATAACCACGTTATCTTATTCAAATTGAACTTCTTCATCCTTCTTTCTTGAAGGGGACCAGTGACATCAGGAACCTGACTTGCAAGTGAATTGGATTTAAGTGAGGCAGACCTGTGCATAGTCACCAGCCTCACTCTCTCCTCCAGAGCTATCTGGTTCCAATGGCAAAACACACATCAGGACGACTGGAGATGGCCACAGACACAGTGAGAGACCTTGGCCTTTTTAAGCTAAGGTCTTTCCCAGGTCTCATTTTGTCTGAGGCTATACCCACAGAGTGGTTAAGGTAAGAAATGAGGTAAAAGAAGGCCTCTTTTACCTCCTCAAAAAAGTCAGTCTGGGAGGGGAAGACACTCAGGGTTTCTAGCCAGAACAGAAACAATTGCTATTTACACTCTCTCTGAGCCATCAAAGCCCAAACAATGACCAATAGAGGCTTGGACTGGGACTTATCCTTGGCCAATCAGTTAGAGCCCGAGTAATTTGGGTTTAAGGCATAATCAAGTAGCTACATACTCAGTCTTAATCACTGAAACCGAACTACTTTAAAAACACACATACAATATAACTTGTAGGTAAATGACAGAAAATGATTGACTAGAGGAAATATAAGAAAATAATAGTCAGGCATTATAGTAGATCCTGATTTAACAGAATCATAAGAGGAAACAACACTTGAAGTCATCTCATTCAACACATACCTAAACAAAAATTCCCCCTCCAAAACGCTAGAAAAGAATGTATCCAACATTTTTGCTTGAATACCACCAGAGAGGAAGAATCTACTATCTTCTGAAGCAACTTCTCACTTTGGAGGTAGTTCTAATTGTTAGAATATTTTTTTTTACCTTACATCAATTCTAAATGTCCTTCTTTGAAATTACAATTACTTTTGTAAACTAAGACCAAGCAGAATAGATCTAAGCCTTCTCTATCATGACAGTTCTTCAAATTTTTAAAATCAACTATCATGACTTCCCCTTAACCCCACCAAATTTTCTCTTCTCCAGGCCAAACATCCCAATAATTTATATTCTAGAGGGTATGATCTAGAGCACGGGTTCCCAAAGTGGGTAATGTAGCCCCCTGAGGGGGGCATTGGGAATAGAGGGGGAGCAGTAGTAGCCTCAGGTGCAATTCAGGGGGGAGGTGGCACTGAATAAAAATAAGCCAGTAGTGGTAGAAACACAAGGAAATTTAAAAATTTTGAAAAACCCTCTGGGCATATTTCATCTGTTGTATAACAGAGTTAAAGTCATAGTGATTACATTAAATTCCAAATAAACACACAAAATGTAAGTTATAACCAATCTGTGGTCACGTTCACCAACAGGTCTTAACAAGCAAGTGTTGGCAGGAAAGCACGTCACACATTGTCAGAAAGTCCAGCATGTGTCAGCAGGAATATGTGTGTGTGTAATGACTTGTTTATAATATGTTACTATACAGTTACATGACCCAATATTGTGTGATCAACATTTCAATGCCAGAAAAAACTCCACAAATTTACAATAAAATTTTCAATTTAAGATGCATCATTTTTAAATATATATATATATATATATATATATATATATATATATATATATATATTTTGAAATGATACAAAATTAAAAAAAAACATTAAAAGGTTAAAGAAAAATTTCCAGGGGTTGCTGAGTATTTTTTTTTGAAAAGTGGGCAATAGGTTTTGTTTCCTTTTGTGATTCTGTTAAATCAGGATCTATTATAATGCCTGACTAATGTTTTCTTATATTTTGTCTAGTCAATCATTTTCTGTTATTTACCCACAAGTTATATTGTATGTGTGTTTTTAGGGTAGTTCAGTTTCAGTGATTAAGGCTAGGTAAATATGGAGCTACTTGATTATGCCTTAAACCCAAATCACTCTGGATCTCACTGATAGGCCAAACAAGTTCAGTAACTTCTGATCTAGATCGGATCACTCTGATCACTTGATGCCCTACAACCTATCATTGTCCTTTAAATTCAGTGCCCATAGCTGAACACAGTACTATAAATGTAGTCTCTCATCAAGGCAGAGCACAATGGGACTATCATTTCTGTAATGCCTGACACTGTAACTCTCTTAATAAAACCAAAGATCCCATTAGTTTTTTAATGGCTACACGACAAAGTTGGCTCAAATTGGCTTTCATCGAATAATCAAGCCATGTGCAATTATTACCAAGAAAGTCAACATAGCATAGTGTATTGCACAACTTTTTTAAGTGAGAGAAAGTAATCCTACTTTTACTGAAAAGAGTAGAGAAGATCAACAAAAGCAACAAAATCAATTATAGGAAATAAAATGGCTTCTCTAACTAAGAGATTTGTTAAATTTTGAAATCACTTGTGGAAAAAGCTGCAAAATTTCCTTCCTGGAGATCTTTAAGAGCAAGATATATTATTCTTTGTCTTGTGAAGGTCTGGAGAGCCCTGCTTCCAGTTACAAGAGTAGATCAGCTATAATTTCAGTGTTCTTTCTATTCGGTGTTCCTACTATTCTTAACAGATAATTCTTAAAAATATTAAAACCGGGGTTTGATGTATTAAATTGAATTACTAGGAGAGGCCTATTAGGGCTTAAAGTTACAGTAGCTAAATAAGAACCCTGCCAGCATCATAATGCTGCTGTGAAAATAAAAACGTAAACATTGTAAGGCTCATTTTCTCCTTTGCCAAGATGGGAATCCTCCCACATAGTCACACAAAATGAGAATTTGACACTGTAGCCTCCTTGTAAAATCAGCAACTGCCAAATATTGCTGCTACCCTTGCATATGGTAGGAATTAGTTTTCCAAAGAAATTTCCAACTCCAGGCTGCCGTTGACAAACTACTTTTATGAAAATGTTCGTACCTGGTTTCCTTGGTAAGGTTTATTACAATTTCTAAGGTTTAGTGTTTGAATCTAATCCACATAAAGGAAGATTGTCATAAACAGCTAAAGTCCTCTGTAAAATAAAGGGACTAAACCAGATGATTACTAAAGTCTCTTCTGCCTGCGACAGTCTATAGACAAAAAGATAAAAATAAATCTTTGAGAGGTTTGAAAAGCTTAAGAGATTCAAGACTTAAAAACATCACCAGTGCTGTCATAGGAACACACACACACACACACACACACACACACACACACATCCCGACTTGACTTTACAAATGCAGTTTAGACCTTTATTAAGACTTTACAGAGATAATATCTAGAGTAAAAGACCTCAATTGCAATGAGAGTGCTGGTTCTAGAATCAAAGAACCTAGATCCAAACCTCAGCATAGACACCTGGTGCTTGTATGACCTTGAACAATTTATTTAATCTCTCCAGCCAACAGTTTCCTCAATTGTAAATGAGATGGTTGGAGTCAATGGCCTCTCAAATCTCTTCTTCCTCTAAGTCTATGATCCTTTGAAAATTGCCCAAGTCCCTATGTGACTCTCCGAGGGTCAGTTTTGTCATTTAAAAATGAAAATATTAATATTACCCAGCATTTATGTAGCACTTCAAAGTTTACAAAACAATTACCTTACAAATGTTATCTCGTTTTATCATCCCAACAATTGTGGTAATTAGTTGCTATTGTGATTCCCATTTTACACGTGAGGAAACTAAGGCTCAAAGGGGTTACATGACTTGTTCAGATTAATGCAGCTTGTTAGTGTCTATAGCCAGATTTGAACTCAGGTCTTCCTGATTCCAGTCCCAGCACTCTATCCACTGCCCCACCTAGCTGCTCATGCTTCCTATCAATAGAGCTAAGAGAGGTGAGGCAATGTATGGAAAGCTGTCTACAAAATTTAAAGCAATATATAAACATGGGCTGCACTACACAGGGGCATTGGTGATTGCTACATTGGTATTCCTATTTATATGGCAACATGTCATGTTTGTTTTAGTGAAATGTTTGTGTTTATGGAAGAGACCTTATTTTTTTCCTTTAGTATTCTAAAGATCCCTTCTACTCAAATCACCTAAATTTAAAGACAGGTGATATTTAACTTTCATATTTCCCTTTCCTGAGCTATAATTGCATATCTCCAACTGCCTGCTGAACACTTGTATCTGAATGTCCCATAGGTATCTCAGATTCAACATGTTCTGAATCAAATGCAATCAAATTCTCTCTGAACCCACCACACCTCCTAACTTCCCTAACTAGGTTGAGGGCACCACAACCCTTAAAATCACTCAGATTTGCAATCTAGGAACCATCTTTGACTCTTTTATCTCACTTGCCTCTCTCCCCCCACAATGAATCAGTTGCCAAGTTTTGTCTACTCTACTTCTCAAGATCTCATGTTTCTACCTGATCCAGTCATACTACAAAGAACCTTGTTCAGGCCCTTATCACTTCTCACTATGACTACTGCAATTGTCTCTTCTTTGCTCTACCTATATCCAATTTTTTCCCCTTGCCAATTCATCCTCAAAATAGCAACAAAACTTATCTACCTAAAGGTCTGATTTGGTTGTATTCCTTAACTTCCCAAGAAGCTTCAGTAGCTCATGACACTGTTTTTAAGATATAATATCAATTCCTCTCTTTGATAGTTAACATCTTTAGAGGCTTTTGTGTAGTTCAATTGTTTTTCAGTCATGTCCAACTCTTTGTGACCGCTCTTCGGGTATTATTGGAAAAGATACTGGAGTGGTTTGCTATGATACTGGAGTGGTTTGCCATTTCCTTTTTCAGCTCAATTTACAGATGAGGAAGCTGAGGCAAATAGGGTTAAGTGACTTGCCCAGGATCACATAGCTCATAAATGTCTGAGGCTAGATTTGAACCCAGATCTTCCTGACTCCTGGACCAGCACTCTACTCACTGTGCTACTTAGCTGCCTACAGTCTATCTTCTCAGGTCGATTATACATTACTCTTCCTCATGGCCTCTATACTCCAGCCAGAGGCTTACTTGTTCCCCATGCACTAGATTCCATCTTCTACCTCTATAACATTGCAATGTCTGGACATCACATCTGAAATGCTCTCCTTTTTTTTTTTTTTACCTGGTACAATTACTAGACATGTAGCATTTGTTTAATAAATATTTGTTGGACCAATTAACTTGTCATAGAAGGACATGTTAGCGTATTACACTGCATGGTTTTACTTTGCTTTGCCATGCAATATGCTATGACAGCTTAGAGAAGTACCTTCTTTGATTCATTATCACATCATGAAGGCAAACCTGGATTGTCAAAGGCTATTCCAGTCATGAATTTCCCTGGCTGGGAAGAGTTTGCTTATAGGAATAGTGATGATCTGTCTATAAATCTTGTGAGAACTTAGGCTCATCTAAGCTCAGTGAGCGTTGTAATCCTGTTGGCTGAAACAGTATCAACAAGCTACAAGTCATGTCTACAAATTCAGTGAGTATTTGCACTTAGATTTAAAGTATGCATGGTATATTTCTATTAAGAATACTTCTTGCCTTGCTTATCAGCCAAAATATTGCTCTCAGAATGTAAAAAACAATGTTTTATTATTCTGTCAATAGGAAAATCGAGGCCTAATCCATACTTTTGTCTGAAGTGTTACTCATTACTCTTGGCAGCATATAAGGAAGATGAAATGTGTGAAAAGTAATCTCATACTTCCTCATGCCACTGCATTATGCTCTATGTATATTCAACTCAATCTCAAGAAAAATTCCAGATAAAAACTAAATGATTATGAAAGGAAAATTCAGCCCAACATGTTTTTAAATCAAAAAAATTAAATTTTCCTTTAAAGCCATAGAATTTACAATAGCAACACTGACTTGTTCTATATTTGATGTGATATTACAAAATAGTGTATACTCAAGGGAAATGTTCAATAACAATTTAATATGTGAAAATACATTGGGAGGCTCCCTATCATTTCAAACTATTACATTCCCTGTCCTTAAATAATGAATAAGAATCTCCTTTCTACTAATCACTTTGGAGTAATTAGATTAATTAAATGTGAATTAAGATATTTTCTTTCATTTCACCTTTAATGTAAAAAAGGAACTTAAATGATAATTTAGTTTACTGCTCATTTTCGGTGTGTTATGATGATAAAAATCAACTGAAAACAATCTTCTTTATTGTTAGATAAATGTTTTTCAATTGATAACCAATGCCTTGGTATGAAAATTAGAGATGGAGGGAGGGTTCAGTGTAGAGAGAATTGGGTTGAAATCCCACATAACCTACTTATTACCTGTATGACTACAGGTCATATAACCTGTCAGAATCACAAGAACATATGGGAATAATACTTAGATTACTTACTCCACATGGTGGGTATGAAGAAAGGTGTTTGGTAAAATTTAAATTGCTACATAAATGTAAGTAATTACTATTAAGTGACCATTATGAAAGCATTAAGAGTAAAATCAAAAGTATAAGTTTGTGTTTTATATACTTTATTTTTGTTGTGAAACATTTGGTTTTTAAATATGAGAGAAAGTAGTGAAAAGCTCCACAGCTTATTACTAATTACTTTTGACTTATATCCTACAAGTACTTAATTTGTCCTACAATTACACATATTTTCTTCAAATGAGATTTTAATTATCAGCATTCTATTCATTCTGCTCAGCAGAAGTCCCAAACCCATAGATTGAACTGCTAAACCCAGGTGTGCTATTTAGTAAGAAACTCATCTGAGCCATAGGAAGATTGTGATGAACATTCACAGGTGTCTCCCACAGAGAGAAGCCTTTATTGCATTATTCTTTACCCTAGTAGTAGTGCTGATTCACCAGAGTTATAAGGTTGCCCCATACTATTGTGGGATTTTAGAGCAACCAAACTAATCTAACTTTGAAGCAAAATAAAGATAGCTAGCATCTTCTATAGCCATGAAGATAATTTCTAGTTCATAATTATCTTTCTGATTATAAAAGAATTTAAAAGTTAATAATCTGAAATAAGGTGATGGCATGATCTGAGTTTACTCTGTTAGACCAATGAAGCAAATACTGAATTCATCTATGCTAAGACAGGGTACCAAAGATGACTTATTTGATGGCAGACCACAGAATTCTTGTCACAGAATCTTGGGATTTTTGAGCTAGAAA
Source organism: Phalanger gymnotis (assembly GCA_028646595.1). Lineage (NCBI taxonomy): Eukaryota > Metazoa > Chordata > Mammalia > Diprotodontia > Phalangeridae > Phalanger > Phalanger gymnotis. The sequence continues at coordinate 142,913,528 of CM053622.1, read as the reverse complement.
GTACCACAGAGTTAATCTATTCCAAACCTCTGGTTTTTCCAGATAATGAAAATGAAGCCAAGAAAGGTTAGGGACTTGACTAATATTATATGGCTGTCAGATAGTAAAGCCAGGGCTGCAACTGATGTCTTCTAAGTTCTACTATATTTCCCTTTCTATTTCATCAAACCTATTTATTGTTCAGTTGTAGGAGCCCAATTTAAAGAGAGGCCAGCTATGTTCTGAGACTTTTAAGTAGTTTTCAGTGTTTATATATGTACGTATATGTAAATATGTATACACACATACGCACATACATTGTACATATGTGTATATATACATACATTTGCGTGTATGTATGTATTTATATATACATATGTGTATGTATATATACACATATATACACATATATGTATACACACACACACATACATGCATGTGGATGTATATGTGTGTAGGGCAGGCTGGGCTGCCCTTACCAGTAAAACGCTTAAGATTTTCTCCACTATTATAGATAATCATCACAATTCCCTGGAAATCCTCCTTCAGATTCATTCTTCTGGGATAGTACAAGCCTTTTAGTCTTAAAGAGTCCCTTATTCAAATGTAAATACCCTGGAAGAGATAGCTTAAGCATTTCCTGGGCATGCTACACAGAGACATGCTAGACAGAGAATTGGTGGACCCAAAGTAAAGACTGAGATATATAGATAGACAGATTTGGACTTGGCCAATGAAGGAATTTGTTTGGCTTGACTATACACGTTTATTACAAGGCCTTGGTGTTTGTTTTTCGATCATGAAGAAAGGGGAGAAGAGAGGGAAAGTAGATTTATTCATTGAAAAAACAGATTTTAAATACAGAAATTAAAAAGAAGCCTTAAGGAATTAACTCATTATCTAGTATGGAAGACAAGATCAAAAGAACTTTGATATTTGATATTTAATATTTAATGTAGAGTAGAGATAACTACTCCCACCTTACATAGCCATACCAAGCTTTATAAAAATATTTATGTGTACATGTGTACACATAATAATAAACATTGGCAAACCAAACATATTGAAAGGATATTCCTTTGTATATAGCTACATGCATAAAAGTTGACTCTGCTTATAGAATATAAGTTCCCTGAGGGCAGGAACTCTTTTGTTTATGTATTCGTATCCCCATACCAAGCAGAGTACTGAGTCACATAGCATGGGCTAAATAAATACTGGGTGGCTGATTCCCTTTTCTCCATCAAAACATGAAAGGAAGTGATGAGCACTCATTTATTTTTATGGAAAAATTTATAAAGAACTGCAAATATTGAGCCTAAAAACAGGAAACTTAGAGTAGACATAACTTTCTTCAAATATCTGAAGGACTATCATAAGGAAGCCTGAGTAGCCAGAGGGTAAAACTAAGAGCAATTGGTAGAAGTTGCGGAGCACTTCAACTTGTCATTAAAAAAAAAAAAAAAAACAACAATTTGAGCTATCAAAAATGGAACTGGTTAGTTTAATAAGGTAGAGACAATGAGGAAAGTGATTCGTCCAATGTAGCAAGGACAGTAACAGGTATAGAATGAATTTTCCTTGTTAATCGAATTTTACTTCTAAATAGGAAGGTGGAGGAAAGGGAGGTGCAAAAACAAAACAAAATGTACACATGTCTATTACAGATGATATAGTAAATGGTATGATCCTCTCTTGTTATAGAAGGAAACATTTTTCTTTTACTCAAAGACTCCCATAAAAACTGTAACTGACTTATGCAAAGTATTTTAATTATAACTTACAGTGTTATTATTTCTGATGCAAGATGAATTTATCCCTCACCATAGTAGTTAGAGAAAGTGATAGAATAAGACTCTAGGGAAAAGAATGCTACTGAGTGAAATTCAATTGAAATGGCTACCCCAATTAGGGGCAACATATCAGATTTCTGCTGTCACACTATGTTGTAGAAATAGCAGCAGAGTGATGTAAAGATCTAGGCTGAAAGAATTACAAGGTATGTAATAATTGTCTTTACATATTTTATGAGTTCTCATATGAAAAAGGGATGGGTTTAATTCTAATACCTTGAGCTTAAAGGGCATAAATTAGATTAATGAGTGAAAACTAGAGAGTGGAAGATCTTAATTCAACATTAGGAAATACTTTCAGTCAAATTAGAGCTGTCCCAATATTGAATATCCTGGTTCTAGAATAGCTACTTCTGAGGTCCTAAAGCAGAAGTGATGGTGATAATGTCTTGTTGTTTTTTATTTGTTTGTTGTTTGTCCTTCATTTTGAAGAGAACCAATGACATGGCAATGTGATAGGTCATGTCTTGACTTATGCATGAATTGAATTTAAGTAAGGCTTCATTCTCTCTTCCAGAGTCACTGAAGTCAAGTGGCAAGACAAAAGTCACACTAACTAGTGATAGCTTAGGATGCAGTAGAAGAACTTGTCCTCTTCAATGTCTGACCAAGCTCTAAAGGCTCCACTGTGCCTACTTCAGCTGCCTTTATGACCAATGGAACAAATTGTTCTCATTTCCTCATTCCACTAGGGAAGTCTTCACACACTTGGGGTAGATATCCCCCTAACTCACTGATGGATCTGAGGCCTGTCAGTTACCCTCAACCTGATTTAAGCCTGTCTACCAAGATAGTTTTACCAGGGTGTGGCTGCTATGAATGCTACAGCATTTTAGACCCAAGTTAGAGTAAGTAAGAGCTGGGTTATAGGTGGATAACAAAGGTGGATGAGCACCTCTGAAAAAGGCTCGGCAAGCCCTCACACCAGAGGTGTTAGTCCTCCTTGGTATTGTTATATACAATATTCGTAATTTGAGGAAAGGTTGGTTATATATGTCTATGATGGATCAACTGATTCAACAATTATGTATAAGAAGATATAATTTGGTAGATAGTCATACTTGTTTTGGCTAAAAAGGGGATTGCCATGTATAATCATGTTGTTAAATAAATCAGTTTCACATCTTCCATGTACCAAAGCTCGCTGTTACTCAGAGGGCAAACTGACTTCCTTATGGCTTTGAGGAAAAAAATGCATTTTGATTATATCTGAAAGTGCTATCACTGCCTATATTAGGCACTGGAGACTACAAATATATTCCAAGAATTAAAAGAGCAGTAGCTGAGATAAATATAAACCATTAGAGAGTCATTCAATTTCAATTATACATGATTTTTCAAAATAATTACATTTTTACATTTATTCATTGAAAATTGTTGAAGCACATTTACTTTCCATCCTTTAAAGAGCAGCTTAAATTTCTCCACAAAGCATTCTTTGGTAAAGTATCAAGAAAAGAGGACAGAACATGATCCTTATTGTGGTAGGAGTAATATCTTCCACATAAGCAGGGCCAGTTGTTTTGTTTTGTTTTGTTTTTTCTTAAAAGGAAGAAAAAGCTCCATTCTTGAGATGTAATTAGTCCAGAGGCCTAAGACCCAAGTCTTTTACTATCACCACTTGTACGGCTATATAGGTTTCTAATGGTAATCAAGGTGGGACTTTTTTTTTTTTTACTGTTTTCTCATTTGGAATGCTGAAGTAATCAAATACCTTTGATGAGTCTTGCCTTTCAAATGTAATGGCAAGCAAAGCAGGACTTTTTCCTGTTTTCTGTTTGAGTGCTTCTCAGCACTGAGGTAATCAAATTCCTTTATTTCAACTGGGAGTCTTTGATTGAATCAATAGTCTTTGATGATCTGTTTAAGAAACAAGAAAGCCCCAGATCCCAGGCCCCACATCTTTTTGCTAAGTAGGCTCTGAGCCCTCAGGTCCCTGAACAGGGTATAAGAGCTCTAAGGTTGGCATTTTTTTTTGCTTTTGGGGGCATACTCATTGAAAGAGTGTTGGCGGTGAGACTCTGGGTAGCCAATGAAAGAGCCCTCCCTCCTCTCTCTGCTTTTAAAACCCAGATGGTGGTGTTCTTCTCTCTGGTAACTATGCATGTATTGCTATGATCAGACAAAAGCCTGATTGTTGATCTGTTTATATTTTCTGTTTGTATTTGCTCTGAAGTTCAGGTTGCTGACTTTTTCCCCTGAACTAAATGAATCATATATGTATGTTTGATTAAGGTGAGACTGTTAACCCCTTAAAGTTGCTTTCCTTAAAAAAGCAGGTCAAAGAACCTGTGTTAAGAAGCCCTCCTGTGTGCTTTTGTTGTTGGTCTTTCACCTTCACAGCAGCTGCTAGCAACGTTGTTGTTATAAAGTTGGGTTAGTTTCCCTGAAAGGCAAGGAAGTTTTCCCTAACACTTGATTATTCCAGCGGCATTAAAAACATCATCATTGTCATCTTTGCTGTCACACTGGTCATCATAATGTCTTTATCATCATTGTCATCAACAACGAGAAGCAATGTGCTAAGCCCAGAGAAGAAAAAGAATGTCAAAAACCTACCTTTCCCCCAAATAACTCACATTCTAAAGGGGGAGGTAATATGCAAACAACTATGCTTGCACATGATAGATGTAACATAAATACAAGGTAATCTCAGAGGGATGACCTGAGCAGTGGCGACAGGAGTGACTAGTAAAGGTCTCCTGTAGAAGGTAGTATTTGACCTAAGTCTTAAGGAAAGCCAGGAGAGAAAAGTAAAGAGGATTTAAAAATACAATTGACAAAATGGGAAAAAAGTACACTGAAAAAACAACTCCTTAAAAAGTAGAATTGGCCAAATGGAAAAGGAGGTACAAAAACTAACTGAAGAAAACAATCCATTAAAAATTAGAATTGGGCAAGTGATAGCTAATGACTCTATGAGACATCAAGAATCAGTCAAATAAAATCAAAAGAATGAAAAAAAATAGAAGAAAACATAAAATACCACATTAGAAAAACAACTGACTTGGAAAATAGATCCAGGAGAGATAATTTAAGAATTATTGGTCTACCTGAGAACCATGATGTAAAAAAGAGCCTGGATGGCATCTTTCAAAAAATCATCAAGGAAAACTTCCCTGAGGTCCTACAAGCAGAGGGTAAAATAGTGATCAAAAGAATCCACCTAGTACCTCTTGAAAGAGATCCCAAATTGAGAATGCCAAGGAACATTGTAGCCAAATTCCAGAATTATCAGATCAAGAAGAAAATATTGCAAGCAGCCAGAAAGAAACAATTCAAATACTGTGGAACTAGTCAGGATCACACAGGACCTTGCAACTTCTACATCAAAAGATTGAAGAGTTCGGAATATTCTGTAAGGCAAAGGAGCAAGGATCAACTATCCAGTGAAACTGAGCGTAATCTTTCAGGGGACGAATGAATATTAAATGAAATAGGGGACTTCCAGACTTTTCTAATGAAAAGACCAGAGCTCCACAAAAATTTGATCTTCAAATACAAGACTCAAGAGAGGAATAAAAAGGTAAACAGGAAAGTGAAAAAATGATATTCAATATGGACAAACTGTTTACATCCCTACGTGGGAAGATGGTACAACTCTTGAGAACTGTATCTTTATTACATCATATAGAAGGGAAATACATAGACAGAGGGGGTGTTTAAGTTGATTTTGATATGATGATAAAAAAAAACCTAATTAAGTGCTGAAAAAAAGATTGTAATGGGAGAAGAGAAAAGGAGGAGACAGAAAAAGGAAAGTAAAGAGGGCAAGAATTCCAGGAATAGATGAAAAGTTAGTGAAAAGGCATGGAATCAGGTGATGGAATGTTGTGTTTGAGGAACACAAGAAGGCCAGTATCACAAGACTATAGAGCACATGGACTAAAGTCCATAAATAAGGTCTAATAGATATGGAAAGGCAGAAATAGACCAAAAGATCAACATGTAGATGACTGGAATCACATCAATCTTGACTTTCTGATAATAAATGAAAATAGAAAACAAAAGGAATTTGCAGATAAATGGAAAGGTGACTAAAAAGTTTCTTTTGCAGAGAAACAAATAAATGAGTTTGAGGATTTATTTATTATCTAGCATGCAGATATTCCAGTGAAAAGAGCTCTAGATCTGGAGTCAGAAAGACATGAATTCAAATCTAGCCTTGACTATTGTGTTACCCTGGGCAAGTCACTTAACCTCTGAATGCCTCAATTTCTTCCTCTGTAAAATGGTGGTATTAATAACACTTACCTTCCAGGGTTGTTGTGAGGACAAAATGAGCCAGTATTAGTAAAGTGGTTGGTAAACCTCAAGGTGATATATAAAAGCTAGCTATTGTTATGGCTGTTATATGTCCAAAGACATCAAGAAAAATAATTCAAAAAGCAAATCTGTATTAAAAGTGCTTATGATATGTGTTAAGAAATATCACCTTGAAAATAATTCCATTTTATTCACCCACTTCTTTTGCAAAGGATAAGGAAGTAGAGAAATTCTATAAAGAGCTCAGTAAGAACTTTGAAATTAACTCAATCTATATGTTAACATAATGGATAGCTAGGTGGCACAGTGGATAGAGCACTGGGCTTGGAATCAGAAAGACTCATCATCCTCATGAGTTCAAATCTGGCCTCAGACACGTACTGGCTATGTGACCCTGGGCAAGCCACTTAGTGCTATTTGACTCAGTTCTTCATCTGTAAAATGAGCTGGAAAATAAAATGGTGAACCATACCAATACCTTTGCTAAGTAAACCCCAAATGGGGTCATGAAGAGTCAGACACAACAGAAACAACTCAACAACAAAAAAAAATGTTAAATGTTAAAAAAAAATGTTAAAGAAGGACAGGAAAACATGTCAGAAAACACAGCTTGGGAATGAGAAGCAAGAGATACCAAATATTATTACAAATACCCAGAAGCCTCACGTTAAAATACCATGAACTCTCTTATCCATAAGATAGGAGACTGAATATTTTGGGTATGGAATAATAGCACCAAAAAAGAAATAGATTATATTACAATATACAGGAAATGATTATTGATTAAGGGGTATTAACGTGGAATCTAACCACCAGATTGTTAGAACAAAGTCAATGTAACTGAGAAAACTCCAGCCTCACCAATTTAAATGAACTGGAGTTGTGGAAAAAATGAAAAATAAGTAAAATAACAATGGTACCAATGAATACCATTTCCTTAAAAAAGGTTCATGAATATAAATCAGTCACAAAAATGAGGAAACCAAAAGACAGTAGAAAAGATTTTTGTTTTGGCCAGCAAACAGTTGATCTTGTTCAGCAGGGAGATCTGGCAGGCAAAAGGAAAACTAGTATGGAAAAGAAATTGATAAAATTTTATGGAATCGAATGGCAGAATGTAATTATTGGTATACTCTCCTAAAACAGAAATAAAAGGCGGGGCGGAGCCAAGATGGCGACTGGAAAGCAGTAACTGGCATGAGCTCCCCACCAAGTCCCTCCAAAAACCTATAAAAAAAACGGCTCTGAACCAATTCTAGAACTGCAGAACCCACAAAGTGGCAGAGGGAAGCAGGGCTCCAGCCCAGGACAGCCTGGATGGTCTCGGGGTAAGGTCTGTCCCAAACGGAACTCCCAGCCCCCAGCTGAGGGGAGCGGAGCTGAGCCAAGCAGAGCCCAGCATGCACAGCGTGGGGTGGCGCGGCAGACCGCGAACCAACGAGACCAGGAGTGGAGCCGAGAGTGCCCTAGCATGCTGAATTACTGAGCTGTGGCATGTACCAGACCTCGCAACCCACAAACAGCAAAGACTACACAGAAGGTTAGTGGGAAAAGCTTCGGGACTGGATGGAGTTTGCGGATCGGCTTCCACCCGAGGAGATGGAGGCAGGGCAGCTTTAGAAATTCAGCTGCAGTTGCTTCTGGCCCCAGGCCCACTTGGTGGGAGGAATTAAGTGGCTGATCAGAGCAGGAGTGCAGAGCGTGCTGAAGATTTAAGCCCAGTCTGGGTTGGGGGTTCTTGGGTCAGGAGGAGT
>CM053622.1:142877390-142905176 GCA_028646595.1 Phalanger gymnotis | reverse complement strand
ATAAGATGCACAGGCAATGGGGCATAGAGATTTATCTTGCCCTACAAGAAAGGAAGGGATGGGGGGATGGGAGGGGAATGGGGTGACAGAGGGGAGGGCAGACTGGGGAACAGGGCAACCAGAGTGTACACCATCTTGGAGTGGGGGGGTGGAAATGGGGAGAAAATCTGTAATTCAAACGCATGTGAAAACAGAAATAAAAGGAGGGAAAGATTTAGAAGGAAGCTTGGTGAGAGACCCAATTAAACCAATAACCACCAAGTCATGTGAAGATAAAATTTGAAGGAGGCCAACAAACCAATAGAAAATTTGAGGAGAACAAAGAGCTTTAAGTCTTCAGTAATAAATTCTTTTCATCATCCCTAATGTTGATATCTTTAACAGATACCATAGACGGCCAATGAATTGGCCCCTAGATTGAATAAGAGTGATATTTGACTTCAAGCTTCTCCCCTAAATAAAAACTCATATTTTTAAAATATCAGGTGATGCTGCACTCCTGCAAGTCATGGATTAACACAGGTTCTGGAGGATTAACATCTTAGTCACCCCAAAGAGAAGAAGCATTGGCGGGGGGGAGGGGGGGGAGTAGGAGGAAGATGCAGAATATAAACAACAAAGAACCATGTGGGTGAAGTGGCATAAAGGTTACCAGAGGAATGTGTCACAGGAAAAGAAAGTAGGCCAGGAGTATAGAGAAAATGACTGATAACCAAAGGAAAGGTAGTCTTAGTCCTCCACTGGTTTCTACTCAATGTCAGGAATTCCAAAGTGATATCCCTAATATGTTGGGTAACTCTCTGTAGAAGAGTTCTGAGAAGATGTGGGAGAAAGTTACACAGGATAAAAAGGCAAAGATGTATATATGCATTGCTGGAGGGAGTATCCACCTTGAAAGCTTCACGGATTCATTGAAGCTTTGAAGTAGGGGATGATAAGGAAGGCCTGTTAGAATGGGAGAGTACTAGGAACAGATTCAAGAAATGTTGAGGATGGTGACAGAGAATTTAAAAAAGAACAATAATAAAGGGGTTTTTTTTTAATAGTGTAATTAATGTTACTATTCTTATATATGTTGGACTAATAAGGCAAGAGGGATACAAAGGACTAAAAGAGCAAAACAAGTATGCCTGTTTTCAAGATGATTCCATTAAAATTCAAGTAACGGTTTAAGTTATTGTTATCTGGTAGACTGAGAAGGACATTACAGGAGGGAAGAGGACTAAAGACATTTTTTTCCTATTTCAAAATTTTACCTAAACCTTATGCCTCTAATCACTGAAGTTGCCTTGGCTATAATTGCTAAAGGTACAAATTAGAATAATTTAAATTATAATCCAGCCACCTCAGTGGTCCTCAAGTTCTCACAGGTACATAGGCCATGGCTGCAATTTTCATGGATTTTATTCATTTGTCCAAATATATGGCAGCACTAATGAGATCAAAAGGTATTTATAGAATTTCACAGCTCTTTACTCCTCTGGGAATGTCACTTCAGGCAATGTAGAAGGAAAGATCCTGAGACATTCCAACCTGCTTCCTTAGCACTTCTAGCATTTCTCCCTAATGGTTTCTATCTATCGGTTACCATCATTTTCATTACTGGATTTATAGGTAACTTGAAAAGTTTTGTACCCCACATTCAACATGTTCTGTGATAGAGATGATACTTGCAAAGATCAGCAGCTGACAAGTTTCTATGGAATTATGAAACCTGATAAGGCTAGGAGCAAAGACAGGAGGAAAATACTCATGCCATAATGATCCAGGAGAATCTTCAGAAATTATGAACATAGGGGGAATAAGAAGAAGCAGAAAGTGGTTCCACATCAGTACAACAACTGAAGTCATCAGGACACCAGGATCAGGCTGAAAGTTTTGAAAGTTGGATAATAACAAGGATACACATAATTTGCTGCACTTAATTTCCCATGGATTATCTAGATTTTATACCTGGCTGAGTGAAATCTGTTCCTGCCTTCCAACTTCCTTTGAATTAGATACCCATAGATGGCTCGGCAATACATTACTTTAGAAGGATATCCCTGAGGTTCATTCATTAAATCTGATAAGAAAATAGTGCTTGAAACTGAATGTTGGCACTAGATGGTATTAGTCTGCCAAGGCTGGGGGTCTAAACACTCATACATTCCAGCAGACAACCCCAAGGTTAGTATACTTTAACATCTTTTATTTTGAAAGATATAACTTTATTATATTTTACCCAGTAAAGCAAATTATTTCCAAAAATTCTAAACAATAAATAATATCATAATAAACAACTTAAGCTAAAAAAATTATATTTTTCCTCTATTCTATGTCGCCTTTATCAACTCACTTGTAATAAAATTCCTTTTCACAAGTTTGCCCTCACTTTTCAATACACAACCAGGCTAAGAGCTTTTTTAGCAATAGATATTATGCACTGCAAATATACTATATGCGGAAGTCCTTGGATTGCATGTGTATCATCTGTAAATGGCTTGTGCTTCCCTTGTATTCTAGGCTCTATGTTATCATGCATCTATATTTTTCCCCACACACAGCAGAAGCAGGAAGGAAAAAAAAACCTATATTAAGTACTGCCAGAAAGAACACAGAAGTCCTTGAGTCCTTTTCCCTAGAAGTAGATACTTTTCAGTTTTCTCTCTCCTAACAGCTTAAGCCAACAGGAACTGCTTGTTTTTAAATCTATGCATCCTACATTCACAGCATTCCTCTGATAAAGCACTCTAGTAACTCCATCCAAAAAAAGAGATGCTGTTTGCCTGGAAGGACCTGTTCTTGATGAATCCATCCTATCTTATAATAATTCATATTTCCTTGGCTCACAAACCACCTGTTCAATTATTTATCTAGATTTTTTTTCAGGAATTCATGTCAAGATTACCAGTCAATAATTTGGAGATTTCACCTTTTTGCTCCTACTGAAAATCAGAGTGTTTGTTCCTCTCCACACCTATGGCTTAATTTCCATTTTCTCTGATTCTAAAGCAATCACATGTGTACATTATTTAAATACTCAAGGATATAGTGGAAAGAGATTGATTTGAAATCAGATGACCTGTGGTTGAATCTGAATTCTGTTACTGATTACCTCAGTCACTGTGGGCTCTGGTCCTCAGTTTCCTCATCTGAAATATCAGAGGGTTTGACTGGATGATCTTCCAAGATTTCTTGCTAATAAAATCTTCTGAGCTTAAAGGGTGTAATTAAAGGTGGATAGAATATTATCTACCTTTAGTGGAACATGGAGAATGGACCTGGAAAGGGTCTTAAAAATCATCTGATCCAACACTCTCATTTTACCAATGAGGAAACTGAGACATCATCTAAAGGTAATAAGTGGTATAACAGGGACTAATTTTCTGTTTGAAAATCTGGTATACTTTCCACCACATAATGCTTCCAGTCAAAGTAGGCTATTCTCCCTGAGGCTCCAATCCAGCACCTTCAAATTAGAAAATTGACATGCAGCCTAAGGGACCTAGTACCCCTGGTCTAGTTCACCAGTGCCTATTTACGAATCCTGCCCTGTACAGAATAGAACTTAATGAATTCTTGTAGCAAAATGAATTACTGACTTGCTATAAGGACATGAAGTCCTCTTTAATAATAATCTATTCATACAGCTGATGTTTTCCACTTACTCCATAGGTGAAGAGGGGAACAAGTTCAACATGTGAGCCATTGATGTCTTCAGAAGTTATTGAGGGAGTTAAATGGGAAAAAAGTGATCCTGCAAGGGGATTGGTTCTATATTAAGGGTTTTAAGAGGGCAAAAGAAAACAAAGGTTAAAAGAAGTGATACATTAGTATTAACAGGAAAAGGGAGAAACTGATTTCTCTCTATCTGGGACACACGAGAAGAATGTACAAACACAGAGAACAGGGTAAGGAAATGGGTATCAAATGAACCTAATTCCTATCTGAAACAGACAAAGGAAGGTCAAAGACATGTACACAGAGTTTCATATAAAGTGCATCAAACTCAACAGGAAAAACAAGTGAAGATTAGGAGGAAAGATAAAACCAGAGTGGAAATACTCATAGGGTGAGGTAGAGGGGGAGACAAAATAATTAAAATCTAAGAGAGTGTCGTAGATTGTCCCTTAGACTACTGTGGAATGGATGAATAAATTGTGAATTACACAAATAAAATGGAATACTGCACTTTAAGCAATGATAAGATACTATCAGGGAATCCTTGGTAGTATGAACTGACATAGAGCAAAGTGAATAGAACTAGAACAGTGTATCCAAGAAGAACAACACTGTAAAGAAAAAAACAACAACAACTTTGAAACACTTGAGGATTTTGATTTTAAAATTGCCAACCATTTCTCCAGAGGATCTTAACAGTGAGGTACGGAGACACATTTTTTGGACATGGCCACTGTGGGGATTTTTTTTTTTTGCCTGAGTATGCTTATTAGTTCCAAGATTTTTTTTTCCACTTTCTTTCTCTCAGTTAATTTAGAAGAAGAAAGGGCCTTGCAAAAAGAGAGAGAGGGGCTAGAAAGAGCCATAACCAAAAAAAGAGGGCTTTTGAACGAAGCCTGTTTTACATTCACAAAGGAGAACAGAGAGAAGCTCAGAAGGAAAAATGAGCATAGACGTATTCAAAGTAGTGTGTAAAATTAAGCGTATATACTTTTTTTAAAAAAGAAAAAGCAGTGTGAAATGGAGATTCACAGTTTCATATAAAATTGTGTTTGTGTTTTGTTGTATGCATGGAAATAACTTTTTGGAATGTTTAATTTCAACATGTAAAAGAAAATTAAAAAAAAAGAAAGATAAGAAAATGATCACAAGGGGTAGAATGGCTTTATCTAGTCAATTTAGTGTGATCATGTCAAACCAACTTCAATTCTTCGTATGAGAAAACTATTAGACAGGAGGATAAGGGAGAAATTAAAGGTATCGTTTGCCTGTATTTCATCAAATCTTTGAAAAGTTATTAATGCTATCCTTGCAGACAAAATGGACACAGTCTAAAAAACAGTATATTCAGGTTGATTTGGGAATGACCAGACTCAAAGAGAAGTCATTAATGAGTCAATCACTATGAGTCTATAATTGTTTTCATTTTTGGATAATAGTAGATTGTTTTCATCACTGACATTGAGAGAATTAAAACAGTTCATAGCAATGTACATGTATAGTCTTATGTAAGGATGAGGTTCAGTCTAAACAATTACTCCAAACCACTTAAAGTAAATGATAAGATGCTATTTTCTAAAACCTTAAATTGGTGAGATGTCTTAGTAAATCAAAGATTCTAGACTAAGTATGAAAAGCCCTTGAAACCTATTAGCTGAAATGGAATAATTTTGTATAGAAAATGTGTTTGAAATTGTTGAGAAAACTTCATAATGCCTTGCTGATATTCCATTAAAAAAAGGGCCTGTACAAGACATGCATTTGATCGTGTGAAGTTTTGCATAGGTTAGAAGCCTTCCAACCAAGCTGCTCAGAAGAAATTGCTTTGGGAAATCAAGAAAAAACCTTGGCCTTGATCTCCTACAGCCGGGCCAGAGGAAGACAGTGTAAGATTTGAAGGTTCCAGAAGATTTGGACTTTTTCACTCTCATTTGAGTAATATGTCTGGGGCATAGTGGTTTGGTGGCAGTATTTATTTCAGGATGTGAGAATGGACTCGATTAGATGAACGGAAGCAGATTCAAGGCTCTACAAAGAGCACAGCAGAAGAAAAGCTACATGATGCTTTAAGGGGTTATCTTTACTTCCTCAGCAAAAAGAACTTTCAGGTGCTCTAAGTTACCCCTTTACAACATCTGCACTGTAATTCTGAGCCCATTTCATCTGGACTTTGTACATACTTGTAAGACAGGGTGTTACTGACTTTTAGGGAGATAATTTTGTATCAATCATAATACTACAGTAGAAAATGCCCGTTTCTAAAAGCTAATTAATCTCACTGGTTATTTGATATCAACTGATAACCATGGGGCTGGAGGGAAAAGGCACACAAATGGAGGCATGTGAGCTTTAACAATAGAAAGACAACCTTCAACTAATCAGGGCTAAATCTAGAGCCTGGATGGGATGAGTCACCATACCCTGGGGACTGGACTCATCACTGTGAACAGGAATGGGGATAGTAGCTCCAAAACATGTGCTACATTTAATATAGACTTTTCTGGAAGATTTGTATTCTTTCTTACTTAAATTATCTTAAAAATTATTTAACAGAGCAAAGCCTTTAAGTCTGGAGAAACTGAAAAAAGAGACTGAAATGAATTAATATAAATTTTGGATTTCTGACAATCATCTTTCATCAAAATTCTAGAATCATTAAGGTAGAAGGGGACGCAAATGTGATAAACCAATTTTTATCAGAAGTAGGAATCACCTCTAAAACATACCTGACAGGTTACTCATCAAGCTGCCACTTGAAGACCTACAATATTTTATAAAACACAGGAGAACTATAGTATCTCAGAATCTGAAGTTCCTTCACATGCTGTCTAATACAAATCTCCTCTGCAATGCCCACAAATAATCATTCAGTATCTGCTTGAAGATATCCAATAATAGGGAACTGAACTACCTATTGAAACTGTCCATCCCACTTTGAGAACAGTTCTAATTGTTACATCCCCTCCCTACCCCACCTTTATATCACGCCTAAATCTTCCTTTAGGTACTTGATTTCATTTCCTAACTGTTAATGATAATATGTATGATCTGGAGCAGTTCATTTCACCAGCCCGGGTTATTTTTTTTTTATGAATAAAATGGGCTGATTGTACTAGGTGACCTTTTAGACCTTTACCATCTTTAAATCCAATGATCCTAAGCCTTCACCATTGTTTTTCTCCTTTTAGTTTCCTACATTTCCTCTCATGTGTGTGTGTGTGTGTGTGTATGTATATATATATATATGTATATATACATACACATATATATACATATATATATTTTATAAAATCTAACCCATGCCCTCCTCCTATTGCATATATTCTGTAATTCTGAATAAGCTATATACATCCAGAGTCATGTTCCAGTCATAAATCTCAGTCCACCAAGTATCATTGTTAATTAGGAAGTCAAATTTGTGTCCTTGAATTAGGTTCTCTAGCTTGTCATACTTTGCCATAGGTTTTATTGCTGGCTCATTTCCCGAAAATTGTTTCCTATCAGTTATAGAGATATTCCCTATCCCACTGAACCCTTGCCCTCTCAGAACTATGGACCTTTTCCAATGTCCTCTGGAATGCCTGTTCCATAACTACCAAACTTGCTTTCATCTTAAAACACTTTCTTTTTCACTCCTTTTATCTTCTTGCACTAAACTGAGATTTCAATCATTTCTATTGACACTGCATCCCTGGCTATCCAGTACTGGTTAGAGTTTTTCTCCTATCTTCTGACTCACTAGTCTTTATGTAGTATTCAGTTTACTCCTTACTCTCCATTGCAACTTCCAAATTCTCCCTTTATCTCAGTCACTTAGCAATCTTTTCACATTTGAGGTTCACACATTCAGATGTATCATCCAATACAGATCCTGGTGGCTGCCGATGACCACATGGGCATTCTCCTTCCTTTTTTAATCAGTTCAGTACCAGGTTCTCAGTCTCTTTCTATCCCAGATCCTGCCCTTATACTAAGTGACTTCATTATGCATAGTGATACAGTCCTTAAATGCCCTAATTTCCCATTTCCTCAGTCTACTCAATTCCTATCACCTACTCCTCCACTCCAACTCAGCTACATCCATTCATCCATCACTGGCAAGAATTCCACTTCCATATTCACAAATGCTGAGATTATTTTATCTGACCATAATCTTATTATTTCATCTTTTTCCTGTGTCTTTTACATCCCCCTAAACCTTTAAATAACCTCACCATGACTTCTCATCTTTCTATCTACAGGTCATATCCAGATCATCACATTTGCACTGCCTATACTTTCCCCCCTTTCCTTCCCAATCCCTGGTGAATCACTTTATCTCTACCCTACATATTTCGATCCCTTGATGTTCTTTCACTTATGTAGGGATATCTCAATGAGGAACTCCCTTTCCCAAGGCATGTTCTTCTCAGCATAGTTATGATAAGTTTCCTAGAGCATTGAGAGGGTAAGTGACCTGCCCTTGGTCAACCGGAGAGAACATGCCTGAGGTGGGAAGTGACCTCAAATCTTCCTAGCACCACAGCCAGATTTCTGTCCACTATTCCATGTTGATTTTGGGGGTAGTAAAAATATAAGTAAAAATCAAAGCATGACTGTGTATTTGAAACTGGAAGAAATCTTAATAGTCATGTAGTCCAACCCCTTAATTATGCAACTCCAAGAAAGGTTAAGTGAATTGCTAAAGATGACACATTCTGGTACTAAGTAGCAAAGCCAGGATGCAACTGTAGGTCCTCTAACTTCAAATCCACTTCATTTTTCCCTATACCACATTAAAATAAGTTGTGTCCAGCAAAGAAAAATTTTCAAACAGCACTTTATAAAATTGCTTCTCAAATCTAATAAAAGATGGTGGTTTTTGGAAAGTATTCAGAAATGTTCTCCAACCCTTAATCTGTTTTTCATAAAACACATGTTAGTTAAAGAATTAAGGTAATTCTGGAAATTGTGCTATAATTTCTTGGGAGATTATAACTGAAGCACAGATGGCGATGTATCTCTCTTACAGGATATATATATATATATATATATGTATATATATATATATATATATATTACATGCAGAAGATATTATCATGAACTCTACATTGTGCCACTCTTTCTCTGTCTAGGTAGGAAACACCACCATGATATTCATTCTAAAGAATAGCAAAAGAAAAATTAGATAAAGCCATATAAAGGAAACTTTGGGCTTAATGCTAAAAATAAAAATAAAAAGCTTCAAAGTTGTAAAGGACTATTGACTTGTATATCAAACCTAATTTCTTCATTTATTTACATGAGAATGAACTAAACACTTGATGAGACGATCTTGATAATCTAATAGGTCTTTCCCACCTCAAATTACTATAGTCTACTTCATGTGAACTTTCCATAGTAAATCTGAAATTGTGAATAATGATTTAAAGCTGAGATAACCAGCACATTTGTAACTTATTTTGCAGTTATTATCTCCAATTTTACTCAAAATACAGTGCTGAAGTCTTAAAATTATTTGTTATTAAAGAAAGTAAAATCATTCTGAGAGAAAAACAAATTTGCCAAAATATTGCTACATCTATGTAAGAGAAATTCTATATTATAACAAGCCTATTATTGCAATATAGTACATCTTACTGTTTTACTTGGGCAGCTAGTGGTTCAGTGTACAGAGAGCTATCTCTAGAGTAAGGAGGTCCTGACGTCAAATCCGGTTTCAGATAGTAACTTTCTGACCCTAGGCAAGTCACTTAACCCTGTTTGCTTCAGTTTCTCATCTGTAAAATGAACTGGAAAAGGAAGGAGCAAACCACTCCAGTATCTATGGCAAAAAAAACAAAAACAAATAGGGTTATAGTCAGACACTACTGAAACAACTCAACCACAACAGTGTTATACTTTTCTATTTCTGGTCAGCTAAAATATCTTTGCCATTTCATTTGAAAACACAATTTCTGACTACATAATTTTTACCATTGACTAAAATAAAAACCTCACATTGGCAACCATATCCAACAGAACTTTAGCAAGACTCTTAAGAATAGAGGACCCTGAGTCATTGAGCTGTGGCAGTTACCAGACTTCTCAACCCACAATCACCAAAGACAACAGAGAAGGTTAATGGGAAAAACTGCTGAAAAGGAGTGAAAGGAGTGTGCGGTCAGCCCTGGCCCTTGGATTCAGAAGTGGTGTAAGCTCTGGGGCTGCTTCCAGAACTCCATCTGCAGTTGCATCCCACCCCAGGACCACCTGGCAGGAGGAATTAAGTGGGATTTAGATTGGAGCAAGTGGAAGATAGTGACTTTATGAGAAATCAAGATATTATAAAACAGAACTAAAGGAATGAAAAAGTGGAAGACAATGTGAAATATCTCATTGGAAAAACCACTGACCTGGAAAATAGATCTAGGAGAGAGAATTTAAAAATTATTGGACTACCTGAAAGCCATGATCAAAAAAAGAGCCTAGACCTCATTTTTCAAGAAATTATCAAGGAGAACTGCCCTGATATTCTAGAGACAGAGGGTGAAATAGAAATTGAAAGAATCCACAGATCGCCTCCTCAAAAAGATCCCAAAAAGAAAACTCCTAGGAATATTGTGGCCAAATTCCAGAATTCCCAGGTCAAGGAGGAAATACTGCAAGCAGCCAGAAAAAAACAATTTGAGTATTGTGGAAACACAATCAGGATAACACAAGATCTAGCAGCTTTTACATTAAGGGATCACAAGGCTTGGAATATGATGTTCCGGAGGTCAAAGGAGTTGGGATTGAAACCAAGAATCATCTACCCAGCAAAACTGAGTATCATGCTCCAAGGCAAAATATGGACTTTCAATAAAATAGAGGACTTTCAAGCTTTCTCAGTGAAAAGACCAGAGCTGAATAGAAAACTTGACTTTCAAACACAAGAATCAAGAGAAGCATGAGAAAGTAAACAAGAAAGAGAAATCATAAGGGACTTATCAAAGTAGAACTGTTTTGCTTACATTCCTACATGGAAATATGATGTGTGTAATTTATGAGACCTTTCTCAGTATTAGGGTAGTTGATGGGAATGTACATATACATAGACAGAGGGAACAGGGTGAGTTGAATATGAAGGGATGATAGCTAATAAAATTAAGTGATGAGAGAGGAATATATTGAGAGAGGGAGGAAGGGAGAGATAGAATGGGGTAAATTATCTCACAAAAGCAGTTCTATTGGAAGGGAAGAGGGGGCAGGTAAAAGGGAATGAGTGAATCTTGCTCTCATCATATGCGACTTGAGGAGGGAATAGCATACAAGTTCAATTGGGTATCTTACCCCACATGAAAGTAGGGGGAAGGGGATAAAAAAGGGGGGATGATAGAAGAGAGGGGAGATACGGGGAAGAAGTAATCAAAAGCAAACACTTTTGAAAAAGGACAGGGTCAAGGGAGAAAACTGAATAAAGGAAGAAAGGATAGGAGGGAGGGAAATATAGTTAGTCTTTCACAACATGACTACTTATGGGACTATTTTGTATAATGATACATGTGTGGCCTATGTTGAATTGCTTGCCTTCTGAGGGAAAGTGGATGGGAAGGAAAGAGGGGAGAGAATTTGGAACTCAAAGTTTTAAAAGCAGATGCTCAAAAAGAAAAGTTCTTTTTGCATGCAACTGGGAAATAAGATATACAGGCGATGGGGCATAAAAATCTATCTTGCCCTACAAGAAAGTAAGGGGAAAAGGGATTGGGGAGGGGGATGATAAAAGGGAGGGCTGACTGGGGAATGGGGCAATCAGCATATATAACATCTTGGAGCTGGGGGGAGGGTAGAAATGAGAAGAAAATTTGTAACTCAAAATCTTGTGGAAATCAATGCTGAACACTGAAAAATATCAAATAAAATAATTTTTTTTAAATGCAGGTATTATTAATAAAATGATTAAGCTACTTAGAAAAAATAAAAATCATATCCAGGCTCTTTTTGCATCCTGGTTTGGTGTTATTATGACTAAAGATCTTCCCTGTCCATTTCATAGGCTTCAAGTGGAGCTAGTTAAGGAAAACTTGATTAGGGGAGGCTTGTTTGTAGGCGAACCCACATCCTTTTGCTAAATAGGTGTTAATCCCCAGGCCTACACCCTTTTGCTAATTAGGTGTTAAATCCCCAGGCCTATACCCTTTTGCTAACTTGGAATTAAGCCCAAGGACCACAATTTTTTGGTTACTAGGTGTGAGGCCCCAGGCCCACACCCTTTTGCTGATTAGGTGTGAAACCCTCAGGCCCTAAGAAGGGTATATATATCCTCAGGGTAGCCACTGAGCTCCAAGAGAACTGGATGGGCTGAGAGAGACAAAGAGAAAGAGAACCTAAAGAACCAGAGAGAACTAGGACTAAGAGAGAGAGACAGAGAGATTCAGAGAAGGAGAGATAGAACACTGTTAGGGCTTTCAGAACTGTAATTTCTCAGAACTGCAATTTCTTAGAACTGCGGAAGGAGAGAGCACAGGGAGCCTACATTCAGAGGGAATGGCCCCTGGGAGTAGCTGAGCCCCAGCCCAGGAGGCAATGACATTTAAGGATGTGGCTGTGGACTTCACCCAGGAGGAGTGGGGCCACTTGGACCATCCTCAGAAGGAGTTGTACAAGGAGGTCATGGTGGAAAATGCCTGGAACTTGCTTTCCCTGGGGCTTCCAGTTCTCAGAGAAGATGTGATCTCCTATTTTGAGCAAAGGGAAGCACCATGGATGCTGGAGCAAGAACACCTGAGGAGCTGCTGTCCAGAAGGAGAGATCAGACTTGGAGTGAAGAAGACGCCTGCATGGCTAAGCTTTTATGTGGAAGAAACTCAGGAGCAAAGATTCATGGGTGAAGGTCCCTGTGACTTCACTTGGAGAGAAATCTGTGCTCTTCATCTGGGACTACACACTGGGGAGAAAGCTTATGAAAGTAATCAGTGTGGAAAGGCTTTTAGACTCAGCTTTAGTCTAATTGTACATCAGAGAATCCACACTGGTGAGAAACTTTATGAATGTAATCAGTGTGGACAGGGTTTTAGAAGGAGGGCCTATCTTACCAAACATCAGAGAATCCACACTGGAGAGAAACCTTATGAATGTAATCGGTGTGGAAAAGGTTTTAGAGGGAGGACCCGGCTTACCAAACATCAGAGAATCCACATTGGAGAAAAACCTTATGAATGTAATCAGTGTGGGAAGGCTTTTACACGGAGGGCCTATTTTACCATACATCAGAGAATTCACACTGGAGAGAAAACTACTGTACTGTTAATGGAATAGGAATATCTTTCGCATCCACTAGTAGGTCTATGTGACCTGCTTTGAGTCTGAGTCACATGAGCCTGTGGTGGTAGGAGCTTGCCAAATAAGTGGAGCAGGAAGAGTGAGTAGGGTATAGCTGGGGGAAAGCAGGCAGAGAGACAGCTGCTGGGGGAGTAAGAGAGAAGGGCATTTTGCCTAAAGGAGCTCGTTTGTGGGGAAGCCTGATGGAGTGAAGGCTTGGGAATGGGAGTGCTCCCTGCATTGGTGATGTGTACCAACTTCTTTGTTACCATGGTGGATTTGGCTTACTGGTATCTGAATAAATATCTTGCTTTCCTCTTAAAAAATACTCTCAAGGATAAAAATGTTTACAAAAGTGCAGCATACTTTTAGAAGAAGAAGCTTCTTTTGGCAGAAAAAAAGGAGATAAGAAAAGGTAATATATACAGAAGAAATACTAAAGGAGCTCTGAGGAAAATCAGAAAGTATTTTATTCTGTCATGTCTCTAAACCTTCCAAGAACACACTAGGTCCCTGACTATGATGGTATCATGATTAAGGAGGCATAAAACAAGGATAGGATTGGAATGAATACATGGCATTAGAGAGATACCAGAAATCCAAATTTTTACTTTAATAATCCTAGAACTCAAAATCTAAGAGTTAGAAAAGCCCACAGAAAATATCTAGTCTAACCAGCATCCGTCGAAGACTCTCTTCTACAATATCCAATAGTGAGTATAATCAAGACTTCACTCTTCATCTAACCCTGTTGCCTCAGTTTGCTAGAGCTAGAGAAGGAAATGGCAAACCACTCCCATATCTTTGTCAAGAAAACCCCAAATGGTGTCACAAAAAGTCAGACATAACTGAAACAACTCTCCAACAACAGTTCCCTGCAGTGGTGAAATCACAGATTCCTTCCCCACTCCTAATAAAAGGATAACCATAGCTAAATGTTAAAAAAAAAAGACTTCACTTGAAAACCTTTAGTGAAAGATTAACCACTGCCTACTAGCTTAGTGACACAGTAGATAGAGTGCTGGGCCTAAATTTAGGAAGACTTGAGTGTAAATATGGCCTCAGGCAGTTAGGTACTGGTTCTGTGACCCAGGCAAGGCACTTAACCTCTGTTTGCCTCAATTATTTAAGCTGTAAAGTGATAATAATAGCACATACTTCACAATGTTGTTGTGAGGATTAAACTAGATAATACTTATTCAATGCTTAGCATGGTGCCTAGCACATACTAGATAGCATAAAAATGCTTTTTTTTCCCCCTCATTTTCAGCTTTCCCATCCTCTCCATTATAAAATAA
Source organism: Phalanger gymnotis (assembly GCA_028646595.1). NCBI lineage: Eukaryota > Metazoa > Chordata > Mammalia > Diprotodontia > Phalangeridae > Phalanger > Phalanger gymnotis. The sequence continues at coordinate 142,890,957 of CM053622.1, read as the reverse complement.
AAACTCTGAGAAGGTTTAAAGGTAGAGAAATCATGACAATTTCCTCTTCAGTGCCTGGTTCCACTTTGCCAAATATGGGTACTCTGCAACAGAGATGAGATCTTTACCTCAAAAAGAATCCAGAGTTTATTTACATGTTGGATAGTCAAGATCAGATGTCAATATATATCGAGTATGTTACACCATTAGGAAATTATGGACCAACTCAACTATTCTGCATAATTAAGCCAACATCATTAACAACTGGTGTTGGACTGATACCAGCACTTCTCTCAAGAGTCTTTGCACTTGGAATCCAGCTTGGGTACAAAAGTTGATAGATAACCCAAAAATGAGGCAAGAAAAAATCAGAAAGCTGTAATTTTGTCCACTGAATGTCATTCGAGAGAGAAGAGGAATAAAGTAAAAGAATTTTGCCAACAGAGAATCATCACAGAGAGAGGCAACACAGGTTGTACAAGTGAGTACAACAAATACAATATTCTTAATACATTTTTTTTTTACTTCAAATCACAGAGTTTAAGAGGCCTCAGAGTTCATGTAGTCTGACCCATATTTGAACAGGGATCCTTGCTGCAATATACAAAATTAGAGAATCTGACAGTTGGAAGAGACCTTAGCAACCATCTACTCCAATGGGTATCCAATAAGAGATTCTCCAACGTTTTCTTAAAGATATATAGTGAGGAAAAACCCAGTGGATATGTGACTTTTTTTGATTTAAGAAGCACCCAGTATAAAAATTAACCCCTACCCTCTTTGATGTAGGCAATGAGGTATTAAATGACTTGCCTTTGGTCACACAACTAATATGTATCAAAGGTGGGGCTTGAACCCAAATTATTCTGACTCCCCTTCCCACTGTGACATATCACTTCTCAAGCATGTCTCAAATATCTGAAGGACTTCCAGGTGGAAGAGGAATTCTTTCTGCATAGACCCAGAGGACAGAACTAGGAACAGTGAGTGGCAGTGGCAGAGAAGCAAATTTCATAATGTAAGAAAACATTTTCTAGTAATTAGAGCTGTCCCAAAAGTGTAATGGGCTCTCTTAAGACATACTGGAAAAGACGGATAGCTCTCAACACAAGGCGTAGTATTTCTTACATAGGTTTTCTTGAAATGGGATTTTATTGCTGTATGTTTTTAATCCTCTCTTACATTCTGCTGTGCAAATGACGTGTTTTTTCTTTTTTCTTTTATATTAATATTTACATTTATAATGTTTCTTTTTTTTCTTTTCTTACCACTTATTTAAGATTTAGAAGAATATATTTTTTAAAAAAAGACATAATGGGCTCTTTATCACTAGCTGGCTTGAAGTCAAGGTTGGATGACCACTTGTCAGCTATGTTGTTGAATTGTTTTTCAGATATGAGATGCACTAAATGGTCACTGAAGTTAATTTTGTGATTCCAAGCATAGCCTAAAGTAACATTAACTTTTTTTGGTGGCCATTTCAACACTGCTGACTCATTCTTAACCTGTATGCTACTAATCACCCCCTCATGCATACTCCTTGCTTCTCAACCCCTTCAGATTGAAAAGAACAAAAGAGGAAAATTGAATTGTGGAAATGAAAGAACAGACTGGGAAGTCAATAAAGCACTATAATTGTCATATTTATGCATGAAACAAGATAAGGCCCAAGGAAATTTCAAGCCAATTTCTCTGAAATCCATGTTTAAAAAAGAAATGGGAAACACCTGGAACTTCTCAGATTACCAAACTTGATAGATTCTTTAATATCAGAAGAGTATAAAAGCCGAAATAAAAATAAAGGTCTGTTTAAAAAAATGCTTTGTTTAATTTGTGATACTGACTGGTACATAATAATTAGGCAATTACATTTGATACTTTCAAAAATGAACTTTATTCACAATAATAAATTTATGAGATTAGTATTGTCCATTTAATAGGATTAAAAATATTAAAAAGATTTTCTACAGAGATATAGAGGTGCAAATGGGGATATGATCTGAATCTTTACAAAATATGCACACAACCACAAAATCAAAGAATGAGACACCAAAGAATGTTTAGTGTATCTGCTTTGATAGAAATTTTAAAATATCAGAAAAATTTTTAAAAATTAAAAATATTTTTAATGTTTTAGCTTGCCTGATGATTTTTTTAAGTGCAGGCAAAATTACTAAGCAAATAAATATTTTTAATTCTTTTTTTGAAATGCTTAAAAAAACTTTTCACTTGCACAAAATGAATGAAATAGGATAAGAAGGGAAGTTTATATCAAAAATCTCTGATGGGGATACCATAAGTAAAATATATAGGCAAGTAACAGAAATATATGACTAAATGCTATTCCCAAATAGATGTGATTAAAGGATATGAATAAATAATTCTCAAAAGCATAGTTACAAATTACTAATAACCATAAGAAAGAATACTCCAAATCACTAATAGTAAGAGAAATGTGATTCCAAACAACTTTGAGGATTCGCCTCACACCCATAAAACTGGCAAAGATAACAAAATATGGGAATAGTCAATATTGGAGGCATTGTGGAAAGGTGGGCACATTAATGCTAGAACTATGAATTGGTCTAATTTTAGAAAGCAATTTGGAATTATGTAAAGAAGCTGATTAATATGTCCATGCCCTTTGACCCAGATATTCCATGGTTAGTCAAATCCCCAAGGAAGTTAATGGCAAACATCAACCAAGGTAAGAACTTCAATATAGCAAACAGCAACATTTTCCTATAAGTAGCAAAGAACCTAAAACAAAACAGATGTCCATCAATTGACAAATGTCTAAAGAAATTGTGGTACTTGAATGTAAAAGAATATTATTGTGATATAAGAAAAAATGGCTGTGATGAATACAGAAAAGCACAGGATGACATATGAACTGAGACAAGGTGAAGCAGAACTCAGAAAACAGAGTACACTAAGACTAATGCTGAGAAATTGTAATGATCTAGCTTGGTCCCAAAGAAGAGATATAAGAAGACATCTCCCATTCCTATAACCCTGCTTTTTTGCAAGGGTGGGAGAAAATGGGTATGGAAAACTGAATATATGTGTGACTTTTTTGACTTGATGGTTTGGTGAACTGGTTTTTGCCTCTCTTTTAAAAAAAATGTCTTTGCTTAAGGCATGTCTCTCTGAATGGGGGTGGGGTGGAGATATATTAGGAAGAGTAGGTAGATGAACCTTAAACACAAATAATATCAAGCAATTTTGTTTCAAATAAAAAGAATAAAAAATCTACACTAGCTTAAAACTTGGCCAGGACTTTGTATTTCATTTCCCACCCAAAGCATTCTTATGATATCACAAAATGTGGCAGTATCAGTGAAGGGGGTAAAACTTACTAAAATCTCCATTTTTCTACAGGTAGCCAGAGGTGTGGGGGAGGGAGAAAGGGGGAAATAGTCTCATTCAAACAAATAATTCAGTGTTGTTTGGGTGAGTGTTGTTCCTTTGATGAGCAGCTGGTCTCAATTTAAATACAGTTTATGGGAAACAGACTACTGCACTTCCTCGCGACTGACCTCTGCTGTTCAGAAAGTGAATTTACATCCCTTTATTCCAAATTGAAGTCTTTGTCTTCGCATGAAGAGTATGGTTGACATGAATAAGTCTACATCAAACTCCTGAGTGTTTCATTATGCTCTCTCTTTCAGACCTTATGAAAACTATCATGTCCTTTGATCCCCTATTCAGGTCAAATCAGGAATAGGCTCCAGGAAAAGGAATAGCTGAAACAAAACCCTTGTTCTACATAACCCATTTCCTTGTCACAATATTAAAAGAGAAAAACCATGAAATTCTTTAGCTAAAGTCCCGACACAGTTGTCCCTACAGTAATAGTTCCATCTATAGCTCTGAAGACACCGCCTAAATCTGTATCCATATAAAATTCTCCCTTTTCATTTTTTTCTTAAGGAAGTGCTTTAGATGATTTACAATGCCTGTATTTTGGGCCATTTATAATTAACACTCAAATCACATAACTATAACAAAAAAAACCCATCCCTTCTCAATGAAGAAAGACTTAAAAATATGTAAGACTTTTGTGGAGCCTTGCCTTCTTAAGTGCCCACAATGATCTTCTATTTGCTAGTCTATATTTAAATATAGTATCTTCTCACCTCATGTACAAATTTTATCCCCTCAATTATCTCTTACAGGGCAGAGGCCAAGATTTCTAATCCTGTAATCGTTACTATCATATTCCTCTCAGCACTTGTGGCAGTGATAGTATTATAGTTGGCATGAGATAAATGTTAATGGGGATGCTGACTGATGTCTACATTCCAAAAGCATAAACATTCATGTAAGGGTGAATTTAAGTGCCCTGTCATGGCAAGAAGAAGGGGGAAGCAGCATTTATAAAAATAAATTTTAAAAAATGAAAAGTAGACTTCACTACTCTACAATGCAGAAGCGAGTTTACAAAGTGCTAGTCACTTAATCTCTCTAAGTCTTGAGCTCCTCATCTGTTAAAAAAAATACAAAAGTAACAATACTTCTAGTACCTACTCTGTAAAGTTATCTAGAAGGCCAAATGTGAAAATGCATGTAAAGTGCCTTGTAAAAGTGCTGCATAAATGCCATTCATTATAATTACAAATACAATAATATCATGTATTCGTGTAGCATTTTACCAATTACGAAATGCTTTAGATTTTATCTTGTTTGATCATCACATCAAAGCTTCACAAAAAGCTCCATTATTAAAATTCTCTGCATGCTTCTAAGGGGTTCAGAGGATGGAAATGACTTGCTCAGAGTCATGTATCAAATCAATGGCAGCACAGGTTCCTGATATCATGTGTTCTGTTTGGTTTTTTCTTCTCTGTATTACACTGCTCCCCTACAAAAGAAAAGCCAGAAACCTACAAAATAAATATCTATATTTAAAACCATAACACTGAAAAAAATCACCAAGACATATAAATAAAATCATAATATTTATTCAAGCTATTTAGCTTATCTGTATATATGTATGCATTCTATTATTTTATTAATTGTATATTTTACAATAATACATTTTCAAATTGAGTAAACTTTTCATTTACTGTGAGCAAAGTGGCTTTACCTGTTCTCATAAGTGTTAAAGAAACTAATCAGGATCTTTTTCTCTACCTCAGATTCTCTATCTGTTTCAATCTGTCCATCTCTGTGTCTATCTTTGTCTCTATTTCCCTTCCCTGCTTTAGTTTCTCCGCCTGTTTCTTTTGGTCTGTCAATTGTGTAATAGAGAGGAGGAATTCCTGCCACTGGTATTCAAAAGCAAGCAACAGGCAATATACAACAGCAAACATCATAAAAAATTATAATACGGCAACTCTGAGCCACTTGGTTGTTTGTGCTTCTGGGGCTATTCATGGCCATATAATAAGGGAACTGGGCAAGGATAGGCATATTTTGAGTCTTTTCCTTTGTACCTTATATTTTTGCAGTAACATCAATTTATTGTTAACAAACTATTGCCTTTTTCAAAATAATAGCAATAGTGACAATAACAGTGACAATAATAGTGACAATATGGCACCCACTATGTTCCAGGTGCTGTGCTAAGTGCTTTACAAATGTAGCAAAGGCTATCCTCCACATGTAGCATAGGAGTATTGCTTTGTGACTCAAAAAGAGGCAGAGTAGATATCTCTAGCCTCTTCTCCTGATCCTTCTCCAAGAGTGACTTTAATTCCTGCCAGAAGGGGAATTAAGAAGCTGGGGCCAGAGGCCACTTTACTCTTCTCAGAGAGAGTACTGAACTAAAATTATATTGAGCTGCTCCCCTAAATATTATTAGTCTAGGGAGACATTAATCTCAGCTTCAAGCTAACTTCTGATCACTATTGCATTATAGAGGAGAAGCAAGATCCCAAGCTCTATATCCACAGTCTGACCCCTTTCCCACCAAATATCAGTTTCACAGTGAATACACATAGCAAATAGCAAACAGAAAAACAGACATCAAAGAAAGTATATGTAGGAGAATATAAACCAGACAATGAAGAGTGAAGGAGCTTTCCCATTGGGAGTCAGATAACTCAGCTCAACCAGGAGAAAAAAAGTCCCCAGATCTCACCTAAGAGGTAGTTCCCCAAAGTCTCTAGTGTAGCAAGCTGAGGACAGTGACATGATGAAAACAGCCAGATCCTCTCATGTCAGCTTTTTCCTCAGTCTTTTCCTTCGGTAACCTGAAGTGGAGCTGACATCATTAATCTTCTCTCTAGAAACTAGAAGCCAAAAGCATCCTAAGCCACTGCAAATCTAGAACAGACTAAAGCTTGAAGAAGACTGGAAGAGTGTGACACTCATGTCTCTGCCAACTCTGCCCCACCCCCATGCAGGCAAGGGGCACTGATCTTCACTAATAAGGAGAGAGTTCCATACCAGTGCACTTTGGGATTGGGATTACACAAATAATTTAATCTTCACAATAATCCTGAGAAGTAATAGTTTTCTTTTCCCTGAAACTCTCAGTCTTCCCTATTATTGTAGTGAGTGTAACTATTAGAATGCATGTATCTCATAGGGGAGGACAGAGGTGAAATTCTCCAAGGGACAGAATTCTGTCTCTGGGGTCTGGTGTCAGTTAACAACCATATTTATTATCATATGGCGCTGAACAAGGCACATGACAGAAGAAAGAGCAGGGTTAATGAGGAAAGAAAAAGGGGAAATACAACACAAAGGGGGAGGAAGATTGGTCAAATATATGAGGGAGGGTGAGGGAACAGTTGTCAGTCTCCCAGGGCCACCTTGGGAGATTATACTACTTTCATCATGAGGATCTCAGCTTTACCCACTTCAATCCAATCCCCACTGAGCCATCAAAGTAACTTTCCTAAAGTGCAGTTCCAACCATGTCAATTTCCCCTACCCCATTCAATAAACTCCAGTGGCTCCCTAATTGCCCTCAGCATCAAATTCAAAATCTTGTTTAGTACTCAAAGCTCTTCATAACCTAGCCCCCTCCAATCTTTCCAGCCTTGTTATACTTTACTCCTTGACATGCATTCTTCAATCCAGGTCTAAAGTTCAGTAGTTCATGAATATTAGTTCCCTCAAGGAAACTTCCGAAAGATTAGTTCTTCTACTGAATGTGGGTGAAGCTCTTCTGATGTTCTCGTCATATCTCTGACCTCTATTCACCTTCTAAGCCTGAAAGTATGATGTTAACATCAGAAAATCTTCACTTTGGTCAAATACTGGAACAGACAGCACTCAATTTACATTGCCTAAATGTCCTTCTCATCTCTACTTGCACTCATCCTAGGCCTCTTCTTCTACCACACAAACTCAGTCTTGCTCCACCGTTCTTTAGGTTCTGATCCTACGATGATTGTGTCCAATATAGTCTTCATCCTCTGGCCCTGGAAACACCTCCTAGACCAAGTTCTTCCAGAATAAGAGACAAAAGACAGGAGAGGGAGAATGGACAGTGTAGATAAGAATTTGAAGGAGGAGGAAGAGGCGGAGGAAAGAGACTGAGAGAGACAGAGACAGAGATAGAGAATGAGCATTTATCAATCACAGTAAGAAAGAAAATAGTACAAAGGGGGTAAGTTGGATATAAAATTGTAGTGACTACTAAAACAAATTCAAATTTCTTCCATTCTTGTCTCCCACCATTAGTCAGTTTTAATGAAGTAAAAGCAAGATTGAAAAAAAAAAGATCCTCAGCTTTACTACTAATTATTTTAGAGAAAATAAGACATACATATTTTTGAAGCTGATGGTTCACAATTAAAAATGTATGTCTTGCAACTCTTGAACTTCTTCAGGTGGACCTCTTCAACTATTTCAGTAAATAAGTTAAGCTAGCTCTACTATGAATCCAAAAATCATAAGAAAGTTTATTTTTTCTCATTGTATGTGAGAAATGATGGATTGATTTCGCTTAATAGTACTAAAGTACTTATTAACCTTTGCTTTCCCTAGAGAAGATCCAGGTCAGATAGACAAGAGTTTAGAGAGCAGGGAGACAGCTTAGTTTTACTTATCTGTTCTTTAAGTCAGAAAAGTAATACTGGGCCTTACTCACAGGGAGGGAGGAGCAAGGAGTTGTGTTAAAGAAGAGAAAAGTTGCCCAGTTATTTAAGCCTTTTCTGTCCCTCTCTTCAGACAGTCACAGGTCATTATTTTGCTCAGTGGATATTCCCACAATGAAACACACCCGTATTTAAAAGTAAAGTTGTTGTTGTTTTTTGAGGGATCCTCATAATTCTTTAATTACTTACTCTTTTATTTACCTAAACTAACATAATTGAACAATTCTCAGAATAACAAATGTTTTTTTTTATTTTCTCAGAAACCTATTTTGATGGATTTTTAAATAAAATGTAAGTAAGAACATATGCTTATATCTATCAAATCAACTCCAAAATTGTATCATTCTTTGTGTCTATGAGAAATTATTGGCAAATATCAGAAAATTAAATACTGAACTACATCAGTAGCTTCTAGAGAAATAGCATTATTGTTGTTGTTGTGCTGTCCTTCATTTTCGAAGAGGACCATGACATCAGGTAAATGATGACATGACTTGCAGTTAACTTTGATTTGACTGAGGAAGTACTGTGCAAGGTTACCAACCTCACGTTCTCCTCCAGAGCTATCTGGGTCCAGTGGCCTGATATTCATCAAGGTGACTGGAGATGGCCCAGGATACATTAGGAGACCCTGGCCCTTTCAGGCTAAGGTGTTTTCAGGTTCTCACTTTGAGTGAGGTAATGCCCATTCAGGGAATAGGCTTCTTTAAGAAGTGAGTCAAGGAATGACCCCTTTAATGAGATAAAGAGGGAAAAAAATCAAACAGGGAGCGGAAGACCCTCTGGGTTGCTAGTCAAAACAGAAACAGTTACCACTGACATTCACTCAGGGCCAGGAGGGCCCAAATTATAGTCATTAAGTGGAGCTTGTACAGGAACCTGTTGTAGTCCAATCTATGAGCGAAATGGGTCAGACGAAAAAAAAAGGATGAAAGAGAGAGAGGAAGGAATGAAGGAAGGAAGGAAGGAAGGAAGGAAGGAAGGAAGGAAGGAAGGAAGGAAGGAAGGAAGGAAGGAAAGAATCTAGCCAGTAAACCCCAAGTTAACTGGGGAGCTTCTGGCCATCAAAATTTACCTCCTTTTGGAGAGGAGGAGAGGAAGAGGTTGAACTAAGTTACCCAATTGGCTGGGTCCCAATTCAGGTAGCTCAGACTATTCACAGGTTGTCCTTGTCCTTCATTTTTGAAGAGGATCATGACATCAGGAAAATGATGACATGACTTGCAGTTGTCTTTGATTTGAGTGAGAGAGCACTCACTTTTAGCACTATTGAATAGATAGAGAGCCAACTTTCCAGGGAGACCTGGGTTCAGGTCCTGCTCCAACACATACCAGCTATAGGTACCAAATGCGAGTCATTTAATCACTCAGTATTGTAAGCAACTTACCCAAACTGTCAAGTTACCAATCACATGTTGCCGTGTATTAATGGAGGGAATTTACACAGTAGGAGTCACCTACACTGAAGAAACCATTGATATGTTTAAAAGAACAGTGAATTAAGACAAAATTATAGAGCCCATAATCCATATACAGATGTTTATATAGAAGTCCAAATTTGTGTTAGGGTTGAACCCGTTTCCAAAGGAATTGTAACAGACTTTTACTCTAGGAATACTGATAAAAGATCAAGATGGTATGATGGTCTATAGTGAATGTGATCAAGAAATCTAAGGAGTAGATCTCCAAGTTGACTACAAATCATAAGTCTAGTATAAATTTACATTATTTAAGTAGAAATATGTTTGTGATGGTAGCAAAGTACCACAGCACTCTATTTCCTAATTTTGTGATCATGTATTGCATTCTAGGTTACACAGTTCAAAGAAACATGCAAAACTCTCATAAGGACAAAAGACAGAAGTTAAAGTGGGAAAATAACATCTATTAATAAAAGTTGTAAGATTATTTCTCTTAAAAAGAGACTAGGGTAATTTTATAAATTTTGTCATTATCTATATCACAACATAGTAGAATCTTAGATTTGGAAGGGTCTTTGGAGGTCATCTAGTTTGATCCCTACATAAAAGACAAATACCATTGATAACAAGTGATAATTTCAACTTCTGCTTTAAGACCTCAAGTGAAATGTGACTCACTACCTCAAAAGACAGTTTATTCCATTTTTGGACAGTTCTAATTATTAGAAAGCTGGTACGACTTTTTTATTTTATTGTTTAAATTGAGAGAAAATCTGTCTCCATATAATTTCTAAATATTGGACTTTGCTCAGCTCTCTGTGGCCCTAGAACAAGCTTAATTCCTTTGGTGTACGGTAGAGGATAATATATTGCTGTTGATGTTGTCTGTCCTTTATACTAGAAGAGGACCAAAATGACATAATGATGTTGAGGTCAAGGTATAGAGTGTTCAACTATGGCTGATTAGACCAACATGAGTTCAGAAGGCTCTACCATAGGTTGGTGCAAATAGTTCATTTGAACATTAGGGATGGAGATTTCTCTAGATTTGTGCTTCTTGTTTCTTTTTAAGCTACTGCAATTTTGCTTTGCTCATAGAGCACAGCACTTCCTTTGATGCAGGCACACCATTCTTGGTGGTCCTGTGCCAGCATCTCCCATGTCTCACAATCTACACTAAAGTTCTTCAGAGAGACCTTGAGAGTGACCTTGTGTCACTTCTTCTGACCTACATGTGAGTGCTTGCCTTGTGTGAGTTCTCCATAAAAGAGTCTTTTAGGTAAATGTATGTTGGGCATTCAGACTATGTGGCCAGTCCATCAGAACTGCACTCTCTGCAGTAGAATTTGAATGCTTGGCACTTCAGCTTAAGAGAGGACATCAATGTTTTTATCGTGATAGGTGATCTTCAGAATCTTCCTAAGACAATTCAAATGGAAGCAGTTTAATTTCTGGCCTGGTGCTGGTAGAATGTCTAGGTTTAACAAGCATACAACAATGAGGTCAGAACAATGGCTCTGTAGACCTGCAGTTTGGTAGGTAGTCTAATGCTCTTCTCTCCCACACTTTTAATATGTTAACACCAGCTTCAATAGTTCTTTCCATGGAAATTATCTGCATTTTTCAGAAGGAATAGAATTTTAGAATTTTAAATAAAAGTTACAATACATAAAAAGAGTATTTTATCTTCACTAAGGCTATACAACAGGGAAAATGGCTTCAACTGCAACATAAGAACACTTCTGATATGCCAGGCTCTGTGCATAGTCCTACGGATTCAAAAGAAGTAACTCCTACCCTCAGCGATCTTACATTCTAACATACAGAGACAGCACACATAGGGCAATGTTAGCCAAGGTGTTTTAGTCTAGAAAGTCACAGGAATGGCTCAGTAGAGCCATAGAACAATTGATTGACTTTCCTTTTCCAAAAAAAAAGTGTTTGTATTGATTTGATTACTGTTTCGTGAATAAGGGGTGGGAGTACCACAAGAAGTACCATGGCAGTAAGACAGCCAAAGTAAAATATGGTCAAAGGCACAGGGCACTTTACATCTATTAGACTCTCTCTTACTATGGCAGAGTTTTCAGCAGCTGTCTATGCTACAGATTTGGAGAAACTGATATGAACTCATTCATTTTCTACTTAAGCATCAATTATATTTAAATAAATTATATCTGAATTAACTTTTGAGAAAGCTTTAATATATAATTTCATTTTCTCTTAGCAATAAGTCAATGAAGTAGGCGATGCAGTTACTTTTAATACTCATTTTACAGACAAAGAACGAAGTCAGGGTTGAGCCAAGATGGCAGCTGGAAAGCAGGGACTTGAGTGAGCTCCCCACCAGATCCCTCCAAAAACCTATGAAAAAAATGGCTCTGAACAAATTCTAGTACTGCAGAACCCACAAAATAGCAGAGGGAAGCAGGGATCCAGCCCAGGACAGCCTGGATGGTCACTAGGTGAGGTCTTTCACACACAGAGCTGGGAGCGGAGGAGAGCGGAACCCAGCGTGGGCACCGGAAGGACCAACCAGACCAGGAATTGGGCAGAACAGGGCCTAGTGCCCTGAATCAGCGAGCTGTAACAGTTACCAGACTTCTCAACCCACAAACCCAAAGACAACAGAGAAGGTTAGTGGGAAATGCTGCGGGGCACGGAGTTCGTGGTTCGGCCACCCCCCTAGAGGCAGGGGGGTGTGGTACAGTTACAGAACTACAGCTGCAGTTGCTTCTGGTCCCAGGCCCACCAGGTGGGAGGAATTAAGTGGTGGATCACAGCAGGAGTGCAGAGCCTGCTTAAGATCCCAGTCAGGTCCTGGTTGGCGGTTTGTGGGGAAGGAGGAGTGCTGGTGTGGCAGAGCTGGCTGTATAGAAATAGCTCTGAAAACAACAGCACATCCCCTCAATCTTGGAACAAAGCACTCTTTACTCTACAAGCAGTCATACCCTATGTGTTGGTAAGCAAAATGGGCTCCCTTAGCACTTAGTTCAACAAGTGCCCTTGAAGAGTTTGGCTTTTGTTTGCTTTGAGTAATTCAGCTATTTCATTGAATCTTACGAAGTGCTAAGCCCCAGGCCCAAACACCTATTAGGTGAAAAACCTATGTGGGTGTGGATTGGCAACTAAGGTGGAGCCCAAGGTGGGGCTAACTCCAGGAAGGGCCTAGTTTACATGTCTGGGACAGCAGAGGCTCTTAGACCACATGGGTTTAAGTCCACCTATTTGCAATGATTTTAGGTCACTTGGGTGAGTTTCATGTGTGACTCACCCCTGACGCTGACAAAGATATAAAAATCAGGAGTTGGCCTCAGCTTCCTTGGAGCTCTTTGCCGCAGCAATAGTGGCACGTGACTCTGGGCCAGCCCTTGTTCTGAGCTCCCGGGCTGAACCTAGATGTTGGTAACTATGAATTGTATTGGGTCTGTCTGTTGATGTTTGTAATTTGTTTGTATTTTGCTCTGAAGTTCAGGGTACTGGCTTTTTCCCCCGAAATAAGTGAATGATATTTGTGTGCTGAATTAAAGTTAGCTTGCCAACCCCTTAACCTTGCTCTCCTTATTAAGGCAGATCAAAAGAACCTGTGCTGTCCGGCAGCTTTCTGGGTGCTGGCTGTGGGTGGATCTTTTCCCCCCACAGAAACTGCTAGCCGGATTGTGGAAACACCCTGACAAAAAAATCAAGGGTCAAGTAAGTTGGCTGGGAACATGGCCACGCAGCGAAAACAGACTCAGATTCAGTCTCAGACTCTGGAATCTTTCTTTGGTGACAAGGAAGACCAAAACATACAGCCAGAAGAAGTCAACAAAGTCAAAGAGCCTACGTCAAAAGCTTCCAAGGAAAACATGAACTGATCTCAAGCCATGGAAGAGCTCAAAAAGGATTTGGAAAAGCAAGTTAGAGAAGTAGAAGAAAAATTGAGAAGAGAAATGAGAATGATGAGATAAAACCATGAGTCAATAAGGCAATGACTTGCTAAAGGAGAACCAAAAAAATACTGAAGAAAACAACACCTTAAAAAATAGACTAACTCAAATGGCAAAAGAGCTCCAAAAAGCCAATGAGGAGAAGAATGCCTTGAAAGGCAGAATTAGCCAAATGGAAAAGGAG
>CM053622.1:142833460-142876890 GCA_028646595.1 Phalanger gymnotis | reverse complement strand
ACAGAAGGGAGGGCTGACTGGGGAACAGGGCAACCAGAATATATGCCATCTTAGAGTGGGTGGGAGGGTAGAAATGGGGAGAAAATTTGTAATTCAAACTCTTGTGAAATTCAATGCTGAAAATTAAATATATTAAATAAATTAAATTAAAAAAAAGAATGAAGTCACAGAGCTATCAAGTCATGTGCCTAAGGTTACCAAAGTAGGTACCTTGTAGGGTGTACCTAAAACAGGTTTCCCCCCCACACCCTGAATCATCCAATGATCTTTTCATAAATCATCCGAGTTGAGCACTTTGGTCTAATGCCTCACTTTTCACTCTTCTGCAGATCATTTACATACAACAAACCTCCTTGTGTCTCAGGTATTAATACTATCCTTTTGCTATTTAAGTATCTTATAAAGAGAAAGATCTTTTGACATCTTAATTTTTTCAAATCATCACATCATCAAAATATGCCATAATTAATCAGTACATGTGATAATGCTTAGTTTGCAAATTAATAAGAAATTAATGCATGGTCTAATTAAGAGATTTTTCCAATACCGAACTTGAGATAAGTAGCTTCTTCCCAACACACAGAGATGTCTATGAGAGTCACACACTATCTTATGTCAACTGAATTGTTGCTATAGAGAAAATACACAAAGTCTCCAAGATACCCATATCAAAAACTGAGCACTTTAACTATTACTGAGAATGTTCTTGTCCCCAGCAAGTTTGTTTTCAATTTGGTTCATGTCTTTTAGTTTGAATTTGGTTCTGGAAGTTATTTGAATCTCTTCAACTGTATTCAAAGAGAAGAGAAAAAAAGTTGTTTCTCCATAAACCTCCATGCCCCACCCAACCATCAGCCTATGATACTGCCATAACAACCAAAGTATTGAGCTGCCAAAGTCCCAAATCAGAGGAAATAAGCATTAGAATCACAGAAAGGAATTATGTGGCCAGTGTTCAATGTGAACAGGCAATATACAGAACCTAGACCTCCCTTCCAATAAAAAACAAATATCTAATCATCCTAAAGAATGACAAACCATTAACATATGGTATGAATTCAACTGTGAAAAAGTTCCCATGGAAAAAAATACCTCCACTGACATCATTCTGAGTCTGGCTGATTCCTCAACAAGCTAGATGTTAAGGCACATGCATACATTCCACTGACATCACATCAGGTGCATGTGATTTTTGGACATGAAATAGAGTTAATAAAACTATTCAGCTTTAGAAACATGACTTGAATATGGCTAAACAACTGCAGAAAAAACACCACTTTACTAAAATGTAATTTATACTAACTAGCCACCCACCCTAGCTAGCTGAGCCTCGATTTCTTTCTGTGAACCTATATTTCCAAGAACCAACTCTAATGAATGCTTTGATTTGTTGTGCCACCCACCTTTCACTCTCCTTCATCTACCTCTTCCACTTATGAACGTCCCATTTTCATCTCAAATCAAAGATTGATTGGGTGAATAAATATTTGAAGAATACTTAGAATCATATATTTTAAATTTTAATTGTTTTCCATCCTAATTTAACAATGTGGAAAAAGGAAACAAATGATGTATTTTATTTCCACAAGCAACCACTTTCTGCTCCTTTCAGATAGGTTCTGTTTTACAGTTTTATATCAAAGTTTCTTAGTGTGTTTTCGTACTAAATATGACTATGAAGGTCTGGTCAAGTCTTTCTAAAAATTAAAGTATAAATCTTAAGTATAACATCATATTTATATCAATACAGAACATTTTAAAATATACTCTTGAAGAAAAAAAATGCTTATTTCTGCCCTTTTAAGGAAAAAAATTCCAGAATGACCTTAAGAGTCATTCCACTAAAATGATATTTTCTGTACTAAACAAAATGCCTATAAGTCAACAGAATTCAGTTTTCAGAATTAACCTTTTAAGTTTAAAACACAACAATAACTAGAGAAAGGAACCACAACTCTGCAAAAGTTAAATTATTTAAACTAAGCCATTTCTGTTAAAGTAGAACTAAAAAAGCACGTAGAGTCACCAAAAAATACAATTTTTGACCTGATTCTACACCTAAAAAGGACAGACTATTTAAGGCAGCCCTGCAACATTACACTTACACTCACTCATATGCCTGAAGCAAACAGATTTTTTTGGCAAGCAAATGTAACGTTTCTTCCTAGTTCATTTTCTACGTGATCACTGATGCCAAGTGGCCCACAGTATTTCCATCCATGTTTTTAAACCACATGTACACCAAATTTCAATTCACTGCCTCTGATTGGCTAAATATTTGCTACACAGCATCTAATTTCAAATTGTATCCATCCTTAACTTAAGCTAGATAGCTACTCAAGCCATGGGAGACTTCAAGAAGCTCAACATCTCCCTCTAGCCTCTTTTTGTATACTACACCTAGATGAAGCAACTAGCCAAAGGTTAAGGAGTCAGGCCAAAGCACTAATAATCTTCTTCAGTTGACTATATCCTTTTTATCTTCTAGGCTGGATTAGAGTGATTATTGATCCAAACCCATTGATCTAAAACTCTGACAAACAAGGAGTAGGTAAGGAACAATCAGGAAAAGTTCTAAAAGAGAGGTTATCAGTACATGTTAAAGGAAACTTGAACTACAATGTCATTATCCATATGGACCAATGATTAAAATCATAGTCCAGAAATAAGTTTCCAAAGGAAAGCAAAGAAAATCAGGATCACCATATAGTCAACATAGATTTTTTTCTAGTGCTGAAGCCTCTCTTCATTGATAGATTGATTCATAAAACAAAAACCCTTTAAGAATCATTGTTCCAAATAAAAAAGAAAACTATTAGCCATTTTGCACCAATATGAAGTGACTTTATACTGATAAACTGTCTTATCTGACCATAAAACAGATAGAATATTATTAAACTTCAGGTGTTTTGCTTCTTTTTCATCTGATCTTTTTATGACTTAAATATCGGTTGTAAACGATGTATCCTTTTTTAAAATCATTCAAGTTTCCAATGGTTTTTTTTTTAATCTTAACAAGGAAATGCTCTTAACATTTGTGCAATATGGTGCCAGGTGCTGGGGTTTTTTTTCCTGCTTAGCAGATTTGTCCAGGGTTATTTCCAAAACCGAAACACATTTTACCACCATGGATAATAAATGGTAGACTTAGGTTGTGTAGTCTTATCTTTTTTTTTTTTTTAATGCTTTTGGGCCTCATTCACATTTCAGAAGAGAAAAAAAAATCTCTGGTTTATCAAGGCTGTCTATTTAAACTGTCCCCAGTCCCAGAGATAAATGTCTAAGATACTGTCCTTCCCTTTGACTTTGCAGATGTACACTGTAAAATCTTAAGAGGTAGAAAAGACCTTAGGAATCTATGTGGTCCAAGCTCATCATTATATATGAGAGAAAAATGAGTCCCAATAGGTTTAAATATTTTCCCAATATTTCATAGAAAATGGCAAAACTGGGATATCATCTACTAGTCATTTCCTCTTTCCATTACATCCCAGTGTTACCAACAATTTTTTAAATAATATATTTGTTAGTGTAAATAGCTCACTTGCCTTAACTATAACCTTATCCCTAAGTTGGGAAAGAGGAGATAGGAGGGAAAAAGGTAAGTAGTTTTGCTGTTTTTTCAGGGGTACAGGGAGCTTTAGCGGGTAAAGCAGCCTAGATCTAGCTTTAATGAGATGATAAGCATTATTGTTATTCTTTACCTACATTAAAGAGAAAGGGACTAGTCTATGAACCAGTAAAGACAGGCCACTGAAACAAATAATCAGAAGACTTTTATCTTCGGTAGTACTAAAATAAAATAAAATAAAAAACAGAGTACATTTCAGTGAAGTCAGTCTTCTAAAAGAAGGTATGACTGAAATTGACAAAATTTGAAAATTATATTCCTGAAGTCTCTGAAACTACAATGAAGTGTGCTATAGGTGAAGCATATTCAATAGTGGACTGGGAAGGAAAGGGTCAGAAAATTATGATGTCTCATTGAGGAATAAAGAGCTAAATATTTTTCATCTCATACTGAAATGTTAATTTAGTGTATTAAAATGGGTCTTTTCCCTCCTAAGTGAATTAAAATTGGTTGTCACTAAACAAGAACACTTTGGGTTAGTTGGGCAGTGGGGTGGAGCATAGAGGTAAGGCAGTGACATACATTTGCATAAAGTAATTGCTTAATCCAACATCAGAGGAAAGAACATTATAACTGAACTAGTGCATTAAAAATCTATTATGTTGAAAAATTTTACAGTAATTATCGTAATGAAAAAAAAAATCTGAGCTCTTGGTCTACCATTCCTAACCTGACTCTAGAGATGTAAACCAATTACTAAGTTTAATCTCCCTCTAGGAGGCAGCATTCCATTGTCTGGATACAAGGACAGAAAACTTTGGCTTATTTAGATGTTGCTGGCCAGTGAAAATGTCCTCCTGACCTACTCTGGTAAATCTACTTACGAACCAAACTCAGGTAAATAATCCATCACCACTACAGTCTCCCCCCCAAAAAATTTCTGCCTCCGGTGGGGCAAGGAAGAGTTCGTTGGCTCCAGGGTATACTTTCTTTAGTTTCCCTCTCCTCTCTTCATAACTTCCCCATGGGTCTTTGTCCCTATGTAAACTGTGTGTGGGCCTGATATCAGCCTGCCAGAGAATGGACTCATGAAGAACAGAGGGTCTGTCAGATATTAGAATAAACCAACTTCCTGATTTTGACTAGGTGGAAAATAACTAAAGTAATTCCATTAAAGAATCCTAGAGAAAAGCAGAAGGAATGATTCTCCTTATCTAAATATGGCTGAAATGGGCTGGGTGGCAAATCTTCTGCTATGACCACCACCCCTACATTTAAAGGAAAGAACAGCTATGATCATTTATGCAAAATGTGAACAACAAGCTTCGAAACTTCCTGCCCTTTCTGGTTATGTTTTAAGCTATATACAATATCACATACTATCTGTACAAACTCACATGAGAACCCTGATGAGTATGTATGCAAAGCTAAGCTGCTCAAATCAAGCATGGACCTTTTAGATAGATTCAAATAAACCCACAAGGAGAGCCACAAATCTTAAAGTAGTTAAAGGATATCGTTTGCTCATTTTGGGAATAACTGCCACAACCAAAATAAATGGCAACAGTTAAATTCCACAATATTTTATTATGGGAAATTCTCTTGAATAATGGAACATGACATGGTTTTCTCAAGATGTGCTGTCCAAGGAGATTAATCTTTTCACTACATTTTGCTACATCTATCATTCAAAGTTTTACAAGTTTTAATTTCCCCATAAAAATTTTAAAAATCACCATTACTATTGGGTATAGTTCTATTTTTATGATAAATAGTAAAGAGATTTGTGCCAAAATGTTTAACTTCTAAAAACTACATAGCTGATGATGATAATAGGTAACTTTCATAGAGCATACATACACATTTTATGAATATCGTATCATATTATCCTAATAATCCTAATAACAACACCTAAGAGATGTTATTTTTATCCCCATTTTACAGATATGGAAAATGAGAACCTGAGGAAGAGGTTAAATTACTTGCCCAGGGTTACAAAGTATCTAAGGTCAGATGTGAACTTGTTCTGTGACTACAGGTCCAGCACTCTATCCATTATGCCACCTAAATCACCTCTAAATGATAAGAGTTATTACTACCACATACTATTTCCTACCAAGTTTCAGAAGAAAAAGCATACTATTTCTTAAAAACAAATGTATTTTGTCAACATGTAATCTGATTTTTTTTTTAAATTTTGCATGTATTTAATTTGCTTTGTATTTAATTATCTTTGTATAGGTTGCATCCCCTGCACTTAGCACCATGTTTTGCATATCATAGGAACTCAATAAATGTGGAATTGCTTATCTTAAAAGAACTAGGGAAGGAGTAAAAACCTTTTAGGGCAGTAGAGATTAGAGTATTTTTCCTTACTCTTTAGCTACTTTTGGTTAATGTCTGTTTATGGGGCAAGCTGAGGTCTAATAAAATATGTTAGAAGTTGCGTGTTCTTTGATAATCCACTTATCATGCCAAAACTCTTTGAGAGAAATAAAAATTGCATGTAATCACTTTGCATCTGACCAACCAGTAACCAAAGATTGCACCAACATCATCAAACAGATCTTTACACTAAGTTCTCTGTTTCAACCAACTGAAATTAATTCCCAACCCCAACTAGAAAATAACTTAAAGATGTAACGTATACCTTTCAGTACAAATGGAGGTTAGTACCTAGTGCCTTGCTACACAGGACGCTCCTTGCTTCTTCATCAAGTCATTTTTTCGGACTGGTTCTGTAACCACTTTTCATTTTTATTGCAGAGCATTTTCACCTCTGACAGGTCACCCAATTAGAGAACAGACAAAGTGCAAGGAACTTTCTACTTCCTAATAATGGTACTTTCCATGGGAAAAAAGCACAATAGTTAACCAAAAACAAAAATGACAAAACATAAACTTTTCCAAACTCTTCATATTGTCTTATGCAAAAGCCTGCTATAATTTTTTTTAAAGTCAGGTACCACAAAAAATTAGTTCACTATTTAAGTGAAATGTTTTCCACTGGTATACAAGGGTGATTTTCACCTTTTTTGTAGTATTTTTATTTTTTGTGGTTAGTAAGCAAATATCTTGTCAACGTTAGTAGGAAATATTTGATGATCTAAATAGGGTACTGAAGTGCCTACTTCTAGCTTGGTATCATTATACTTTTTATTAAGACTGTCCTTGGACATGAATTTAAAAAAAAAAAGCATGTCAAGCATACATTTAGTTGCCATGAATGGAAATGCATTATTCTTGTTTGGACATAAGACAAGTAATTAATGTTTACCACAAAAAATCATTTTATCCATAATCAAATGCATTAGGCAGAAACATCAATTGAAGACTTTCATCTTATGGTCATTACAATATTATTTTATTTTAGGAAGCTACTCCAATGATGAAATGAAAGATCAATCTGTTATGTGCAAAAAATGAAAAAATAAAAATATTGAAGATCTCAAAGAAATACATTGCAGAAAGAAAAATGTCTATGCATATTGCATGATAAGAAGATATTCTGCTAAGCTTTTTAGTAAACTCCCATACTGGCAAAGAAGTTTTTGTAGGTGTGCCTCAGATAACATATGAATGTCCTTACATGCTTTTAGAATGAAATCTTTTCTATATTCATTAGAGTAGAACTTAGTTACTAGGTACTAGAAAATGAACTATTCTTTTTAAACATAAAACACATCTCCCCCCACGTGTCATTATCTTGCATTTACTTCAAAGAAGAATACCATAAGAGAAGTTCAATAATAAATCCAAAAGAGGTTTTATAAATAAGTCTTAATTCATTATCAGCTATCATAATAACTAGTTGAACTGATGATATGAGTTATGTAGCCAAAGGAAGAAAAACCCTATCTAGTAATCACCAAACTTCAATGTCACCCAATAATTTTTGAAAGTAAATGAAAAATCATATACAAATCATTCTTGACTCTACCATTGCTGATAGTAATAAAGATACAGTACGTAACTTACTTTTACCTAAAATCCACTACCATAATAGGCCCTTCTGTTTATAACATAATAAACAACAGATTTTTATTTTTATTCCTCTATGCTATGAACTACATTAGAAACTATCTATCAATTTAAACATTGTGTACAAAAAGCCATCTGTGACATGTTTCAGAAAGTACAAATCTGCTACCATGAAAGGCTGGACCTTCAGCCTACTTCCATCTGTCTGTTTAGCCAGAAAAAAAGTTTTTTTTTTCTTTTTTAAAAGGTCACATATATTTCAGATTTCAAAATGTGGCTTGTCTTCCATAAAAATATATATATTTAACCTCTTCGTCTTTCAACTTCTCTCTCTTTCTATAATTATCCTTAGTCTCCTAATGGTTAGTTTTTCAACACTAGTCTTCTTATGTTGCACAGTAAGCACTATTTATAGTCACACAACTAATTATGTGCAGTTGTATACATGTGCATGACATATATTTTGGATAAGTGTGTGCATAAGTTGACATATTTTAAATTATTTTTTCAAATATTGAGCAACAGGTACTGGCACTGCTTACAAGTACAATATCCTTAGTAAAATGACATTGATATTTTATCATATCAACAGCTGAAAACTACATTATTCATTTATGAGGAATCAAAATAATCGTGAATTGATGTATTACAGCCTCAAATCCAATCAAAAGGATAAGGCTTTATTAAGACCCTCCGACTGTCTTTATATTCAACGTTTTTCTGATAAATTAATGACATTATCACCCAGGTGTCCATACAACTCCATTGACTTATGGCATATTATTGGTTTATTTGTTGAGCTGATGGCAAGAAGAGTATTTTGGCACAGTTCTGCCAAGTCCTTATCTTTAAGTTCCCTTCCCTTTGTGCCTGACTGCTCCCAAAACTATCAAAGTAAAGCAAATGACAGTTAAACCCTCTTAGCTTTACCAGAGTTCTGGTGAAAATGAAAACACCTTGAAACTACTAGACTGGGCCACGTTGGTTTTGATGGTGGGGGCCGAGGTGGGGGGAAGAGAAGACACTTCAAAAGAAAGAGATGGATTTCATGGCATCTGTTAAACCAGATCTAGTTACAGTGTATTAAGTTATGTTTAAATGAGAACAAGACTCTGTCTAGTCAAGTGTTTTATCACAAAGTCATGTTATTAAAGTATCAAGTATTCCCACAGTTTCCTTTAGATTTTTATGCAATCCCCTTTGCTAATGGGGGGGGATTGCAATGACAATAACAAAAAAAAATGCAATGCCAGGCAAACTCATTCTGCCATCCCTAGCCTTTTCTGTGCCTTGTTACCAAGCTCCTTTTATTATACCGCACGCTTGTTGTATATAGGACTTTGCCTCTTCCCCATGTAAGCAGCATGTACCAGGTACAATTGAGTCTTTGAGCGCTCAGCATCGTGCTTTGTGCTGCCAATGATAACGGGAATCGTGGTCCTAAATGCATCCATCAAATACTGAAAATTCAAAAAGGTCTCTAGGCTGCATGAAGGTAAACAATGTATTTAGATCCTTGGCTGCTTTCAGCTACATGGCTCCTCGTTTTCCTGGAGCACACGAAATAATTTGGGGAGCAGCCTATGCAAGAAGAAAGCCCTACAGGAGCTGTACTCTTACCTCCACATTGAAATACTGCTCCGCTCCGCAGACTGTAGCCCATAAAATCCACAGAAAGGTTTGCAAGAAAAACACCCCAGAATGATGCACGAAATCCAACCGTCTTGCAGTGCTGAATGTGAGTAAGATCATAGTGAACTGTGCTTCAATGGATGGACGAGCTCCCCCTTCTCTTTCTCTCCTCTCCGTCCTTTCTCTCGCCCTCCCTCTCCCGTTCCAAAATGCTTCTCCTTTTTCAAAATATAAAAATAAAAAAAAAAATTAAAGTCTTGGGGCTGGATGAAGAGCCCTGCAGGTTCACCCACAGCCGGCTGGCTGGGGCTTCGAGGGAGACGGAGGAGGAACGCGCACTTCACTCGCGATAGCCCGGGAGTAGCAGCGGCGGCAGGCGAGAGAAGGGTCAGCAGCTCGCGCACACCATCCTCACGAGTCCGTCCTTCCCCGGGAATGTGGCGCCCAAGTTCACCGCTGCTCCTGCTGAGGTTTCCCTATTCGCAGCAGCAGCAGCCGCTGCCGCCGCCGCCGCCTCCGCCGCCTCCTGTCGGTGTGTCCTCCTCCTGCTGCTTCTCCTCCTCCTTCCCCTTCTTCTCCTCCCCCTCCTCCTCCTCTTCTTCCTCCTCCTCCTGCTCCTCCACCTCCTCCTCTTCCTCCTCCTCCTGCTCCCCCACCTCCTCCTCCTCTTCCTCCTCCTCCTCCACCTTCTCCTCCTCCTCTTGCTCCTGCGAGAAAGGCCTCTTTGCCACTGCCTGCTTCTTTCTCCCTAGCCTCTGCTTCTGTCTGCTCTTCTCTCTCCACTCCAAAATGTTCATCCGTAATCTACATAACTCCTCCTTCCACGGAGTCTCTCTCTCTCTCTCTCTCTCTCTCTCTCTCTCTCTCTCTCTCTCCCTTCCTGCTGCACACACACACACACACACACACACACACACACACACACACACTCACACACGCATGCACAGGCGCACGTCTTAAAGGAGACCGCTCTTAAAAGGCTGCACCGCTACTGTACCTCTTACTGTAAAGGAATAGGCGAGAATGCATTCAGAGATCGCCCACCCTCTCGGGCGGGCCCCTTTGCCATCACCCTCCTCATTGGGACCCTTTGCCCTTTTATCGCGTTCGTCCTTCCTTCTCTCTGCACCCGGGAACAAGTGCTCCCCTCCCACGCCTTGAGCCTTTGGGGCTAGAGATGTGTTGGCAGCTATGGGGGTGGGGATGGGGTGGGGGTCGAGGGAGACCCATACTTTGTGCTAGAAAGCACCGGTTGTCCCTGGCAATAGTCTGTACTGGGAGCTTAAAGACCAGTGGAATTTGAGGCTCAGGTCTGGCGCCTGGGCAGCGCAGGTTTGGAGAGCAGGAGGGAGCAACGTGGCTCGGAAACTTTGTTGGCTCCCTCAGCATGGCCTTGAATTACCCTGCCCCACCCCCAAGGGGCGCAGGAAGAGGGAAGACCTGTGAGGAGGTCCTGGGGCACTGTGGTGGGGGCCATCCGGCAAGTCTGGAGTGATGTGAGAATGAGAAAACTATGGTAAAGACCGCTCACCTACCAGTCCCCACCCCAGAGCCGAACGCACACACACGCAGACACCCCAGGGAATCAGGGTAGGAGTGCTCGAGGAGGCAATAGGCAGGGGAGGGTGAAGGGCTCTCGGGAGAGACAGGCAGGCAGCCTGCGAGAGGGAGGCAGGCGGCTGCAGGCTGAAGGGGAAGGAGATGAGAGCAGCCAGAGGAAAGGCAAACAGAGCAGCTGGTATTGGCGGGAGAAAGAGGGAGAGCGCAGACAGAGCGGGGGAGAAGCAGGCAGGCGTGAGGAGAGCTTCAGGCGAGAGGGGGAGGCGGCTGGCAGGAGGAGATGGAGTGAGGGCCCGAGAACTTTGGGGAAGATTGCCAAGGAAAATTGGTGGAGCAATGAGAGGCAATGGACAGGGGTGGCAGCAACTACCAGCCCCTGGCAGGTGATATAGGGATGGCAGCAAGGGAAAAGGGGGGAGGGGTTGGTGTAGGGGCAGGTTATCTTTTGGGGGACAAAACCTGAGAGCTTGCTCACTGCAGTGGCCGTGAAGGAAAGAGAAACCAATGGGAGAGAGAAGTCTAGGGACAGCCAGCATGAGGTTTGCTATGGACTTAAGGCTATTAGACGTCCTTACTTCTTTAGGTGAGGAAAGGGCATGAAAGGGGTAAGAGTTAAGGGGAATGGCACATTTAGAGAACTGATAACAGTGAGAAACAAAAGGCAAAAGGATGTTCTCTGGGTAGCATAAAATTCTCATTTTTAAATGGTTCACTTAATAATTGTGTTAGGCTGTTGTCACTTGTGCCTTCTTGGGAAGAAGTTAGGTAGAATTGCTATAGTTTTGCTTTCTCAAGCAGTAACCACAGGCAATATTGGCATCTCATGCAAAATGTGACCCAAGATAATTGTCTCCTACATACTGAGTCATAGTAAATGAACATTTACTGAGTGTCTGCCTGTTCACTTCTTTGTGTCTTGGCTGGAGCATTGTCCCACACCTCTAACACTTTCCCCCACCTCTCTGATAAATGTAGCTCATGACTCCCACCCCCCACCGTGGTTTTCTATGAGGTTGCCCACTTCTCCAAATCCACACTGATTTCTTTTTTGCAAGAGTTGATATGGAGAACGTCTCTGGATCATATAATCCATAATAAAGAAAGTTGATTTGGTATAGGAAAGGGGGGATCACTTGAGAGAGAGATAAATTAAGGAAATCCTGTCTTACCTCAGACACATACTACTTGTGTGATCAGAGGTTAAGTCATTTAACCTCCTACAGCTCTAAGCAACTCTCTAAGCCTATAAATAACAGAAAAGGTACTGGCCTGCGTTGGTAGTGGGTGTATTCTCATTTGAGAATCTGTTATATCAAATATAATAACAAGTCTAGTCCCAATCTCTATCTTCACAAGAAATCTTAAACCACTCTTACCTGGGAGCAGGGGGAGAGTAAAACTAGATGAAAAATTATCCTGAACGTTTTCAATAGGATTAAAAGGAAGAGCTGGAGGCAGGGAGAAAGTAAATAGTCTGTGGCTTTAATCTAAATATGAAGAAATAAAGGCCTGGACTAGGGTTGTAGCTATGGAAAGGAAGAGGGAGCTTCCAATCTAATCGACATCATAGAGGCAGAGCAGGCAGGATTTAGTGACTGAATATTCCTTGGGATTGTCTGCACAATCTGGTGGTTCTCTGTCTTAGTACTTAGTTTCATTAGTGTATATATGTTACAGGGTGTGCTTATGTAAATATACATATGTATAATGCATACAAAGGATTAATGATAAAACTATGAAAGACTTCATATGGAAATAGTAAATAAAATCATGTATAAACTTTAAGAAAATGTTACAAATTTAGAATTAGAAGAGACCTCAATGACTTCTTATTTTATAGAAAGGATATTGAGTCCCAGAGAGGGAAATGACTTGCTCAAAGTAAAACACACAGTTGCAGAATCAGAATTCAAAGCTAGTTCTTCTAACTCTAAATCACTCTCCCTACTATCATGCTGGGGTGGTTGGATGATAAAAACAGACCTCAAAAAAGCCCCTTCCATACCTAGAATTCCATAATTAGTATTTTAGCCTAACTCTACTTTAAAGAACTTGAAAATCATAGAAAGTTACAACCCCCTCATCCTCCCATTTGTACTTAGATTGAACAAAAACTTGAACAAGACACTGCAAATACCCAGTTTCCTACAATAATTTTTGGTGTTATTTTGACAATAATATCAGAGCTGGTAGAGATTTTACAGATCATTTAGTCTCACTTCCTCCCTTTTAGAGATGAGAAAACTAAAGTGCACAGAGGTTTAGTGATTTGCCCAGATCACACATTCATTCAGCCAGACTTTCTTGGCTCCAAGTCCAAGGCTCATTCCACCAAACCACATTGCCTCTCTAATGAAATGAAGTGATGGATGTGAGAACACTCTGAAATTGGATGAAAGAAGGTGATCTTCTAGAAAGGCAGAATATACACTTTCAGAACAGCCATTGTGTTGAATTGTTTTGACTGATGCCCCACCACACCTTTTTTCCACCCAAATAAGGGAGGGTGTTTGGGGGAAGGGGTGGTAACATAAGGACAATGATAAAAACAATGAAAAATATCATTAATAAAATTCTCAAGAACTACACAAAATAAAATGAAAAAGTTTAGAAGGGGACACCAGAATAGGGCAATGTAGTGACTATTGTGTTCAGTTTAATATACCCTAAACCTGTATATAACATAAGTTCATGGTGCCATATGCAATCTTCTTTTGATCTTTTGGGTACTGAAACGTTGATGACTGTCAGGTTCAGAATTTAAAAAAAAGTTAAAAGTGCTCTCCATATGAAATGTACTGTTACTTTTGTGAGGTGAGTAGGGCAGGAAGTGATAAATATTTAAGATTTGCAGATATTTAAAAAAAAAACAACCCAGAAGTTCTAGTGATTTCAATCTTGACATTATAGCTTCTAGTGAAGACCAGAACTTCAGCAAGAATACTATGGGATCTTTGAACTAGCTGAGTTGAGATTCCAAGAAAACCTTAAATGGGGTCACAAAAAGTTGGACACAACTGAAACTAGTTAACAATAACAAACAAATATAAAGCTGAATTAGCCCCTGTTGGTCATTAGGGAGCATTTCATAATGTGTATAATAGAAGTGAATTGTAAAAAACAAAATGTGGATCTTAATTCCAAGGTCTGCTTACAGATTCAAAAGAATTGAGTTTACCAGCAGAGAGAAGACACAATTAATTAAAGTATATAGTATCAGTCTTGGAAACTAAAAAAGAAATTTAGTAATGAAAAAAAGAAGACTATGAATATGATACAAAGAATTCATATGGATTTGATACATGGGTTCAGAGATACTATAATATGGTCATTGTAATAGAAAGAGCCTTGAACTACATACTGTATGATTAAGTCACTTGGTTTCTGTCAGTCTTAGTTACTTCATTTGTAGAAGTCAAAAAGATGGAATAAATTATGGGCTTTTAACCTGGGGTCTATGAACATGGAGAAATGGAAGGGAACAAGGATTTTTTAAGGTTCTATTATGTTCCTAGAACTGTGCTAAGGGCTTTAACTCATTTGATCCTCATAACAACCCTGGGAGGTAGACTCCATTATTATCATCCTGATTTTACTGTTGAGGAATCTGAAGCAGACAGAGGTATAGTAATTTGCCTAGCTTCACACAATTAGTACAGGCCTGAGGGCTGGATTTGATCTCAGGTCTTTCTCTACCCACTTACCCATCTACCTGTCAGAAAGAGAGAGAGACAGAGAGAGACATACAGAGAGAAAGACAGACAAAGAGAGAGGAATAGATACAAGGGGAAGGGAAGGGAGGGGAGAGAGGGAAGGGAGGGGAGAGAGGGAAGGGAGGGGAGAGAGGGAAGGGAGGGGAGAGAGGGAGGTAATTATTTCAATATAATTAGTTCTCTTTGTAACCTTATGTGTTTTACTTTATACATTTAAAAACATTCTCATAAAGAGTCCATAGGCTTTAACCAGACTTCCAAGGAAGTTAGATAATCTTTCTGAGGTCTCTTCCAGTCTTAAATTTGTATAAACTTATGGTTAAAGCATAATGAAATAGTGATAGGAACCTTGTAGACTTTAGACTTATTTCAAGTGAAAAAAAATGCCTGCTTTTAATTTGGATTAGGGTTGGCCAGCCATCACTAAAACTTCAGGTTCAGATCTCCAACCTTCTCAGTTTACAGATGAAGAAAATGATGCACCAAAAGATTAAATGACTTGCCCAAAGTCATAAAGGCTATAATAAATAGCAGAAGTGGGACCCAGGTTCCAAATCCCATGTCTTCTCCATTGAACAATGCTACCTATAGAATTAGGAAGAGCATTGGGCTAGGAATCAGAAAGCCTCTATTCCTCTTCTAGTCGTGATATTACCTGGCTGTGTGACTTTAATCAAGATATTTGATCTTTTTGGGAATCAGTTTCCTAATCTATAATATGAGGGTATTGAATTCTGGATTCTATAAACCAGCCAGTAGAGGTAGGTAATAAAATCCAAATGTCTTTTAGCCTAGAGGTGGCATAACAGGGCAACTAGATGGTGGAATGGATACAGTATCAGGCCTAGAATCAGGAAGACTCATCTTTCTGAGGTCCTATCTGTTCTCCGATACTCACTGTGTGACCCTGGCCAAAGTCACTTAACCCCTGTTGCCTTGGTTTCCTCATCCATAAAATGAGCTGAGGAAGGAAATGGCAAAGCACTTCAATATCTTCCCCTCCCACTCCAACCCCAAAATGGGGTCAGAAATAGTCAGACACAATTGAAAACAATTGAATGACAACAATAACTATGTTACCAACCCAGGATCTAGGCTTTGTGACTACTGGACATTTTACTACCATTTCAAAGAATTTTTCTAACAATACAAAATATTGAGAGCAAGTTTCAATCAAAAGTGAAGAATTCTAAAACCAGCAGATAAATTAGTTTGTGAAACTATTTATTGCTATCATTAAATCCCTGGAAAAATATAAATAAGTTAGTAAATTCCTCTATTGTATGTTATCAAGTCTCCATAGAGGTTCATTCTTTGGAGGGCCTCACTTCTTATGGTATTTGTAGCACTCAACATTTAAAAGCCACAGCCCTTCCTAAGTGGTTATAGCTCAGATTTAGTGGTGTTCTTACAATGAATTTGAAGCAGCCAATTTGCCATTTGGCCCCAGCTGTGGGCTTGTGGAGATGCAATCAGGAGTCTTTGTTAGGTGTTTGTTATTCTGCTCTCATTTCCTATACATCTCCGTCTTTTTAGGACTCAGACTGGAAATTCCTTTCCTAATCCCATAGGACTGTGACTTTTCTTAGCTGGTTATCTAAGCATTTTTTAAGTTTCTTTGGACTGAATTGTTTTCCTATTCACAGTGACTTAAGGATTGCAAGAGACTATTTTCTTTAACTTTAAGGTGGTAACAAAATCATAGGATTATGGATCCAGATATGGAAGAGAACTCTTGGGCCATTGAGTCCAGCAGCTACATTGTTAGTTGAGGAAACTGAAGCCCAGGGCAGCCTTGCTTATGGTCAGTCACACAGGTAGAGAGTGGCAGAACTAGAACCAGAATGCAGATTCCACGCCTGGCCATCCTTTCTGTTACATACTTTATGTCTATTCCCAAACTGAATTACTAGGGAAAGAGCATTGGTTCTAGAGTCAGAGGACTTAAATTCAAATCTTCTCCCCAGAGGCTTACTGCCAGTATGACTCAGGGCAAATGACAGGCCCAGTCCTTGAACCTTAGTTGTATTGTCTGTAAAGTAATGGGGATACACTGCTATAGATAGCCTCTAAGGCACCTTATAGCTGTAGAAATGTAAACATACATTTTTTTTACAGTTGTAGAGAAACAGAAAGTACAGAAATGACTTGGAATAAAATGGGATCTATCAGATACAATTATACACACATACACATATAGGTATACCCACAGAGACAGATAGGTGTGTATATATAAAGCAGATATGGATATGTATATGTGTGTATATATATATGTATATACACATACACATATATTCCTTTGAAAATAATAGCTTCTGGTGATAGTAAATGGGAACCAAATAAAATATTGCATATAGTAAAGAAGTGGGAGATGGGGAGAAAAAATATAATAAAACTAAATCAGGTGATACATAAAAGTGAGAAGATAAGTTGCATACTGATTTGTATAAATTATTATAACTGGATGGAATAAAAATAACCTTAAATAATGTATAATAAAATACCTTGAGCCAAGTTTGTTATTGATTAAGGCACTACCTTCAAAGTAAGTTAGGAACCTTTGGAAGGTAGTGAAACCTCTTTCAGTCTACTGGGATGCCATTTAATATGCTTTCCTTTCCATGTAAAAATACTATCCACCAACAGAAGCATTTGCTTTGGGGATTTTTTTTTCTCTACCCTTGGTCACCAATGGCATGCATATGTAAGATGGCTATTCAGGGTTTGTACATAATGAATATAATTATTGGGCTACATAAAAATTGATCTGGCCACATTGACCTGTTTAGTACTATGTCCTACCCAAGTGAACTAACCAGCCATAAATGAGAATAACATTTAGCACATTGAACAATAGTTATTTTAAAATGGAATCCCAGTTGTTAGAATTAATGCCTTTTCCAAGAATATTTCTACCTCTTAGAGAATTATTAAAAAGGTTTATAAGGAAATATACTAGATACTTTAAAAAGACATTGAAATATCTGTAATCCCTGCTATAAGGCTCTTATTGCTTTGCTGTCTTTGTCACTGCATCAACTTCCTCATCTAAATCCGTAATTATGGGTGTTGCCTAAAGTCCTCCTTGGACTTCTGCCATTCTGCTTTTACATCATCTGCTTTACAGAGTTCATTTCTTCTAACCATGAGTCAGTAATATTCTCATGACTTCAAGTGCCAATGCTATAGTAATAACTGTATATTGAGTCATGACTACCAGTTCCAGAATTCTAACTACACACATGCTGCTGTCAATTGAATCTCTGTATGTACAAAACCAAACTTATAGGCTTCTTCCTCAGTGTCTCCTTTTCCCTCCCAGTCAACTTTCCTGTTTCTGCTAATAGAAATACTACATAACTATTCGTGCAGGCTCAAAACAGATTTCTCTTTTACTCTTCCCACAATGTATATACTATAACACCAGCTTCTAGAGCCCCCCATTAGCAGATACTATAGATACTGTTACTGTATCTTTAAGAAGGAATGCGATGTTAGTTGTTGCCTGTGAGAAATCTGTAAGAAAAATAATACTAGCAACTGGAGTCTCATTCTGTCATTCTATCTGAGCCTGGACACAAGGCTGAGAACTCATTTCCTGGGATGCTGAGTGAGTTAACTCTCATCTTGTAAAGGAACATTATGAATGCAATTCTTGAGAAGAGATATTTAACTGCCAAAACTGTATGGTTAAACTTTATTTAAAGAGTTGAGATGAATTTAACAGTTGTAGTTGATAGTTACAAATACCTTTTGATATGATATTTTCTGGTGTGATACATTGTTGAAACATTTAAGTATATCTTTTTATTTTTTTAAACTGTTAATAACTTACATAGCCAATGACATTGATTTCTAATTCAGTGGAGTTTGACAAAGAAAAAAAGAGAGCAGACAAAACATATGGTAAATGAGGTTTCTCTGGTTTCTTTAAAAGATTTACTTGCAGGTAGCCTAACAAACTGAGGTAGAAGGATCAGAGCTAATTAATCAATGAGATGTTACACATTTCTATTAATTTATGAGGAAATATCAGCACTCAATCAACCCTTGCCTAGCTTAAAACCAAGATGAGAAGGAATAATCAATAATTGAAGGAAGTGATGACTTTGGGTAGCACATTGGCTATACGTTGAAACTATTAGCCAAAACCTTGCGCCATAAGCAATGGCTGGCTTTGAATCCTGTCACTAAGCAAGCAAACACAAAACCTTGGTATTATCTTTTTATTTATCCTTCAATTTATGCACTATATCCATTTATTCAATAAGTCAAAGTCATCTTACACACAGTCTGCTCTCTTCATATTCCATTTGTTTTCTGTAGTGTCTAGAAAAGTGCTAGCTACCTACATAAAAGTTGCTCCACACTCAGCAAATTGAAATATGCCCCTAATATGAGCAGCCTGTAAAATTTGTCTTCAGAAGTTTTATCAATTAGATTACCCTGAAAGCATTGAAAGGCATTACATAGGCAAATGATGCATTTGTGTATGATTGAAAATTTTGTCTAGTCTTAGTTTCAGTGGGTTTCTTTAAAGTATGAAAGAAAATAAGATGCTTCTGAATGTCTTTCTCTTATTTTTTTCCTGTTAGTTAAAGAAACTAACATATTTTTCCTAGTTCATTCTTATTTTCCCCTAATACCATCATCACCCACAAAAGTTAAGATATCCAATATCTGCTGGAAAGGAGCAGTGTCTAATTTAAAGAACAATACTATCTAGTAATCGCAATAGTAAATATCTATTTGTCAAAGGACTTTCAGTGAATCCCCCAAAGCCTTTGATATTTGCAATAGGAAAAGATTATGAGAATATATCCAAATTTAAATACTGTTCCCTAAAAATGCTACATGTGTAAATTATAACGCTTCCACATTTTCTGTGTGATTTCCAACATCGTTTTTTGTAAATGTTTCATAGAAGATTTATAACATACTGGCCTTCCATAATAAACTACTTCCTTTGGTCTATATCTTTTGGATATCAATATGATATTTTGACCGTTCTACCTCCTTTTCTAGTCATATGTCTTCAAACATGTATTTTTATACTTCTTCTTGCTCATAGGGAATCATTGGTATTAGTCTGTTGTTTATGTACAACCA
The DNA here is from genome assembly GCA_028646595.1 of Phalanger gymnotis. NCBI lineage: Eukaryota > Metazoa > Chordata > Mammalia > Diprotodontia > Phalangeridae > Phalanger > Phalanger gymnotis. The sequence goes on along the minus strand of CM053622.1, from coordinate 142,857,324 downwards.
TCAAAATCCACAATTCCTAATCATATAGTATTATATGCTATAGTATATTACCAGAGATTATTTGTAGATGGTTGGGGGGGGTTATAGATACCCATAAATCCATCTAGCAAGGCATGGAAGGATTGCAAGATGCCATTGAATGAAACACTGACACATAACAGTCACTGGTCTTGTGAAGCATTAAAATAAGTACTTCAATTTCCTTATTCTTGAAATGGAAATATTTTTATTATGTATTTATTGTGAAAATAGATGAGACATAGTTTTTCTTATGTCTTTGCCAGTACATTAATTGTATTTTTCACAATATTTAATTTAATATTTCTTAATGGAGGAAGCTCATATGCCAACCTTACATTATTTTTTTCAAATAATTTTTAAAAATTGATATATACATATGAAACAAAAAATAAATTTACTCAGGACGATATGGGATACAATTAATTTCTGATGATTCAGAAAGCACTTCAATCTATTTGTTTCCTCAGAGTCATAATTTGGAACAACAATTATAATTGTATCCCAGACTCTACGATGGTAGTACAGAAGTTCTACATAAGATCTTTGTCTAGTTTAAAGAAGTAATTAGTTCTTCCAAACCAGTGGGGCACTCCCACCTAGTACCTAATCATGAACCTGATTGGCAGAGAATGTCTTAGCTATAAGGGAAGTTGAGCTTTAAAAGATGACATCTCCACTAATGTTTTCAGAACATAGGATCATAGATTTAAAGCTTGAGATTTAGAGTTCATCTAGTCCAGGGGGTGGGGAACCTACAGCCTTGAGGCCATGTGTAGCCCTCTAGGTCCTCAAGTAGGACCCTTTGACCGAATCCAAACTTCATAGAACAAATCCCAGGATAAGTTTGGATTCAGTCAAATGACCACACTTGAAGACCTAGAGGGCCACATGTGGCCTCAAGGCCACAGGTTCTCCACCCCTGATCTAGTTCAATCTTATCATTTTATAGATGAGGAAACTGATCTTTAGAGATGTTAAGTGACTGGTACATGGTCACCCAGGCAGTAACTAGTGGAGCTCAGATTCAAACAGAAGTTGACTTCACACTCTTTCCACTTTAAGATGCACATTATCCACTGATTGGACTTCACCCCTACAACAACAACAGCAGCAACAACAAAAATAGGAAAACAATGTTAATTTAAGACAGAAGTACTTCCCATTTTACACAATAAATGTATTGTACATTCAAGAGATTTGTTTATAAATCAAAGCATATTTCAAATATTTTGTGAGATATACTCAAGACTTTTGTAAGTTCAGAATGTTTTTTCTAAAGCAAATGTTATACCATTTGAGATTTTTCATTTCCATGTTTATTTGTAGTTCTACAAAAGAGTATTATCATTGATTAAAAAAAGTTGCATCAATTCTCACTGCCATTATATTTTCTGAATAGACAGAAGTCATTTGAGAGCCATCTTAGGCCAAAATAATCAGTGTTGTTGTAAAGATGAAATATTCATGAATAAAGTTACATATGAGCCAGTTGTGTAGTTTATAAATGCAATATATAACTTATATCATTCCAATGAATTTCCAGAACAGATATTTTATTCAGCAATGGCATAGCCCCATTAATCCTCATCACCAAATCATAGGAACCCAGGCCAAACTGAAGCAAAATTGCAAAACGAGTAGTATTTGTTTAAGGGTTTTCTTCCAAGTTTAGGTATTCACCTTTAGCCTTTTTTCTTTACTGGTAGTCAAGTTAGATCAACAAGCATTCATTAAGTGCTTACTATGTGCCAGACACTGTTAAGAACTGGGAATAGAACGGAAAAATTCGAACAAAACAGTTCTTATTCTGAATGAGTTCACAGTCGAATGGGGAAGAAAGATATAAACTAGATACAGACAACCTTAATTAGAGATAATCTTAGGGAAGGGTCTAAGATTAAGGGGAATTAGGAATGACTTGCAGAAGGTGGGATTTCAGTTGAGACTCGAAGAAAGCTGGGAGGCAAAGATGAGGAGGGAGAGAGTTCCCAGCATGGGGAAAAGCCAAGAAAAATGCTGCTCTGAGATGGAATGCCATATTCAAGGAATAGAAAGGAGTTCAGAGTCACTTGAAAGTGGAATAGAGTTGGTGGAGGAGAAATGGGTTAGTAGGGTGGCAGAAGTCTAGAAAGGTGGGAAGGAATCAGGTTATAAAGAGTTTCAAAAACCAAATAGAGGATTTTATTTTTGGTAGCAAAGGCGGCTACATGGTGTAGTGAATAAAGTGCTGGGCCTGAAGTCGGGAAGACCTGAGTTCAGATTTGGCCTCAGACACTTACTAGCTGTGTCACCTAACAAGGGCAAGTCATTTAACCTACTTGACTCAGTTTCCTCATCAGTAAAATGAGTTAGAGAAAGAAATGGCAAACCATTCCAGTATCTTTGCCAAGTCACAAGGAGTGACACATGACTAAAATGACTGAACAACAAAAAGAGACACTAGGGACCCACTGGAGTTTTTTGAATAGGGAAGTAACATGATTGGTTAGATCTGCACTTTAGGAAGTGGTACCACTTCTTCTAGCTAATGCCTCTGGTCCTAGAAGGTTGAACCCAACATATGTTGTTCTAAGCCTTCTCTTTCTGAGTAATAGCCTTATATTCTCTTAACCTCAGTGCTTAGGATGCCCAGAATTATTTTTCCTGTAGACTTTCTCTTCTTTTATAGTGAATGTCTGCCATTATTTAATAGCTACTCATGATTTTTATGGCTATCTCCTAACCATAAATAGAACTTACCTATGCTGTATCCTTATCCAAAACTTCTGACTTCCAATATGGTGTTCACATTATTAAAAAAAAAACTATTTTTTTCAATTAACAACAATATACTTTCTCTTCCTTCTACTCTCTTCACAAAAAAGGGGGAAAATGCCATATGACAATAATGTAGACATTTCATAATGTACTAGCCCCTATCTAGGTGGGAGACAATGGCCTCCTCTTCCTCTTTTGTGTATCCCAGTTCATGTTCATTGTGAGAACTTCCAGCCAAAAATGAAAGGTGGTTTATCAGCAGAAAAAAAACATGATTGTTAAGTACTAGGTCTGTGATTAATGTTGCTAGTTGAAGAATTTGGGAAATTGAATTATCACATTGTTGGAATATTGAAATGTATAAGGGGAAGGTAGTATATTATCCTCACTTGAAGGCCTTTAGACCCCACTGGTTCAGCCTATCACCATTGATTAGAGGTTGTTGTTCTGCCATCAATCAGAACTCAAGAATGATGGAGAGACAGAAAACAAAACAATCTAGAAAACTTCCTTTGATGACTCATAGAAGTGACATACTAGGATATCATGTATCAAATCAACTTTCCATGATCTCACAGGCTCTATAATCAGTAGCAACACCTCTTCAACTTCTTGGATGTGTGCTAGATCATCACTACCATAATCAACACTCCTGAAGAATATACACATATCCTCTTATTTCATGTTTTGACTGGTGTTTATAGCTGTAAGATTATTGGACAAGGTTATCTCCTGTGTTATAACCTTAAGAAATCTCAAATGGTGTTCATGTATGAATGTGTGAGATACCTTGTTGGAAGAGAAGCAGCATTTTGCTCTATTTAAATTCCATACATTGTTATAATCAATAAACAATAAGCATAGTAGGATCTTGTATGGTTTATCTTTTGGTTAATTATGTGATTATAAAAATTGTCCTGCTATAGAATAATGATCATGAAAGTTTGTTTGTCCCTTATTAATACCTTCATTAAGGAAGACTTTGCTCCATGTGTAAATATTTCTGACAAAAATTTTGTATAGATAAAAAAGACATAAAGATAATTATTAATGATTTTGGTTATTTTTTCAGTATCATTGAGTTCCAGTATTTTTTAATACCTTTGGTGTCTTCCCCTCCTTCAGATCCTTGTGACTTAATCCCTCAATGCTTTCATAATCATGTCTCTCCCAGCATGAATATCCCCTTTGTATCCTTGCTTTATGTGTAGTGTCTATGCGATTTAAAAATGTCCATTCCCTAGAGACCATCGCATAGGTTGCTGCCAGTATACACCTAAAGAGCAACCTATAGAACCCAGATAAGAAATGAATCAGACTTAGTGGGCACCATTTTCTGGAGTGACTTTGTCCAGTTATCATGCCATATTTAGAGTTGAAGGGGGGGGTGTAAATGCTTATTAGCATTGTATGTTTGAGCCCACTCTTCTCCATGGATCTCTGTAGTATAAGAGAGAGTATATAGCTTCTTTCAGAGTCTAGTCAGAAATGTCTATACTTCAGTTCTTGCAAAGCTTTTCAGTAAATATAGCTTTTTAAAAGCTTATTGATATGTTAATTGGTTAAAAATGGTAAAGTATTTATCGCTGGCGATTTATAATGGGAAGAAAAATGGGGTTCTCCCTGGAAATGAGGCCTCTGTTTATGGTTTTAGGTAAGAATGCTACTGCCTCTCAAGAAACCCCTAGAATTCTAAGGAGGAAGATGTAGGCTTTAGATTTGCGCTGGGAGAGCAACTCGAAGGTTTGAGTGAGAGTTGTGATAAGTATTCAAAGAGCTAACTGTAGCTTTAGGGAACTAACTTACCAATGAGAATAAGAGTTGTGATAGGGACCCCTAGAGCTACATTAGAAACTTCTAGAACTTACTTTGCTGTCATAACCTCTGAGAACCAAGAAAAACTACTCTCCTACAATGAGGCATTTGACTGGGATTTTGTGTGTAGAATTTGGAATATAGTTTCTAAAGATGCTCTCTCTCTCTCTCTCTCTCTCTCTCTCTCTCTCTCTCTCTCAGCAGACAATATCCTTTCTTATCTATGTGCTCATCTTTTCTCTCCAAGGTGAACTTTTAACATATCCAGAAGAGGCACAAGAGATTTTAAATGTGTTGTTCTATGATCTGCCACTCCTCCATAGTGCAAATAAAGATACTATCAATCTTCCAAAGGAGTATCACAGAGTGTTATTGTAAAAAAAAAAAGGTGATTGTAACAGTACAATAATGATAATGTTCCATACTTGCCTTCATGTCAAATGGGTTTCTGCGATACCATTTTTCCTTATTTTTCTTGTTTTTCAACTCTAAATTATATAGTTATTTTTAGATTATTTAAATGTCTGTTTAACATTTGACCCTCTAAAGTAGAATAGGTATTGTTAACATCCAATTTTATTAAGACTTTTAATTTAAATAAATGTTTGTTTAATGACTGAATACAATCAATGAACCAATGAGTGTCATAAACATTCTTTAACATAAGTGAATTAAGGTCTGATTTCAAGAATTATAGAATCTTAAGCATGGGAAGGGATTTTAAAAGCTCCTTAGTCCAAGCTCCCTTTCATTTTAGAAATCCCTTTTACATTGTCTCTAACTGGTCCATAACCACAAATAAAGTAGCTTTACCACATTTCATCTAGTACATCCTCATCAAGGAATGACTTTCAACTTGATCTAGGCAGAGTCACTTGGATAATGGAAATACAAAAAAAGATCCAATAAGAATTTAGTGTGTTTGAACACAATCAGTGATGAGGTTACTAACTCACAAGGCATCTTTGTTGGGGAATCTTAAAACATATTATGTTTTGAGGTCTTCTGAGTCATATTAAGTTTATGAACTTGCTTTGCTTTTTAAAGGCTTCAATCTCAGAATCTACACAAATTTTTAAAAATTTTACACATTTTATTGAGGGCTCAGTTTCCAGTGAAAGCATTTAGTTGCTTGTGGTGACTAAAAATAGTTCCATTCCATCACCTGTTGAAACAATCCATTTTGCATTTTTTTCCACTGTAGTTAAAGACATGGAGGCCAATTATTTAGAAAACTACATTAACAGAAGAGGGTAATATATTTTGAATTATTTTTAATATTCACATAATTTTAATACTTTGAAATGTATTATTAGTTTATCATGAATATAGCTGTATATAGTTAGCTAATAAGCTTCTCTGAAGCCCTAATAGCTCTGTGACACAGTAGATAAAGTGTCAGGATTGAAGTCAGGAAGGCATCTTTCTGAGTTAAAATCTAGCCTCAGACATTTACTAGCAGTATGACCCTGGGCAAGTCACTTAATAATGTTTGCCTAAGTTTTTCTGTAAAAGGGAGCTAGAGAAGTAAATGGTAAACCACTCAAGTATCCTTGCTAAGAAAACCACAAATGAGGTCCTGAAAAGTCAGAGACATCTGGATATGTATGTATGTGTGTATGTATGCATATATGTATATATACATATGCATGTAGGTATGACATTACAAAATATGTGTGTATACACATATATGCACACACAAATATATATGTTCAACATTTTGAGTTCGATTTTCATGACTTCAAGCATTCGAATGATTTTATTAGTAACCTCATTTTCACTTTCTCATTGGCAGCCATGCATATTTGTGGCTATGTATAGTAGAGAAAAAAAATGAGAAGCATAATGTGTCAATTTGTATTTGCAACAAGGAGGAAAGTATTCATAAAAGTGTTCATGAATCTGTTCCAGAAAGTGATAAAGTAACCTCTCAAGTGTGTGATGAGGGAATTGAAAAAGTGGAAAAGTGTCTAAGTTTGTGCACAAATGACCTAGTCACTCCTGTCCTCTCATTTGCACTTTCTAGTGTCTAGGTCTATACAGAGAAGAGAGACACCCCAAGCACCACCACTTCCAAATCTGGCTTGGCTGGAGTTCTGAGCTCAGATTAAGGGCCAGGGACTTACCCCAAGGCATGTGCTTTTTATTAGAGAACAGTTCAAACATGGAGTAGAAAGGGAGGCTAGAAATGGCAGGTTGCCCCTTTCCCTTTTCTACTTTGGGGCTTTTCTAAAGTTGTTTCCCCTGCCCTGCTCCATCTAGTCTAACATTGCCTCTCCTCTCCCCTGCATTTTTATGGGTTATTTCATAGTTACTATATTAGGAAAAGTGGTAAAATAAATCTCTAGGGAATTTTAGGATTTTTGATTTTTTTTTTTTAGTCACAGGAACCTTATCCTCTATTTCCCTTAGGTCCAATATATCAACATTTGCATTTTTGACTTTTGCCACATTTTCTAGGAACCCCACAGAAGTTGAGGATTAACGGGGGGGTGGGGAGAGACAGATCGAGAGAGATTGAGAGAGAGAGACAGAGACAGAGAAAGAGAGAGAGAGAGAGAGAGAGAGAGAGAGAGAGAGAGAGAGAGAGAGAGAGACTGTACACATGATTTTGGAAGACTAGGATTCTATAACTTGAAGCTATGTTTTATTTCAAAGTTATAGCTAAATATTACTTTTATCCTATTTAAATCCCCTTTACCTTTGATGTATTTACACTCACATATGTGTTAAGATTAGTGGGCATTCATCTCCTAATTATTATAAATTAAGATGTGAATGTTTTCAATATTGTATGATGCTAATAATTTTACTCAAAAAAAAAGGATTGATAGATTTCCCTTAATGATGTGTTATGGATGGAACCATGGAACTCGGGCCTTTAAAGTTATAAAAAGCAGCTTGAAATTTTTATAGTGAAGCAGGGTGTTATGGCGAAAATAGCACTGGACTGGAAATCAGGAGACCTAGCCTATAATCCCAGATCTGTTCCTGCAAAGATAGCTAAACTGGGCAAATTAGTCATCCTTGCAAGATTCGTTTATCTGTGATGAAGTTGGACACAATAATTTCTATGATTCTAAGAAATGATATTTCAAAGTTTACAATTAAAGAGGTCATCTCGAGATAACATCATAATTCAATACTTTGAACTTGAAACAAAAACATTTAACATGAAATTTAATAAAATTAAATTTCATACAGTTAGAACAATAAAGTTCTGAATATCTCTATTAAGTAATAGGTACGTATATGTAAGAATTCTTTGTAAAATAAATTATTTTGTAATATATGCCTGTCAAATACATCCACAGACATATATGTCTGTGTGTAAATATACGTTCTTGTCTATACACACACTTTGTATATATATATACATATATACTTAATATATACATACACACACTGATTTTACCACTAGGGGTCAGCACAGTGTATAGTACTGGGAAAAAAGGGAAAAATCATCATTCCTCATAATGCTTGTTTTGGAGAGTTAAGAACAGCAACATATTATGGATTTCCATCTATAATAAATTATTTTAGAAGAAGGTTAGGAGTGTTTCACTTATGTATGTCTACCATAAATTTCTGTTTTGATGAAGTGAGGAAAAATGTTTTGCTTCATATTCTTCCCTCCATTCATATCCTTTCTATTCTCAGATTTTATATCTCTTCATCATGATAGTCTTTTCTCTTTTATAAATGGAGAGAGAGAGAGAGACAGAGAGAGGAAAGATTTAATGTTATAGATTAAATGGCTAATTTGTGCAGAATTGGAAATTAATAGTTTTAAATTTCTAATCTCACCTGAAAATGATTCATTTCCTAATTATGGATCGTATATCATTTGTTAGATATGATGATACATATTTGTATCATTATAAGCTATATGAGCATAATGATATGAAAATGAAAATGAATATATTAAGTAACAGAATGTATCAATAACTTTTATGTATGAAATAATTATATTAAAATGTGCAACAGTATTTATGATTATAAATTTCATATGTTCTCCATGACATATCGACATTTCTCTTGAGAAGTTAGCTACTAAGACTGTTTCTCCTAACTTCTTAATTTTATTGACTATTTTAAAATAACTATTCTATTAGTCACCTGGCCTTAAAAAGAAACAAAACAAAACAAAAAAAAAACTAGTCATCTTTGACTCATCCCTCTACCTCCTTCCCCATATTCAATCAGTTACTCAGTCTTTCTTTTTCTTTTTTTTTTTTGGATGGGGGAAGGCAGGGCAATTAGGGTTAAGTGTCTTGCCCAAGGTCACATAGCTAGTGTGTCAAGTGTCTGAGCCTGCATTTGAACTCAGGTACTCCTGACTCCAGGGCCAGTGAGCTACTCACTGAGCCACCTAGCTGCCCCTTGTTACTCAGCATAAATTCATAATACTCCTTCTTTCCATTCTCAATACAATCACTGTAGTTACCTCTCACCTAATTTGTTATAGTAATCTCCTAGTGGATTTCTCTGCTTTCAATCTTTTCCCTTTCTAATCCACTTTTCACACTTTTGTCAATGTAATCCTTCTAATGTGCAAATCTGACCATGTGATACATGCATTTAAAAATGTTTAGTGATTCACAACTTTTTAAGGAATAAAACGCAAACTTTCTTAGCATGTCATTCAGGGCTCTCTACCCTCTGAACCTAGCCACCCTCTCTAGCCTTTTCTAAACCTATAGTCTTTATCTACTCTGTTTCAATGAAACTGATTATTCAAAATTCTTTGATCTCACTCTTCCCTTTCCCATTTTTGTTGCTTTTTTCACATTGTTCCAATTGACTAGACTCTACTCCTCCGAACATTCATTCTGACAAATTATTTACCTTCTTTCAAAGCAGAGCCCACGTATCATTTACCCCATAAGGTTTTCCTTGATGACCCCAGCTACAAACTATATCTTTCTCATATCAGTGTTTTTGAGCTCTACTAAATAATCATATTACACCAATATATAAACAAACATATTATTTCATCTGTGTAGATACTCCCTTTAACAATATAGATCACAACCCTTCCATGCTTTAAAAGATGGTTTTCATATGTTGTTATCCTCATTACCACCAAACAAACAAGCAAAAACCCCCAACATCTCATGCTCAACCCTTCTGTGATGTAAGTCTTCAAGCAGAGCAATCTAGTTCTTTGTTTACAGGCCTATAGTTCACGTTCAGGCCCACACTTGAAGCTTGTCAGTCTATGCTTCGTGCAATACCCTTCAAGAGCCTAAGATACAACATCACAGTGAAGCTTTAGGGTAAGGCTGTAGTATAGGGTTTATCATAATATAATTAGTATTATATCATAATTACTTATTGCTTTTCTCCTCCCTATTAGATTACGAATTTCTTGATGGAAATTAACTTGTGGTTTGTTTTATCTTTGTGCCTAGCATAATGCATTGTTCCTAATCATGCTTAAAAAATATTACTGCAGTTGGATTTAACTGACAAACAAATTTTATAACACTATTATGTCAAGAAAATCAAAGCCTGACTAGTAAAAATCATATTAGAGATGATACAGTTTATAAAATGAATAAATAACTTTAAACAAATACAATCTAGTTCATGTAATTTTCTTTAAACCCATTATTAAATGGATTGAACAAGATTATCTCTAATGTCCCCTCAGTTATGTGGACATCAGACCTCTGACAATTTTAAAATCTGAAAGTAGAAGATGCAAATCAAAAAAAGTAACTAAAATCAAAACAAAAAAAACTCTAGCTGTGAAGAAATAGCTCCTTAGTACTTAGTGAAAATGCAAATAGCTAATAAAGGCTGATGATTACACCTCAGGGTGACAAATGAGGCATGGGGACTAGTTGCTCTACTGATTTGAAGCAACAGAGTGCTCTTATTGACTAGCAACTGCTAGATGATCTGCTTTGAATAAAATCAGGAAGTATAGTAACTGCAACAAGGATGGGGAAAAAAAGAAGAAAAAAGAAGAGCATGAACAACAGTAGAGGTAGAGGACAAAAGAAACAGTTGTGCAGATTAAAGTAGGCAATGTGGTACAGCAATTCTTTAAAAAGGAGATAAGTAATCCAACACAGAGACTAAAGATATAGAAAATTTGGAATCTAACAGTAAAAAGTGAGAAATTTAGATTTCAGTTACCTTTAAGGCCATCATAGAATTCAGATAGCATCATCCTCAAGGCATGCCAAACAGAACAACTCAGCAGTCTTGGAGATATTTATTGAGTAAATAAATAGCAAAGCAAAAGTAGGAAATTTAAACATGTATAATAATATATACATGAGCAACAAGAAAGAGTTATATTATAGACTCCACCCTACCATACAGATTGCATACACTCTAATGAAAAATCAGAACTACTCCTATAGATGGCTCAGTTCTGAGAGACATGATTTGTATGAGAAAATGCAGTTTTTTTGACCTTTCCATGTTTCTGATGGATGCTTTGGCATTCCAAAGTGAAACTATACAATAAACTGTTATACTGTGTATTTTTTAAATAAAAAACAGCCAATAACTCGCAAGCTTGAAGGAAAAAAAAAACACTGTAGCTTCTTCAGAGAATTCATTTCTGAACAAAATCTATCTTCTGAATGGTAACAGCATAGTGCTGATGAAGCCAGTCTATTTTTATGTGCTTGCCATATTTGATCCTAGCATATTCTGGTTAATTACATATCAGGGGCTTAAGCCAAATAAGGACAGATGACTCTTTTCACATGTGCTGATCCTACAAAAAAGAAAAAAAAACTTTGATGAAAGGAAATTTGAAGTGTTTATTTTTATGGAAAGCAAGCTAGTTTATTGATTATGAAATATTACATATAAAAGAAGTGGACCATTTCTCAGATAATAGTTTAAAATGACATAATCTAATCTCAAAAAGAGGAAAAGTGGGTCAAAGTAAATACTTTAAAATACTTCACTATCTTTTTGGGTGTGTTCAGCTAGGAGAGTTGCATCCACAAATGAGGTAACAATGGCCTTTAAAACTATGGAGCAGAAGAGATGACATCTCTCCCTATTAAGCTACATAATTTCCAAATATCAATAGATTATAGTAGAGATGCTTAGCAGCAGAATGGGTGATAAGTAGAGTAAAAACGTCCAGCATAGTATTAAGAACAGCAAATCCCCAGCTCAATAGAGAAAAGGTCTCACTCAATGATATTCCAACTCGACCTCAATGACTCTGTAGCATTGGAGGCATGAGCCTCCAATGTGTGTCCTATTCACTTGTATTCCATGACTTCATGTGTTTCCTGTAAGTTTTTCCTTCCACGCATATTTCTTAAAGAGGTTCACACCTGGTTAAAAAAAAAGGTCATTGGACAAGAAACAGCTTTTTATTATATATTTAAAAAAATTGATCATGCCCATTGATTTGAATGAGGTTTTTGCAACTTTTGTGACTATATCAACTGAGCAAAATGGATATAAAGAATATAGCTGTTTTTTAACCACAAAAGCAAATCAACCTTTGAGGACCCCAACCTTTGAGAACAAGTGAGAGTTGGGGGAATGGCTTCAAAGAGGATGCTACAGGTGTGTTTGTGTTATATAGTACTGCATAATTTTCTTAACTTTCCTTCACGTTTGGCTTTTTAACTTCCCTATAAATTTTTGTTTTTGTTGTTGTTAGTGCCAAGTCTAGTGTAATTTTATATTACATGAAGTCTGTCCTCTCAGAGCAGTTTTTATTTCTCCCCCAAAGTTCTCTAGTTCTTGATGAACCTAAAATCCTTTTTTTTTGCCCCAAGGGCTAATCTCTGAACTAATACTTAGGAGAAATGCCTTTTTGTCTGGTCTTGCAGGTAGAGCCAACATTATATCAGACAACACTCTTCTAGAAGTCCTAGATTGGTATCACCTGTTTAATTATGACAATCTGTTCTCTAGTAACCTTGACTATAATCTATGATTTTTTGTTACCCAAATGTACTCCAACATCTTCTCTTCTAAAAAATTTCCATTGCTACATCTTGTTACTTCCATGCTTCTTCCATGAATGCAGGTTGTGGCTTGTCCTTCGTTTCTAGAGGAGGACCATAGCATCAGGCAGATGATTACATGACTTGCAATTGACTTTGATTTGAGTAAGGGAGGGCTGTGCAAAGTCACCAGCCTCACTTCCTCTTCCAGAGCCATCTGGGTCCAGTGGCCAGATATCGATCAGGACAATTGGACATGGCCCAGGATGCAGTGGGAGGCCTTGGCTCTTATAAGCTAAAGAATTTTCAGATCCTCACTTTGAGTAAGGCAATGCCAATTCAGTGAATGGGCCTCTTTAAGAAGTGAATCAAAGGATGACCCCTTTAATCAAAAAACTCAAAAAACTGGGAGGGGAAGACCCTCAGGGTTGTTGGCCGAAAGAAAAACAGTTGCTATTTGCATTCACTCTGAGCCAGGAGGGCCCAAAAAAGAACCATTAAGTGGTGCTTGGGCAGAGATCCATTGTCCAGTCTGGGAAATCCAGAGTGAATTGGGTTTAAGGCTTGGTGTTTGAGAAAGAAACAGTAAACACCAAGTTAACTATATAGCTTTGGGCCATCAAAATTTACCTTCCTTTGGTCAGAACACCCTTGGGTAAGAGGAAGGGAGAGGAGAGGAGCCAGGAGGCAGGACAAAGGAGTAGAGGGGAGAAGAGGGGAGGGAAAATGAGAGAGAGAGAGAGAGAGAGAGAGAGAGAGAGAGAGAGAGAGACAGAAACAGAGAGAGACAGAGACAGAGACAGAGAGAGACAGACAGACAGAGAGAGACAGAGAGAGACAGGGAGAGAGAGAGAGAGACAGAGACAGAGAGACAGAGACAGAGAGAGACAGAGAGAGAAAGGGGGTGAGAGCAGATGGCGGGGAGGAAAGAAGAGGACCATGACATCAGGCGGATGATGAAATTGACTTTGATTTGAGTGACGGAGGGCTGTGCAAAGTCACCACTTCTCCTTCAGAGCCATCTGGATCCAGTGGCCAGATATCAATCAGGATGACTGTAGATAGCCCAGGATGCAGTGGGAGAACTTGGTGCTTTTAAGCTAAGGTTTTTTCAGGCTCTCACTTGATTAAAACAGGTGACATGGAAGTAACACAGTCAATTGGAATAGTACAGCCTACCTCATTCATTCTTAAAGGATTATTTCCCTTAGGTGATTTTTTTTTCAATATACATTAATATTGTATCTTTAGTTGTTAGGGTAAGGGGGATTACATATGAAGGTATATACCTCTAGGAGACCTCTGAATTTCCTATTTCTTCCACACATTCCTTGTTCTTCACTTCTTCAGAGCTGCCTTTCTTGGAATTAGACTATTCTACAGTGTTGCTAAAAAGCCTGATGAGTCAATCTTTCTGTCAATCTGAGCAACTCTAGTTCAGTCATCTTTGCCCACAAATGATATATTTTATCAATAAAAGCATTAATGTTTTATACTTTCTGCAGAGTAATAATATACCAGGAAGGCTATATTTTAAAATACGTCATATCCCCAATAAAGAGTTGAAGAATCACAGAATTGGATGGGATTATAAAGGCAACTTAGTCCATCATCTTGCTTACTAGATGTTGCCCTGATGCAATGGTTCTATAACAAGTAGTTTTCTAGCCTCTGCCTGTATGCCTATAGTGACAGTATATTCACTGCCTCATGAGAAAGCTCATTTTATTTTTGGACAAGTCTAATTGTTAGAGATTTCTTCCTTAATTTTGAGTCAAAATCTGCCTCCTTTTAACTGCCATCTGGAGTTTCATAAAATAAATTTAATCCCTTTTATGTATAAAAACATACAAATTATCTAAAGATAAATTACATATTCCCCCCTGAATTATCTCTTCCAGAGGCTAAATATCCTGTATTCATCAATCATTCTTCATATGTATGGTTTTCAGATCATTTACCATATTAATCTTTGTCCTTTAGAATATTGAATTCCAAAGCCTGAAGTATGATACCTGAAGTATGATACCATATTAATCTTTGTCCCTTAGAATACTGAATTCCAAAGCCTGAAGTATGAAAATGGGCATAACTTCAATGGTTATGATCCTGCCTTCCCCTCAATAGGAAACCATGGAGGGTGTCTTCAATACTTTCAGAGCTAGTGCAAACCAAACATTCTTCTACTGCCCTCTTTCTCACCATAACCCACAACAGTTGTTATGTAAGTGCTATTGGGAAATTATCTTATTTCCTAGCATATTCAATTCCTTACCAAAGACTGCCTCATGTTTGTGGCAGGGGCCTTGCAGAGGATCTGTCTTTTGGAGATGTCATCAGTAAGTAAATCAATCTCCCCCAACCCTTGGCCTCCAAATTTCATTGCCTCTGTAAAAAGCAACATCTTCCTAGCAACCCAACGTCCTTCTAATCAGCTTTCCCAAAAAGCCTTGACTTCCAACTCTTCCTCACTCCATACATACAAGAAATTGCCCTCTTATTTCTATTTTGACAATAACTTGTACATATATTACTTTCCCTTCACTCACTCAGCCACCACCTTAATTCAGGTCCTCATTACATTTCATCTGAACTAATGAAAAGATGTCTTAATTGACCACTCTTCTTCAAGTCTTTTTCATATCCAATCCATACTCCGTATGACCACCAGTGATTTTCCTGAAACGCAGGTGTGCTCATGTCTTTGCTTGTTCTAGGCTGGGCCTGACTTAGACCAGTCCTCTTAGTCTGATAATGAAACAAAATGGGACACTTGTAGGTTATTCAACACACTGTAGCCTTCCTGGTATGTTATTACCATGCAGAAGTTAACAAATAGAGATTTACTTAGTTATAGCAGAGGAAGGATACTCAATAAAGATATGCCTTGAGGACTCTGTGGATTAATTTGACTGAGTTGCCTTTCTATGGTCTACCAGCCAAGCATTGGGTAAAAACTGAAGCTCCTCATGGAGGTTTTATATTCAGATGACTTACAAGTAATGTATTTGGCTGAAGCCTTTGTCCTGAGCCAATTTGATTTAGAGAATGGTTTAAATACCTTTTAAAAGAAAACAATTCTAAAAGATAGATGGATATATGTGCATGTATATATACATATATATAGACAGATACATACACACATATATGTATGTATATATGTGTGTATATATACATGTATACATACATATACATACACACATATGTGTGTATATGTAATTTATATACCTTCCTATTCAATAAACTCCAATGCTTCCCTATTATCTCTTGGATAAATATAATTTTTTCTGTTTAACATTTAAAATCATTCACATTCTAGACTGAAACTACCTCTCCAATCTTATTATATATCACCACCTTTCCTGTAGTGGCCAGGCAAATTTACTTTTTCTTATACCCTGAAATAAAACACAACTAAAATATCTTGTATGGGAAATTAAAGTGGCATATAATCCACAAGAAAGAGGGATAGATTTATATTAGAAATGTTCTGCCAAATTTCAATAAAAACCAATTCAATTTGCCTATTATGTTTGTACTGTGTATATTGAAGATCTACACATGGAGTAACACAATTCCTGCTGAAAAGTTATTGCACTGACTGTTATAACCCATTATTTGGTAGGTCCATTGTATTTCTTTCAATAAAAAACATTTTAAAGGAAGAAATCTACCTTCTTGGCTAGCTATTGTGATGTATTAAAAGTTAGAGAGATATATTTCTGTGTTATTAATCTTTTTATTAATCATGTTAGCAGATAGTTAATTAAAAGAGTCAGTGACATTTTCAAAGACCAAAGACCTCTCATGGAACCCACTCAACACTGATATGACCTTGGAAGACTGAGTGTTCCTGAGGGTGTCAATCAACTCTGATTGGCTAACAATTAATGAAAAGAATGAATATTATAATGAGAGGTAGAACTATTCTAATGAGGGGCTGGGGAGGATGATTGATCACTCAGTCTTGGACAAAGAGACTTATCTTTTATCCAGATAACCCTACCTAGTATAATCTAGGCAAAAGGAGGTCCACCTCTACTCAGACCTGACTGAGTGGAACACAATGGGCCAGAATTCACTTTAGATTAAATTCTTTGTAAAGTTTTCTAGTTGGATGAGGTAGCAATGTCAAGATTTCATCTCATCATCCACCCTTCAGAGAACTAAGCTTTGACCTACTCTCCAAATAACAAAGGGATAAAAATAATTTCTCTCATTATATAGATCAAATTGATTGAATAATTAGTTTCCAATGAACAGTTATTATTAAAACATCTTCCTTGTATCTCAGGATATAATCAAAGATTTTTTTTAAAATTATAAAGTATATTCGATCAGATTATTCTTAAGAACAAAAATGATTATTGTACCATTAATAGATAAAAATAAACATTTTAAAATAGTTTATTAAATATTTCTTATTTTACCAATTTATATTTTATATGTTTATGCTGTATGCATATATATTTATTTACTTTTATATAATGTATTAGTATGGCACTATATGTGCTCATAATTTACAAGTAAATAAATGTGAATATACAAAATTTCTGAGTACAGCAAGAATCAGATAAAAATGTAATTGGGAAACCTTTAATGAAATAAATAAAAATGTAGTACAACATAGATTTTAATTTGGTTTTTCTAGTTAATATGTGCCCTCTGTGAATTTGTCCATATTTGAGTTTGACACCACTTCTTTGGACCAATGTTCTCTATAGCAATGGTCTTCATATTCTTTTGATCATGCATTGCTATCAGTAAAAATTTTCTGAACAAGCTCTCCAATATAGACACATAAGTATACATACGTACATATTTATATATGCATGTGTATATTTATAAATATAATAGACATTTCATTAGAATGTGAGCTCCTTGAGAGCAGGGACTTCTTTACTTCTCTATTTCTATCCCCAGTGCTTAGCACTTTGTTTCCCATGTAGTAAGTGCTGAAGAAATGTTTTATTTATTCATTCCTCTATATAACACAACACATATAACTGTACTGATATATGATACATGCTTTTTGCAAATATATACAAACTAGGTACTAAACAGAATGAAAAGGATTTGATAAATAACATTTTTATTCTAAAAAAAATTATAAATTTTTGCCATGTATTAACAGTACAAAAACATTTTTCTCATTAAAATTATATTCTTATTGGTTATAGCCATTTTCCTTTGATTCTGACTAGTGTTCTGTGCTATGTAATCCTAACCTCTCTTAATATTTTTGATTGACCTAGGAGTGATAGAATTGACAACTAAATTCCTGGGTATGTTTCATCTGGGCTTTCTTCTTGACTCTCATTTATTGTTTCTATCCATTCCTACCTGTGGTTCAAATATAACTTGGCAATTAGTGTTTGTGATTTTTTGTAATATGGTATTGAAGTTTTTTGTTTGTTCTATTATGCCCTTCTGGAAATCTGATGAATCAGAATATTTCTCTGCATTCCCTTTTTTCCAGGTCATGTGATTTAGAGGCATCTTTTTCAATATTCTTCCAATTTTTCTGTCTTTTGGCTTTCCTCTTCTATTTTTCATTTTATCCTGGAATCTTTCACTTCTATTTCCTTTTTTTGCTTTAGTGTATTTACTTCATTGCTAAGTTTCCCCAATTTGTCTTTTACATTTAAATTATACTCTTCAACCCTTCCTTCCATTTTTTTATTAGTCCTTCCAACCACCCTCAGGTTTCTGTGGCCATTCCATTTTACTTGGGTTCTTACTAGTGGCTTATTCTTTATTTTCTTTGAGTTTTATCTTAAGATTATTTTACTGTACACTATTTATCAATTTTGCCAGGAGTTTCCTTGATTATTTCCCTAGTGTCTCCATAATTCCTTCTTCCCCTAATGCACGCTCACAAGCACACACACACACTCACACCTGTGTCTGTGGGGTCTTAACTCTATTCAAACTTTTGGAATTCTGAATGAGTTTCTATAGAGGGGAAACTCTGATCATACAAATGGGAAATGGACCTGTATGTATAAAAATATTTATAGAAGCTCTCTTTGTGGATACAAATAATTGGAAATCAGGAGGATGTCCATCAATTGGGGAATGGCTAAACAAAATGTGGTATATAAATGTAATGGAATACTGTTGTGCTATAAGAAATG
This sequence comes from Phalanger gymnotis, assembly GCA_028646595.1. Lineage (NCBI taxonomy): Eukaryota > Metazoa > Chordata > Mammalia > Diprotodontia > Phalangeridae > Phalanger > Phalanger gymnotis. The sequence continues at coordinate 142,838,654 of CM053622.1, read as the reverse complement.
AGGAACAGATGGACTTCATCACAACCTGGAAAGACTTATATGAACCGATGCCGAGTGAGGGGATCAGAACCAGGAGATCATTATACACGATTATAGACACATGGCATCTGTGAGGACTAACTTTAATAGACGTGACTCTTCTCATCAATACAAGGTTCAAAGAGAGCTCCAAAAGACTCATAATAGAAAAAGCTATGCATATCCAGAGAAAGAATTATAAAGTCTGAATGCAGATTGAGGCAAACTAATTGTTCTCCTTTTTTTTTTGGTTTTGTTTCTCCTCTCTCGTGATTCATTCCATTGATTATAGTTTTTCTTTACAACTGGACTATTATGTAAATAAGTTCAATGTGAAGGTAAATGTAGAACCTACATGCCATCTTGGGGGCAGGGGGGAGGAGAGAGAGGGAGAGAATATTTGGAACCCAAAAACCTGTGCAGCTGAATGTTGTAAACTAAAAATTTAAAAAATATATAAAAACGAAGTGACTTGTGACAGTCTTTTATGATTTCCCATCCTACCTGCCAGAAGTTTTTAGCTCTCTTTAATTCAGTAGCCACTGTAGCCACCGTTCTAAGCCAAGTAACAACAGAGGGTCTAGGAGTAGGCATGAGGAACATTAAGTAAATAACTGATAGGCTCTAGGATGGTCAGTTAGTGACTTTTTTGACTCATCTTCACTTAGTATGAAGCTTTATTTAACTAAATAGCTATTTTAGGTACCCATTGAAGAGAACCCCTAAGTGTAGATTTAGGACAGGAGCAGTGAGATGGCACAGTGTATAGCCAGTTATGCAAATTTTGCTATTAAAAAATCTATGAAAGTTACCTTGTGGGAATTTCTAATTTTTCTTTTTTAAAATGCATTTATTGTAATTTTTTATATTGAGGAATTGATAGAGAGAATTGTGTTTTTTCCTCTGTCATTTTCTCAAAATGCTTCACTCATACCATGATGCTTCATCATGTTCAGAAGGAAACTTGGTTTCCCAAAGGTTATGTCAGCAGAATAAAGTATAAGCTGGTCCTACCAGCCTAGAAGGACTTTCAATGTAATTCTGGTGAACTGTTTTGTCATTCAAATATCAGCCATGCTATGTTCAGAAGTGACCATCACTAGACATTTTGTGGATTAATTCTCAGTCTCAGGAACTAACAAAGAACATCTATTAAGGAAGAGAAGTGTAATCTATGTCAGGGAAGGGAATACCTAGTCTGATGGACTTATAGATTCAACAGTCACTTCCAGCAAAGATGATGATATGAAGGGTTCAAGTAAAGCCCAACGTGACTGGGAAACACTTTAGATTGATTAAGAAAAGCAATATTTAAAACAGAGATTCAACAAAATCAATGAGGGAGTACAAAATCTCCTTGAAAAAAATAATTCCTTAAAGATTAGAATTGGACAGGTGGAAGCTAATGACTCTATTAAACATCAAGAAACAATAAAACAAAGACAAAAGAATGAAAAATAGAAGAAAAGGCAAACTATCTCATCATAAAAAAAATGACTGAAAGGAAAGATAATTTAAGAAATATTGGACTATTTGAAAGTCATGAATAGAAAAAGAGCCTAGACATTATATTTTAAGGAATTGCCATGAAAACCAAAGTGTTTCCTTTCTATGCTAACATTCTATTCATATTGTTACATGTTATCAAAGCATGGAATAAAAAAATGAAAATTACTTAGAGGGCAGTGGAGAAGCACATGGTGGGTGTGATAAAGCTGCAATAATATTATAAATGAGGATTTCTTAAAAAGGAACGGGAATAAAGGATGTAATGAAAGAATTGTCTGATAGAAAGAGAACATGGGGTATTATGGGCAAATTAGTCAATAATAATAGAAACACACAAAAAAAGCATCACTGAAACATTTAAAATTCATAGGAGGATGTAGAAAGAAATTCAGAAATGAACACACAGAAACAGGAAAATATATGCCTTAAAAATAAGTATACACAATCTAACTTAATAATTTCATGTGTTCATAATTTTCCTCTTATTTTTTCCTTTCCTGTATATTTAAATGTTTATGTCTAATGATTGTTAAGTTTATAAGGTAACCCTGGCTTCAAGAGTAGAACTTTACAGAAGAATTCTCATTGGTAGAGAGAGTGAAGAAGAGACATGACTTACATAATAATATAAGAAAAACAAAAAAAAAAAGCGATGCTGTTTGGAAAACTTATCCTAGCAGTCAGCACTATCCAGAGGGTAGTGGATTCTATTTCATTGGAGATCTTATGTTGGAGGCTAGATGATCATTCACTAATTGTGTTAAGTGGGGATTTTTTCCAAGATCAAATCAAATTAATTGGCCACTCCAGTAGCTTCAGACTCTAAAATTCTGTGTTTCTGTATGGATTCTTTTTTTGATGTAATTTCATCATTCTAGCTCATCAAGCTATGTTACAACCTTGAATCTCTCTGGGCCTCAGTTTCATCACTTGTAAAATGAAGAGATTTAATTAAATGAGATCTAAGACTCTTCCAAAGTCAAAAAGTCTCTACGCTCTCACTCTGCATTTTACCTATCTTTCTCAGGTTTGTGCCATTTATATATTTATTTTTAATGGATTTCTGTGTCATCATCCAAATAACTGATAAAAATGTCAAATAGGCAAGATCCAGTTAAGGAACCTTCTAGAATATGATTAGATGACATACTCCCATTTGACTTTGATTCATCAGCAACAGTTATTCAATCCATTCTGAACCTCTCAAATTGTGCTAATCTCTGATTAATGTACTTCCATTTAATCTACAAGTAGATAAGGAGAGATTTGTTCAAATACCTTGAAGAATATACTATATAGATACACTATACCTTGAGATATGCTTGTCTATAACATTCATCTGATCTATCAGTTTAGTAAAATTATCAAAGAAGCAAATAGACTTGGCTTAATGTCACTTTTGGTGAAACTATGACAGACCCTGGTAATTATTGTTTTGTTTTGTAAGTACTATAAAATCTTCTCAATAATTCCTTCTAGAATTTTGTCAGGGATAAATATCAAGGTCAATGGATTGTAATTTCCAGGATCTACCTTTCTACCATTTTGAAATTGGGACATATGCCCAAATGTAATCATCTGGTACTACACGCAGTTTTTGTGATTTCTCCACCACCCTACTAAAGTATGCTCTTGCAGTACCTACAATCAAATTCATATGGGCTTATTTAGTTAATTTTTTTTACTTAATAAAAATCTATTTTTTTCTGCCTTCCATCTTTCTGCTCATTTAAAAAAAATTTGTGACAAATACGTAGTCAAACAAGACAAATTCCTTCATTGGCCATGCACAGTATATCTATTTCTTATTCTGTAACCTGAGTGCCTAACCTCCTTAGATATTTTATAACTCACTTTATTACTCATTGAAAGTGGTTAGGTTTTCTCAGCATAACTATTCACATAGCCTAGGCTTCATTTTCCTTTTGACAATAAGTGTTTTATCTATCCAACTTGATTAAAATTCTCTTTCTTGTAGAAGACAGAGGCATAATTAGCATTGAAATGATCTTTCTCCCTATTGTTAGTTGTTGCAATGAAAGTTCAGAGAATCAGTTTCCAGGTAATGAATAATTAGTTTATTAATTAGGTTATCTACTAATCAATAAAATGATGGTCAGTGTTTTTTCTTGGTAATCAAGAGTGCCAGGGGAAACTATGAAATGCCTTAAATTAGATGTCTATCTTCTGACAGGGAATTCCCCTGACAAGTGAAATTCAAAGCTTGGTGGACATTTAATAAGAAGATGGGCTAAAAGTTTTCAGATCCACCTGCCTAGAATAAGGCTTGATAAGGAGACCACAGTCTTCAGCAATATGGTTAGGGGAAGCCAGTTCCATTTGGACCTCTCTGACTATTTTTCTCCTTCATAAGCTGGATCTTCCTTAACTCTAATGGAGAGGACTGAGTACGGGGGTTCCTTTCCCAGGATAAGGGCTCAAAGAGACTAGATTCTGTTTATACAGTATATAAACAGAAATAAGGTTTCTAAGTTGGGTGGGATCGCCAAACATCTTAAATAAACATGCCTTTCGGGGATAGGAGTAATCTCATCATTCAGCCATGGCCTTCTCAGACTAATTGACCTTTTTCAGGAGTTGGATCTTACCAGAAATAGAAGGAAAGAAAAGATCACAAATTAATAATTAGTTTACAATATAATATGGTAATATTAATTTCTCTCAGTTAATGATATAAAATAATCCAAAATCTAGGCCCAAACAGTTGGCCTACTTCTTTAACTTTCTTGATCCAAACATAGTTTTAAAAGCCCTGTTTATTGTACTTAGAATACTTCTCAAGCTTCATCCCTGGTTTTTAGCCTTCCTGACAAAATTCTCACAAGTTCCTGCCATGCATTTGCATTTGTTTTGCTCATATGCTAAATAGTATATACTAAGCATCAATTTACCAAAATAATTAGCAATTTACTAGGCATTTATGTATCTCTTTAAAAACCATAACTTAGGATAAAAATATTAGTGAGTTCCAACTTATAGCAATAAATGTGGTAAATAACTCCATGATGTCACCTTTAGGAGCTCCTCTCCTCTCCCCAAAACCCATATTTCATTGTACAATTTTTGTGAAACAAATCTCCTTACTCCATATGGACCCTATTAAGTTGTTGCTCTGTTTAAATCTGAGTGGGAGATAATTCTTGTGAAACTTCAGAGAGAGAGAAAATATAAGAATTGCTTTTTTTATTTCTGGAGTAAGCAGGGGCAGTGAGAGGATGGAATAGATCTTGGGATTTTACCTTGTAGGAATGTGATTACCTAACTGTCAGGAATTTGGAGCCTGGGGCAATAAGTGCCTCTCTCTCTCTCTGTCTCTCTCTGTCTCTCTGTCTCTCTGTCTCTCTGTCTCTCTCTCTCTCTCTCTCTCTCTCTCTCTCTCTCTCTCTCTCACTCCCCTGCCCCCCCAACAAAGAGTTGGTATCAAATAAAGACAAAAAGGACTACATACAGGTTGTTTGTTCCCTGCTCCAGGAAGCCCCCTCCCTCTTTCCTCATTCTTCCTCTTATTTATTTTGAGGTTAGATTTATCTAGTTCAGAAAGGGGAAGGTTGAGGTCTCCCAAAATTATAGTTTTGCTGTCTATTTCTTCCTGTAACTCCCTTAACCTCTCTTCTAAGAATCTGCATGCCATACCACTTGATGCATA
>CM053622.1:142806216-142832960 GCA_028646595.1 Phalanger gymnotis | reverse complement strand
CAGAAGGGAGGGCTGACTGGGGAACAGGGCAACCAGAATATATGCCATCTTGGAGTGGGGGGGGTAGAAATGGGGAGAAAATTTGTAATTCAAACTCCTGTGAAAATCAACATATTAAATAAAAATGAAAGTAAATAAAAATGAAAGTAAATTAAAAAAAACAAAAAACAAACAAACAAACAAAAAAAAACAACTCCTCTTAGGGCCCCGGAGGGCATCACTCTCTCAAACTAGAAAACTAGTTTGCTAACTTGCCTGGGGCTTCACATCTAATTACTGAAAGGGTGTGAACCTGTGTCTAATCAGACCTCCTCTTGTTGGCCCCACCTGAAGCCCCACCTGAAGCCTATTGAATGGGCAGGAAAGATCTTTCACTTACTGACTGGCTTTACAGCATCTTTCTTTGTTTCTCTTGCCAGGTTTATTATACATACATACATATGTACATACATACACGTATACACATATACATATATGTATATTTATGTATGTGCATGTATCTGTGTATGTATCTGTGTATGTGTGTGTATCTATATATATGTACATAGATACACATACACATATAATTTCCATCCTGTTTGTGCTAGGAACTTTTAACTCCTCATTTAGAGGCAACTTTTTTCTACACAGGCAGTACATGCTATGCATCTTGTTGTGGCTAATTTGTGAAATATAGCTAAGCATTTCAACTTCAAAAAACATAAATAATTTCAAGGGACCATTGAGCTTGATTAATACACATCCTTGAACATTCAAGAAACAATCACACAATCAGTTTAATTGTATGTATTAGACAAAATATCTTGAACCACACTGCAAAGAAAGGTTTGGTTCATGGCTAGATATAGTTGTAGAAAGGTATAACTAATTTCAACTATAAGTTATGGTTTATGTCTAGAGTCAATCAGTGCTAAAAATAAATCATGAGTTTTTTTCTGGGCAAGGTATTTTCTTTTTGGCATGAGACACAGTATGGCAAAGAGAAGAGGCCTCGGATCCAAGGAGATCTGTTTTCAAGTCCAACCTGTGACACGTTCTGGCTGTGTGACCCTGTGTAAATTTCACTCAGTGTTCTAAGCAATGCTCTAAGGATAAAAGTTGCAACAAAGGCACTGATCTGTGCTGGTAGAGGGAGTTTCCTTATCCACGCAGTTCTTAAAATCAATATAATCCTGGTCCAGACACTATTCCTGTTTTCTTATTCACAGCTAACAGTTGTATCTTATGCAACATATCATTGTAGATTCTGTATTAACATAGCTCTAATCGTGCCCCTAAAAATCTACATTTTTCCATACATTTTTTATAAAGCAGCTCTAAATCAATAAAGCCTGCAGAGGATGATAGTATTGTCAATACTGGAAGCATAGTACTCCCCATTCTTATGTTTCATGCAAATAATTCATCTTCTGCTATTGCAATTTAAGATAGTTTAAACAAGTATCTGGTGAAAAGTGTAACTTTTCCATTTTAGCAACACAACTATGACCTTAATTCCAGTATTTTCCACATAAAGCAGACTTAAAGTCAAACACTGCCCTTTTTTTGTATTACTTGCTTTTCATAGTAATTTCCATACTGTAGTTTGACTATAGATATGTGAGCCTAAGTATTCAGTTTCATAAAAATATTCATAAGTAAATAGTTTCTATAAAACATTTTCCATATTAACAAATTATGTTGCTTTCGGATTAATAAACATTAATATATTAATTTACTCCAGCATATTTGTTAATGTTTTACTTAAAATATGGAAGAGTTTTAATAGCCATCTTGGGGTAGCAGAGAAAGACTTAGCCTTGAATCCAGGAAGATCACAATTCAAGTTTCTGACACATACTGCCTGTATAACCCTGTGTGAGTCACTTAAATTTTCATTTCTCTAAGCAGCTCTCTAAGACTATAGGTTTCACAGAAAGCTCCAATGTGCACTGGTAGAGGGAGTTTCATCACCTAGGAGAAATCTCAAGTACATTCACAAAGGAAAGGCTTTGGGGTTAGACATAGTCTGAAATCATTTTCTATACTTTGGTCATTCTATTGGTTAGAGCATGCTAATGAGATTGGAAGGCCTAGTGACTTAGATGCCTTTGCTTGGTTCATTGGCTACAAACTTCATGTGATTCTACCCCCATATAAGGGGATCAAGAGGGATTACAACTTTGCATATCTATTCCTTCTTCATTAGAACTCGAGTTCATCACTTCCATCCTTATGCCTCTTGCACCATTTCCTACATGAGGCCTTTCATGATCCCCATCTGCTAATGCCCTCCCTCTCTAACTACTTCGTATGTTAATTGTGTTTATTCATATTTCTATTTATGTCGTATATATTTATATATGTACTTCTTGTCCTTCTCACCCTCCCTTTATAATGTATACTTCTTATAATTGTGGACTAGTGGCAGCATCTTGATAAAAATAGAACACTAAATTCATAGATGAAAACTGTGGCAGCATTACTATCATAATTAGGAAATGTTACTGAATCAAATGTCTCTGTTGCATGTGAAATGTTTTAGGAATGAATATAAAACAAGATTTAATATTTGGAAAACATTATTCTAGCAACCAGCTCTTAAAAACTTGAACTAGTGAAGATGCCCTGATAATTTAATTATTTTATAAAATAGATTTAATGACATTAAAAGGAGATTGCCATTGGAAATACTCACTTCTCACCAATTTAGCAGAAAGAACTTAAGTGATTTCAGTGTGTTGAAAGTTTTTAAGTTGACATTTAAATATAATCTATTGGAGATATCTTGATGATCATATCATAATAGCAGTGATTTCCTCCATTGCTCTGGAAAGTTATGGAAACTCAAGACTTTAAGGAAAAAAAAAAAACAAGAAGAGTGGATCCAAGATGGCAGCTGGAAAGCAGGGATTTGCTTAAACTCTCCCCCACATCCCTCCAAACACTTGTGAAAAATGGCTCTGAAAAAATTCTAGAGCTGCAGAACCCACAAAACAGCAGAGGGAAGCAGGGCTCCAGCCCAGAAAAGCCTGGATGGTCCCTGGGAAGGGTCTAGTGCATGGAGCTGGGAGTGGAGTGGAGCAGAGCACAGCCCAGTGTGGGCCTTGCCAGGACCAACCACACCAGGAGCCAGGCGGAACAGGCTGTAGAGCCCTGAATGCCAAAGACAACAGAGAAGGTTAGTGGAAAAACTGCTGGATCAAGTGAAAGGAGTGCTTAGGAGGTGCTAGCCCTGGGGGCCCAGAAGTCGTGCAGCTCTGGGGCTGCTTCCAGAGCTCTAGCTGTGCTTGCTTCCAGCCCCAGGCCAACCCTGTGGGAGGAATTAAGCAGCAGATCAGAGCAGGAGTGCAGAGCCTGCTTGGATCTGGGTCTTGGTCCTGGCTGGCAGTTCTTGGGGGAGAAGGAACACTGGTGTGGCAGAGCTTGCAAGGACTAGTGTAGAAGTAGCCCTGAAAACAGCAGTGCAAGGCCCCTAGAGCTTGGGATAAAATACTCTCTACTATAAAAGCAGTCATACCCTGACAAAAAAGCTCAAGGGTCAAGTAGTTGGCTAGGAACAGCCAACAGCAAAAACAGACTCAGATTCAGCCTCAGGACCAGAGACCATTGGTTCCTGAGTTGGCCCCTCTTAAGTCATTAATCTACACCCACACAGGTTTCACACCTGATAGGGCTTTGGGCCTGGGGCTTAGCACTTAACAGCTGAAAGTACTTCCACTCAAAAGGAACAAAAGCCATACCAAGGAGACAATTTTGCTTAACAACACAGACCCCCCAAAATACCGAAGAAAATAACACCTTAAAAATAGATTAACTCAAATAGCAAAAGAGCTCCAAAAAGCCAATGAGGAGAAGAATGCCTGGAAAGGCAGAATTAGCCAAATGGAAAAGGAGGTCCAAAAGGCCACTGAAGAAAATACCACCTTAAAAATTAGATTGGAGCAAGTGGAAGCTAGTGACTTGAGAAATCAAGATATTATAAAACAGAACCAAAGGAATGAAAAAATGGAAGACAATGTGAAATATCTCATTGGAAAAACCACTGACCTGGAAAATGGATCCAGGAGAGATAAGTTAAAAATTATTGAACTACCTGAAAGCCATGATCAAAAAAAAAGAACCTAGACATCATCCTGCAAGAAATTATCAAGGAAAATTGCCCTGATATTCTAGAACCAGAGGGTAAAATAGAAATTGAAAGAATCCACCAATTGCCTCCTGACAAAGATCCCAAAAAAGAATACCCCTAGGAATATTGTCACTAAATTCCAGAATTCCCAGGTCAAGGAGAAAATATAGCAAGCAGCCAGAAACAATTTGAATATTGTGGAAACACAATCAGGATAACACAAGATATAGCAGCTTCCACATTAAGGGATCAAAAGGCTTGGAATATGATATTCTGGAGGTCAAAGGAGTTAGGATTAACACCAAGATTCACCTACCCAGCAAAACTGAGTATAATGCTCCAAGGCAAAATATGGATTTTCAATAAAATAGAGGACTTTCAAGCTTTCTCAGTGAAAAGACCAGAGCTGAATAGAAAATTTGACTTTCCAATATAAGAATCAAGAGAAACATGAAAAGGTAAACAAGAAAGAGAAATCATAAGGGACTTACTAAAGTTGAACTGTTTACATTCCTACATGGAAAGATGATGTGTGTAATTCCTGAGATCTTTCTCAGTATTAGGGTAATTGAAGGGAATATACATGTATATATACAGAGGGCATAGGGTGAGTTGAATATGAAGGCATCATATCTAAAAAAATTAAATCAAATTAAAGGATGAGAGAGATGAGAGAGGAATACATTGAGAGAGGGAGGAAGGGAGAGATAGAATGGGGTAAATAATCTCACATAAAAGTGGCAAGAAAAAGCAGTTCATTGGAAGAGAAGAAGAGGCAGGTGAGGGGGAATGAGTGAATCTTGCTCTCATTGGATTTGACTTGAGGAGGGAATACCATACACACTCAATTGGGCATCTTACCCCACATGAAAGTAGGGGGAAGAGGATAAAAAGGGGAGACAATAGAAGGGAGGGCAGATGAGGGAAGAAGTAATCAAAAGCAAACACTTTTGAAAAGGGACAGGGTCAAGGGAGAAAACTGAATAAAGGGGGACAGGATAGAATGGAGAGAAATATAATTAGTCTTTCAAAATATGACTACTTATTGGAGTGTTTTGCATAGTGATACATGTGTGGCTTATGTTGAACTGCTTGCCTTCTTATCAAGAGTGGGTGGGGAGGGAAGAGGGGAGAGAATTTGGAACTCAAAGTTTTAAAAGCAGATGCTCAAAAAAAGTTGTTTTTGCATACAACTGTGAAAGAAGATATACAGGCAATGGGGCATAGAAATCTATTTTGCCCTTCCAGAAAGTAAAGGTAAAAGGGATGGGGAGGAGGGGAGTGGAGTGACAGAAGAGAGGGCTGACTGGGGAACCAGGAAATCACAATATATGCCATCTTGGAGTGGGGGGGAAGGTAGAAATGGAGAGAAAATTTATAACTCAAAATCTTGTGGAAATCAATGCTGAAAACTAAAAAAGTATTAATTAATAAAGTATGGAATTCAACATATAAAAATAAAGAAAATAAAACCCAAAGTAAATATGAATAGAGAGATAACATATAGTAGAAAGTGAACTGGATTTGGAGACAGAAGCCTGGGCTTTCAATTCTAATTCTCATCTTCCTTACCCATATGACCTTGGATATTGCTTTACCTCCTATTTCTCATTTTTCTCAACTTTAGAATAAGGACCTTGAGGAAGATGATATCTAAGGTCTCAGACAACTCCAAATCTATATTCCTATGATCTCTGATCAACTAAGGTCAATTTAGACTAAGAAGAAAACAATAAATTAAATACTTGCTGTTGGGAAAAATCAAGGAAATCATATACCAGATGTCTGGGGTAGAAGATGGGATAAACACCAGAGTTTTTTTTATTTTATGCAATCATATGAAATATGATTTTTGAAAAAATTATCACATTTAAATGTATAACAGAAGAAGATAATTAAAGGAATGTTCTCAAAAATCACCACATAAAAATATTTCAAATGTGCTAATAATAATAATAATAATAATAATAATGTAAGTAATAATAAATTTTAGTTTTGTGAAAGTGTGAAGTAAGCAACTAAATTTGAGAAATTGATAACATGTTTGTTGAGAACTTATTTTTAAGTATTCTTATATTCAACAAACATTGATTAAGTGCCTACTATGGTCCAGACACAGGGCTAAGCAATGGGAGTATCAAAAAGAAAGGCAGAAGACAGTACCTGCTCTCAAAGAGTTTGCAATCTAATGAGAGAACACATGCAAGCAAACATATACAAAACAAGCTAGATATAGGATGAATAGATTCTTGTTGTTTGTCCTTCCTTCTTTAAGGATGAATAGAAAATAATTAACAGAGAGAAAACACTGGAATTAAAGCGTGGTTGGGGAAGGCTTTCTATAGAAGGTGGGATTTTAGTAGGGACTTGAAAAGCATGGGAGGTCAGTAGTTGGAGTAGAGGAGGGAAAGCTAGGATTCCAGGCATGGGAGACAGTCAGAGAAAATTCCCCAAAGCTGAGAGATAGAGAGTCTTGGTTATGGAACAGCTAGAAGGCCATCAATCATTGGATTGAAGAGTACGTATTGGGGAGTAAGTTAAAGAAGACCAGAAAGGTAGAAGGGGATTAATGTATGAAGGGCTTTGAATGCCACATTTGATTTTAGAGATAATAGGAAAAAAATGGAATTTATTGGGTAAGGAGTTGACATGATCAGATCTGAACTTCAGGAAAATTAGTAGCTAAGTGGAGAATGGATTCGAATGGGGAGAGACAGAAGCCTGGAAGACTCACCAGTAGAATACTGCAGTAATCAATGAATGGTGTGATAAGGCCACGTACCAGAATGGTGTCAGGAGAGAAAGGAGCATATCTGAGAGATGTTTCAAAGGTGAAATCAACAAGTCTTAGCAATAGATTGGATTTCAGTGGGTGAGAGATAGTGAGCAATTTAGTATAGCACCTGGGTTCTAAGGATGGTGCTGTACTTTATGGTGATGAGGAAGGTAGGAGGTAAGAAGGATTTAGGAGTAAAGATAATGAGTTCCATTTATGACATAATGAGTTTGCTGGACATCCATCAAATCCACCATTTGCAATGTCTGAAAGGCAGTTGGAGATGCAAGACTGGAGGTCAACAGAGAGTTTGGGGCAGGTAGATTATCAGCATAGACATGGTAATTAAATCCATGGAAGATGATGAAATTGCAAGAGAAGTAGAAGAGATGAAGAAGAGATGGAGGCCCAAAACAGAACCCTGACAGTCACCTATGGTTAGAGGGTTCGATCTGGAGGAAGATCCCACATAGAAGTCAGGGAAGGAGCAGTCAGATAGGTAGGAAGAAAACCAGGAGAAAGTGGTATCCCCAAAACCTAGAGAAAATTGATTATCAAGGAGGAAACAGTGATTGAGTATGAAGGTCTGTAGAAAGGTCAAGGAGAATTAGGATTGAGAAAATTTCATTGAATTTGGCAACCAGGAGCTCATCAGTAACTTTACAGAAAGTAGTTTGGGTGGAATGATGAGATTGGAAACTAGATTGTAAAGAACTAAGAAAAGAATGAGAGGAGAGAAAATGGAGGCATGTATTGTAGATGACCTTTTAAAGGAGTTTAACTACAAGGAGCAGAAGACATATAGGATGATAGTTAGCAGAGATGGAAAGATCAAGTGAGAATTTTTTCAAGATAAGGAAAACATGGACATGTTTGTAGGCAGCTGGAAATGAGTCAGTAGACAGGGAGAGATTGAAAATAAGTGAAAGAGTGGGAGTAACAGAGAGGGCAATCTGTTGGAGGAGACATGATAGAATTGGATTGCTTGAACAAGTAGAGGGGTTAGCTTTGGTAAAGAGTGAGGTTACTTCATAATGAAAAATAAAAGATAAGAAAGTGGTAGAAGATGCCTGAATTATGGGAGAATGAAGAAGAGAGGAGAAGAGGGAGTTCACGGCAAATGGCCTTAATTATTTTTTCTATAATCTATGAGGTAAATTCCTCATCCAAGAGAGTGGGGGAAGAGGGAGAATTAGAGATTTGAGGAAGGCTGAAAAGGTTTTGAAGAGCTGTTGTTGACAGAGAGATAGTTAGTCAATAAGGTGGCATAACAGAATTGCTTAGCAGGAGTGAGGATCAACAAACTACATATTTAATCTTTGATAAATTATATAATCTCATTTGCTAATTCAACAACTTTCAAAATAAGACGTTGCTCATTTTTATTTTCATTCTATCTGCAGTTCTTCTGATGGATTTTGAATGGGTGGAACATGAATTTATGGATGGTGAGATCAATTGGCTAATAGAAAATAGTAGGATAATAAGGTAACTGGAAGGGTTATTAGTAATGATCTAATCTAACCTCTTCATTTTACAGAAGTGAAGTCCAAGGCTCAGATAGGTGAAATGGACTTGTCCAGGGTTATATAAGGCAGTAGTAAGCATCACAAGTAGTTCAAACCTTGGTCTTTATATACTATAAGAAGGGATAGTTAATACACTGGGTCCAAAAAGATATTGACAGGCTAGAGCCTTGTGTTTAATCCAACAAAATGAACTTTGATTTTATATATATATATATATGTATATATATGTGTGTATATATGTGTGTATATATATGTATATATATGTGTATATATATATATATAGTCTTACATATGGGTACAATAAATCCACTTCAAAGTACAAGATGGAGAACTAAGACTTCAGTTAGCAGTTGTTCTGAAAAAAGATTTGGGGCTTTTGGTGGATTGCAAACTCAGTATGTGCCAAAGTGTCATGCAGCAGTTAAAAAACTAATGTGATTTTTGGTTATATTGAGAGACACAACTTCCAAGAATAGAGAAGTGGTAGTTCCACATTATTCTTGATAAGATTTATGTTCAATTCTGGGGCATTGATAAAGTGAAGAACTTCCAGAAGCAGGGAACTAGGATGATAAAGGGCTTAGAGTCCATGTCATATGAGGATTTGTTGAAGGAACTATGAAAGTTTAAGATGGAGAACAAAAGACTCAGAAAGACATAAATAAATATGTAACAATAAATTTTCATTTCAAGAAAGCCTGTATGTTAAATAATATGCCTTGTGTTGAGAATTGTCCATCTTTACTTCCTTGTGTTTTCTTTTGTTCTCTGCTGTGCACTTTTTAACTTTGTTCCTTTTTCCCCTCCCCTACCCACCAGAAGGCTACAAAATAATTTAGATATTTCTTAATATATACATACACATACAAATATATACATACACTTATAAATATATACATGAGTATACAGACATGTACTTTCCCAAACATAATCTACTCCTGATCTTTGTTTTTTATGTTTGTACATATCTTTTGTTTCCTCTCCTTACTGCCTCCTCTACTTTACTTCTCCCAGCTACATCACCTTCCTATTACTTGCCTACCCCCCTCCTCCACCTGCCCTCCTATCACTTGCCTTCCCCCCTCTAAGGATTCCTCCCTTATCCCCCCATTCCCATTAATCTAACCTCCCTTTACCTATTCCCTCATTCTCCCCTCTAAAAATCCCTCCCTTGTCCTGATCCCTCCCTTGTCCTCTACCCCCTCACTAAACCCCTACCATTTTATTTCTTCTAAATTTAGAAGACTTTTATACTCTTCTAAATATATATGTATTGTTCCCTCTTGAACCTATTCCCAATGAAAGTAGTTCACCAGAACTACTAGCCCTCCTCCCCAATCTAATTCCTCTGTATCCTTTCTTTTTCTTGTACCTCTCTTGTATAAAATAGTTATTCTTTTTAGCTGTTTCTAAGTGGTTTTACTTTTTAGATTCATATCATAGTCAGGTTTGTCCCCCTCTTTCTTATAATCTCAACAATTATTAATAAGAATCTTAGACATAGATTTTACATTTTATGTTATATAAAAGGTAAGTAGTCTGTTCTTGTAAATCCCTTATAGTCAGGCTTTGGTATGTACCTTATATGTCTCTTAGTTCTTGTATGTCGAATCTTCTATTAAGTTGAGGACTTTTTAACAAAGTCTTGAATGTCTGGGGGTTTGTCAAATGTCCATTTTTTTTACATTTAAGATAATATTGAAATTTGAAGGGTATGATATTTTCGGCCAGAGCCCCAAATCTTTTGCTCTTCGATATATTGTGTTCCAAGTCCTGTGGTCCTTTAATGTCTCTGCTGCTAGGTGTTGTATAATTATAATTGTGGCACCATCATATTTAAATTGTTTTAATTTTGATGCTTTTAACATTTTATCCTTGATCTGGGGATTTTGGAATTTGACTACGATATTCCTATGACTTTTTCTCATAGGATCTCTTTTAAGTGGTGTTTGATGGGTTTTTTCTGTTTCTACTTCCCTGTCATGTTCTACTGACTCAGGACAATTTTCTTTAATTATTTTTTGTATTATTGTATCTATTTCATTTTTTGATCATAACTTTCAGTTACTCCAATTATTTTTATATTTTCTCCTCTTGATCTATTCTCCAAATTTGTTGTTTTTCTTATAAGATGTCTCACTTTCTCTTCTATTTTTTCATTATTTATGTTTTGTTTAATTATTTCTTGATCTCTCATAATTTCACTGGCTTCACTTTGCCCAATTCTATTTTTCAAGGTGTCATTTTCCTCTTTGAGATTCTGGATCTCCTTTTGTAATTGGTTGACTCTCCTTTCATAACCTTCTTGTTTTTCTTGGATTACTTTTTTTAGTTTTTCTTCCATCTCTCTCATTTGATTTTTAAAATCTTTTAAAAATTTTTCTGTAAATTCTTTTTGGGCAAGTGACCATTTAACATTGCTCTTTGGGGAATTCTTTACTTCAATGTCCTCTTCTGAAGATGAACCCCAGTCATCTCTATTTCTGTAATAGGTTTCTGTGGTTGGATTCTTTTTCCTTTGCCTATGCATTTTTTGTGGTAATAACCTGATTTTTATAATCACCTCAAGCCCTGGGGTATGGGAAATGGTGCCTCTTGCCCCAGATCTTCAGTTCCCTCTACCCTGGAACCAAAGCCAAACCTCCAACCTCCTGTAAGTGTCCACAGCCAGGGGCTTTCTGCCCCACTGCTTCTGCTCTCACTGGGCATGTGTTGGCTCCTTCTCACCCCCACTGCTCTTCACAGTACAGCAGCGTCTGGTAATTCTCATCAGGAGAGGTTCCCACAATCTTCCCGAGCTCAAACACAGGGTTCTCCTCACTATCCTGGGGTAGAAAGTTCCAGTGGCTGGGGCTGAGGCAGCCTCTCAAACCAACTAACCCCAGGGCTTGCTGCTTGTTGTTGAAATGAAACCTAGCTGGGAGGTGTTTACTCCTCTGCTGGACCAAACCCAGTCCTGGGTTTCTTCTTCAGATCTTCTCAGACTGTCCCTGGAAGATCCTGGTTGTGCCCTTATTCTTTTTTGTTTCCACCCCACTTTGTTTGCCCTAAGGTGCTATTTCAACTCTTTTGTGAGGGGAAATCTTGAGAGGTTGGAATTTTCTGAACTACTCTGCCATCTTCCCAGAATCCTCTCCTCTTACTTGATTTTTAAAATCCTTTTTGAGCTCCTTCATGATGAGAGACCAATTCATATTTTTCTTGGAGGTTTTGGATGTAGGAGTTTGTTGTCTTCTTCTGAGTGTATGTTTTGAGCTTCCTTGTCACCATATTAACTTTCTATGGTCACAATTTTTTGAGCTGTTTGCTCATTTTTCCAATATATTTCTTGACTTTTAACACTTTCCTAAATGGGGCTCTGCTTCCAGGATGGAGTGAGCACTAGCTTCAGGGATTTTCTCTAGCTGTTTTCAGAGATATTTCTAAGGATCTGAAAGTTTTTAGTTCTTCCAAGGTTATGATTTAAGGAGAGGTGTGTTTACTTTTCTCCCAGCTTGTACTCTGGTAAGTAAATGACTCTTTTTGGTCTTTTTTAATATTTCATTATTTCATACTTTTAGTTTTTAACACTGATTTCCACAACATTTTGAGTTACAAATTTTCTCCCCAATTCTACTCTTCCCCCCACTCCAAGATGGCATATATTCTGATTGCCCTGGTCCCCAGTCAGCCCTCCCTTCTGTCACCCCACTCCTCTCCATCTCCTTTCCCCTTGCTTTCTTGTTGGACAAGATAGATTTCTATTCTCCATTTTCTGTATATATTATTTCCCAGTTGCATGCAAAAGCAACTTTTTTTTTGAGCATCTGCTATTAAAATTTGAGTTCCAAATTCTCTTCCCTCTTCCTTTCCCACCCACCCCTCTTAAGAAGGCAGGTAATTCAACATAGGCCACACATGTATCATTATGCAAAACACTTCCACAATAATCATGTTGTGAAAAACTAACTATGTTTCCCTCCATCCTATCCTATCCCCCTTTATTCAGTTTTCTCCCTTGGACCCGTCCCTTTTCAAAAGTGTTTGCTTTTGATTACTTCCTCCCCCAATCTGCCCTCCCTTTTTTCATGCCCCCTTTTTATCCCCTTCCCCCTACTTTCCTGTGGGGTAAGATACCCAATTGAGTGAGTATGTTATTCACTCTTTAAGTCAAATCCAATGACAGCAAGATTCACCCATTCCCCCTCGCCTGCCCCTTCTTCCCTTCCAATGAACTGCTTTTTCTTGGCACTTTTATGTGAGATAATTTACCCCATTCTATCTCTCCCTTTCTCCCTCTCTCAATATATTCTTCTCTCACCACTTAATTTTCTTTATTTTTTACATATCATCACTTCACATTCAACTCACCCTGTGCCCTCTCTCTCTCTCTCTCTCTCTCCCTCTCTGTATATATATATATATACATACATATAAATTAATACTGAGAAAGGTCTCATGAATTATACACATCATCATTCCATGTAGGAATGTAAACAAAACAGTTCAACTTTAGTAAGTCCCTTATGATTTCTCTTTGTTGTTTACCTTTTCATGTTTCTATTGATTCTTGTATTTGAAAGTCAAATTTTCTATTCAGTTCTGGCCTTTTCACTGAGAAAGCTTGAAAGTCCTCTATTTTACTGAAAATCCATATTTTGCCTTGGAGCATTATACTCAGATTTGCTGGGTAGGTGAATTTTGGTTTTAATCCTAGTTCCTTTGACCTCCAGAATATCATATTCCAAGCCTTTTGATCCCTTAGTGTAGAAGCTGCTAGATCTTGTGTTGTCCTGATTGTGTTTCCACAATACTCATATTGTTTCTTTCTGGCTGCTTGCAGTATTTTCTTCTTGACCTGGAAACTCTGGAATTTGGAGACAATATTCCTAGGAGATTTCTTTTTGGGATCTTTTTCAAGAAGTGATCAGTGGATTCTTTCAATTTCTATTTTACCCTCTGATTCTAGAATATCAGGGAAGTTTTCCTTGATAATTTCTTGCAGGATGATGTCTAGGCTCTTTTTTTGATCATGGATTTCAGGTAGCCCAATAATTTTAAAATTGTCTCTCCTGGATCTATTTTCCAGGTCAGTGGTTTTTCCAATGAGATATTTCCCATTGTCTTCCATTTTTTCATTCCTTTGGTTCTGTTTTATAATATCTTGACTTCTCATCAAGTCACTAGCTTCCACTTGCTCCAATCTAATTTTTAAGGTGGTATTTTTTTCAGTGGCCTTTTGGACCTCCTTTTCCATTTGGCTAATTCTGCCTTTCAGGGCATTCTTCTCCTCATTGGCTTTTTGGAGCTCTTTTGCTATTTGTGTTAGTCTATTTTTTAAGGTGTTACTTTCTTCAGCATTTTTTGGGTCTCCTTTAGGAAGTCATTGAGTTGTTTTTCATGATTTTCATGCATCACTCTCATTTCTTTTCCCACTTTTTCTTCTTCTTCTCTTACTTGCTTTTCCAAATCCTCTTTGAGCTCTTCCATGGCTGAGACCAATTCATATTTTTCTTGGAGGCTTTTGATGTAGGCTCTTTGACTTTGTTGACTTCTTCTGCCTGTATATTTTGATTTTTTTGTCACCAAAAATAGATTCTATAGTCTGAGTCTGTGTCCTTTTTTCACTGCCTGTTCATGTTCCCAGCCAACTCCTTGACTCTTGAACTTTTTTGTCAGGGGATGACTGCTTTTAGAGTAGAGAATACTTTGGCATAAGCTTTAAGGGCCTTGCACTGCTGTTTTCAGAGCTACTTCTACACCAGTCACTGCAAGCTCTGCTACACCAGTGCTCCTCCCCCCCCCCAAGAACCACTAACCAGGACCATGACCCAGATCCAAGCAGGGCAAAGCAAGAGAACGCTGCCTCTGCAACCAGCAAAGCACTTCCTGCATTTCTGCTCTGATCTACCACTTGATTGATCCACCCAGTTGGCCTGGGACAGAAGCAGCCACAGCTGGAGCTCTGGAAACAGCTGCAGGAGCTTCCTGCTGCTGCCTCCACTGCTGTGCCACCTCCACCATCCCTAGGGCTATGGCTGGACTGCATACTTTTCTCACTCAGATCCAGAAGTTTTCCCACTAACCTGCTTCATTGTCTTTGGCATCTGAGGTTTGAAAACTCTGGTAACTGACACAGCTCAGTGATTCATGGCCCTAAGGCCTGATCTTCCCCATTCTTGGTCTGGTCTGTCCTGGCATGGTCCACTCTAGGATGCACTCCAATCCCAGCATGGTATGATAGACTATCCAGGCTGTCCTGGGCTGGAGACCTGCTTCCTTCTGCTATTTCATGAGTTCCACAGCTCCAGAATTTGTTCACAGTCATTTTTGCAGGTATTTGGAGGGATTTGGGGGAGAGCTTAAGTGACTCCCTCCTTTCCAGCTGCCATGTTGGCTCCGTTCCCCTACAGTACTCTTTATCGCACTGAAACTGTGATAAGGGTACCACCTCCACTGTGGTTAGGAGCTCTGGTGTCCTACTGTTCCTCCTTACCCTGTGACTGCCACCATTGGACTGGATCCAAGTATGGACAAAGCAACAGAATCCTGCTACCAGTGCCAGCAAAGAGATCACTGTAATGTCTTTCTGACCAGGTATTCAACCACCTCACCATCTGTGTGCTGAGAGCTCTGAAAGAAGCTGCTGATTCAGATTCAATGACTCCAAAGTGTTGCTCCTGGTTTGCTGGGATCTGGTCTGTGCTGGTACAATATGAGCTGGGTTGTGCTCTACTCTTACCCAGGTATGATAGACCTTCTCACCAACCTTTAGGTTTTCTTGGAGTGGAAAATTGTTTCACCCCATCCTTTTTTGGGTTCTGTTCCTCCAGTATTTGTTTTAGGGAATCATTTGAAAGTGTTCTGAGGAGTTTGGGGGAGAGCTCAGGTGAGACCCTGCCTTTTCTCAGCCATCTTTGCTCCATTCCACATTGTTTTTAAATGCGGTCTCAAATTCAACTTTGACTTGAGGTTTAACTTTATATAACTCCATCTTAAGTATTTCCTGACACTTCCAAGCTACATCTAAGTCATCCTCATCTCCTTTGCAACTTGACCTGCCCTTTATGTGTTGTTTTCCTTTATTAGATACTATGCTTCCCTATGGCAGAGACTGTCTGTCTTCCTTGCAACAGTATCCCAAGTGTTTAGTACAGTGTCTGGAATATAGTAATTTTTTTTTGGAAAATTAGTAGAACTTTCATTGCTTTTCATGTTTTTTAATTCGATTGTATTTTTGTTTCCAAATTATCTCCCTTTCTCTCCCCCACCCATTGAGAAGGCAGCCATTCCAGCTCCAAATGCTAATTCAGGGAGAGCCATGCAAAAATGTTTCCTTTCACTCTGCCATGTTTCACTCAGAAATTTATTTTTTTCATTCCTTCATCCATCCATCCATTCATTTAACTTCCATATATTTATTGTTTATACTTGATGCTTATTTGCACCATGATAAAGTAAGATTAAAAACTTCATAGAGTTGTTAAGACAGAATAGCTGGACAAAGGATTATATATTATACCTAGGCTTGCACAAGGCAAACAGTTAATGTGTTCTATATATTGTGAGCTTAAAATCTCTGTTTTAGAGGATGACAATGATGATAATGATGAAATGATGATCATAAACTCAAAGGCAAACTTTCTGCATATTGGTACATATAAACAGAAGATTTTATGATTGCAGTTTAGGAGCAATTCACTGTCAACAGAAATTATATGTATTATCCTTCAAGATCCCAGATTTAGTGATCAATGCAGATTATAGAAAGAAATGGTAGAAACTATGTACTATATCACTATAGTCTGCAAAAAACCTTAGTACTTATTAAATACGTAGCAAGATATCACGCGGTTACTGGAATTATGCATCAAAAGCTTACTGTCCTTCATGAAATAACAGATAAGTTCAACAAATAAACCTTTCTAGAGGGTGGAGTATTATCATAGATTTAAGTCAAACCCTCAATCACCTGGTCATAGCACTGATCGATAAAATCTAAAGGAGAACATTTTAATAGCTGTGGTTTTACCAAATTCCCATAATCTCCAACATCTTTAGAATGAAAAACTTTAAAAATATAGTGTACTTGCAGAACAAATCAAAATCATATAAGAATTAGATGACCTTCTTATCATGCCCATGAGCCCGTCTTGCTGATTTCTACAAGGCTACAGAAGATGAGATGAGAGAAGACTCAATTACTTTTATTCCTCTACCCAAAGTAGTTATATTATGCACTAATGCAATAGATTATAGAATATTAGACACAGAAGAATAATAGTAGGATAGTGACTTGTCTCATATAATTTCTGTCTGAATTCCACTGAAGAAAACAATACTAATAATGCTATGATTATGAGAATGAAATGACATTAACAATAGCAACAATGTCCCTAAAAATTACATCTTATGTCTGTCCTTCTGTTGCATTAAATAGGAAAGTCTCAAACTATGTAATGAAAGTTCATTAAGTAGTAATCTATTAATTTATTGAAAACTTGTTTATTATTTCACCACTATAACCAAAAAAGATAGCAGATCCAGTTTGCTTTCACTCAGGCTATGAAGGATGGAATAGTTCTATTCATGAAATTCTGTGGTTAGGAACCACCAAAAAGTAAAGTGCTCATGGAAACTCTGATGTAGTAGCTTCACTGCCTGGGCAAACACAAGGTAGTTAATCACAAGTACTGATTCAAAATCATATCCAACATAATCTTAGAATAAACCATGGAATTTGCTATTATTTATAAAAGTTATTATATTTTAAATTAGCACCTACATTCTTTTCATTAGTCCATTCACTCATTAATTCAGGGAGCAGTGTTACATAGTGAATGGAGAGCTTGAAGAGTCTTTGAAGTCAGGAAGACCTGGATTCAAGTAACACCTCCATATTTGCTGGCTAGGTGGCCCTGATCAAGGCCATTAGCCCCTCAGCATTAACCTCTCAGTAGAGAGGCTAAAATAAGATAATAGATTTAAAGCATTTTGCTTTAAATGTGAGTTATAATTATTATTATTCGCTCCCATTCATTAGGCCTCCAGTCTGGTGATAACTTTATCCCCTGAGCCTTCTATTGAACCCCTACTGAGTTCAAGCAATGTTTATAAAGCAATATTAAGATGCTCTTGTAAATGTTTAAGAAATGGGATTTCTGGAATAATAATAAAAAATGCATGCACACACGCTTTTAGTTTTAATCTTCATTATTAACATTTTCTCTAAGTTTAGACAATGAATAAAACAACAATAAATCAATCCCACTATTTGTTGTCTGAGGTATAAATGCTCACATTGACAATTTAACAATAGACTCCCTTTTTTAAAAAAAAATTACTATTTGTTTACTTTTAACATTTAAAAAGATTTTAATTCTCTTCTTCTCTCCTTCCCTGCTGCCACCCACTGAGAAGATACCAGTTATTAGAGATATTAGTTATACATGTGAAATCATGCAAAATATATTTCCGTATTAGCCATATCAGAAAAAAGTAGAACAAAGGGAAAAATTATGCTTCAATTTGCATTCAGAGTTCATCAATTCTCTCTCTGGAGGTATATAATAGTTTTTCATCATGAGTCCTTTGGAATTATCTTGGATCATTTGTATTTATGAGAGCAGCTAAATCTTTCACAGTTGATCATCATTGAAATATTGCTGTTAATCTATACATTGATCTCCTATTTCTGCTCACTTCCCCTTGAGTCATTTCATATAAGTCTTTTCATGTTTCTTCCCCCAAACCATCCTCCTTATCATTTCTTATAACACAATTGTACTCTATCATAATCACATGTCACATCTTATTCAGCCATTCACCAATTGATGAGCATTCCCTTGATTTCTAATCCTTTGCTACCACGAAAAGAGCTGCTATAAATATTTTCATACGTATATGTCATTTTCCTTTTTCTGTGATCACTTTGGAATGTAGACTTAGCAGTGATATTAGTGGGTCATAAGGTATGCATACTTTTATAGTACTTTGGGCATAGTTCCAAATTGTTCTCTAGAATGGTTGGACCAGTTCAAAACTCCAGCAACAGTTCACTAATGTACCTATTTTTTCTCATCCCCTCCAGCATTTGTCATTTCTGATAGTGAAATGGTGAGGTGAGGTAAATGAGGTGGGACCTCAGAGTTGTACTGCTTTGTATTTTTTAAATCATTAATGATTGAGAGCATTTTTTCATATGGCTATTGATTTTTTTCTTCTGAATATTGCCTGTTTGTATCCTCTGACCATTTGTCGTCTGGGGAATGTCTTTTATTTTTATAAATTTTTATACATTTTATAAATTTACAAATTTGTAAGAGCCATTTTCCACTTGATAAATAGTCTAAGGATTCTACATTAGCTTTCAGAAGATGTCAATTGTCACATGTAAACAAGTTTTAAATCCCTATTGATTAGAAAATTGCTAGTTAAAACAACTTTGAGGTACCACCTCATAACTGTCAGATTGGCTCATGTGACAGAAAAGGAAAGTGATAAATGTTCAAGGGCATGTGGGGAAAAAAACGTACACTAATGTGGTGTTGTGAACTGATCCAGCCATTCTGGATAACAATTTGGAATTATGCCCAAAGGGTTATAAAACTGTGCATACCCTTTGACCCAGCAATACCACTAGTAAGTGTATCCGAAGAGATCAAAGAAAAAGGAAAATGATCTATATGTTCAAAGGATTTATAGCCATTCTTTTTGTGGTGGAAAAGAATTGAAATTGAGGCAATGTCTATCAGTTGGGGCTGAAAAAGTTTTAGTATATGATTTCGGTAGAGTACTATTGTACTCCAGCAAATAATGAACAAGATAGTTTCCGAAAAAAATGGGAAGCATCCTACCCAGTTGACAGAGATATTGTAATGATCAACTGTGAAACTTAGAAACTCTAATTAAGGCAATGATCCAAGACAATCCCAAAGGACCCATGATGAAAAATGCTACCTAACTTGAGAGAGAGAGAGAAAGAGAGAGAGAGAGAGAGAGAGCTAATGAACTCTGAGTACAGAATGAAGCATACTTTTTTCACTTTTGCTATTTTTCTTGTCTTTTTGAGTTTTTTTTTCCCTCATGACATGGCTAATGCTGAATTATGTTTTGCAGGTCTTCACATTTCTAATTGATATCATATTGCTTGCCTTCTCAATAAGTCTGAGAGGGGCTATGTGGGAAGAAGAGAATTTGGAACTCAAAATTAGAAAAAAAAAGAATGTTAAAATATTAAAAAAAGAAATGTTTGGAAAGGATTGGATGTTTACATGAGACTGCAAGTGTTCCTGCTTGACTTGGGCATAGCATACTTGCAAGGAAGAAGAGAGACATCTGCAAATGCAATGGAGAATAAAGTGTGGAGGGCCTTGAATATCAGAATGAGGTGTTTTAATTTTATTATCCAAGCAATAGAAAACTGTTGGAGAATTTTGTGGTGCTGCTTAGCATAACCAATTGTGCCTAGGCAGAGATTAATCTGGCAATAGTGAGTAAAAAATTAGAAAGGGGAGAGGGCAAAAGCAAGAAGGCCAAATGAGAAGCCCTTGCAGTGGTTGAGGTGACAGTAGAAATAGGGAGGAAGCAAAATAAGTGACAGTTTTAGTAATGATAGAATTAACCAGATTTCGTAACTGAATGTTGATACTGAAGGAGAAGGAAGAATCAAAATGACACTGAGGTTTTGAGATGATATAACTGGATTAAAGGTATTGATCCTGACAGAATTTCAATGGCATGTTGCAGGCTGTTGAGTTAGGATGAGGCTTCTAGGATTCCATTTTTAACCACACTAAAACTTCATTGTTAGGTAGTGGTAGGGAACACAAGCTGCCACATTAGAAAGCCTGAAGAAATAGGGATTAAGACTGAGTCATATAAATGATCAGCTACATGACATATCTTCATTTTGACTTCCAGATCTTTAGTGTAGAATGCAAACTTGAATTCATACTTCAGCAACTAGCTTTCCAGCTCTTATCAGCCACTTGGATCTTGTTACTCTGTAGACATTGTAGTACCAACTGAGTCTGATTTTTAAATTCCTCTGGTTCCTCCCTCAACTTAGATCTTGACTCTTCTAACCCAGGAAGAGATTACCCTTAGTGCTGGTTATATTAAGCACTAGAAAACTGCAGAGCATATACAGTGATTCATAATCATGCTTTGCATATTTATTTGCAAGAAAAATATCAAATGGATGAACACTTCTATTTGTACAGACCATGAAGGACAATCTGTACATCTAACACATCTAAATATAGCTATATATCTATATCTATATTTATATTTATTTCTATATCTATATCAGACACGACAAATGGAAAGTGAATTCATCCCTGAATTGAAGAAGAAAAGGAGAGTGGGCTGCTTTGCCTTTGGGAAAATGCAGTATTTTAAAAAATGATTCCAAGTTTTTCCATGCTAGTAAGTCAGTCATTTAGTCAACAAACATAATTAAGCATTTACTATGTTCCAGGCACTGTGCTAATGGCTAGAGATTCAAAGAACGGCAAACAATAGTTCCTGTTTCTCAAGGAGTTCAAAACCTAATGGGGTAGACAACATAAAAATGGCTATACAGAAATCAGGTATATGCAGAAAAAACTAGACATGATATGAGAAGGAATCCATTAAAATTAGGAATGTCTGGGTCAGGCTTCTTGCAGAAGATGGAGTGTTAGCTAAGACTTAAGGTAAGCCAAGAAATGGGAGGTGAAAAAGAAATGAGTTCCAGGTACAGGAGACTGCCAGTGAAAATGATTATAGGTGGGAGATATAGTATCAAGGTCAAGGAACATCGAGGAGGTCAGTGTCCTTCATTGGATTCCTGTGCAGAGGTGTTAGTTGGCAGAAGACTGGAACTTAAGATCCAGAAAGAATAAGGGGAATGAATGAACATGTGACAAGTGTTTTCAACCATCAATGCATTTGCTATTCCATTGATGTGACTCTTAATTTAAATACCTCCACAATTTTGCAAAAGTAGGGAGGGGCCAAATTCTGGATGTCTTTAAAAGACAAAAACAAGACTTTATGTTAATTCCTAAAGATAACAGGGAATTTATTGAATGAAAGAATGACATGGTCAAGCCTGAAGATGTGTACGATCAATTTTACAGTTGAGTGGAGGACAAACTGGAGTAGATTGAGACTTGAGTCAGGGAGAATGCTCCTCAGGTTATTTCAATAGTGTACATATGAGAAAATGAGGGATTGCATCAGGGTAGTGGCAGTGTCACAGGAAATAAGAGGAGCATATATGCAATATTCTGAAGGTAGAAATTACAGGATTGAAGCAAAAGTTCATCTTTTTAACACTAATAGTCTTTGGTGATGTTATATGACTGATTCATGGAACAATAGTCTCTGAAGAATTCAAAGGTTTATAGAGAGTTTTTGATGGGTGTGAATTGGCTAAAATGCATTATAAAATGGAGATGTTTACAAGGGTCATATGAAGAATCTAATGGAAGTAAAGTAGTACCAGAAAACAAAAAAGATAAGCCAATCATTTATTGAGTTTAAGGGATAATTTATTAACATATTTGCATGTGTGCAAAATCAGGAAAACATAAGAAAGGATCAGAGCATATTAATGGTTGACCTTGTGGTGAGCTCATTGGAAAACAAGAACAAAATAGCACAAAATAGGTGATTTGTGATCTACATGATTAGAAGGAATAACCACATCAGTGAGATAGCAGATGCATTGATGTTTGGAAACATTAAACGAAATCTTTTTTATATTTTGTCCCTTATTCATTCCCATCATTCTCTTTGGATCCTGATTATGTCATCCAGCATATTACCAACCCATCTAGCTTTATGCCATACGTAAATTTGATTATCATGTCATCTAGGTCTTTATCCTAGTCACTGATAAAATATGTTACATATATATATAAATGTGTATATATATGTATAAAATAAGACTATCAAAAAAGATGTTTACTAATTTGTCATGACTGGTTTCCATAAAATCTATGCTAACTGTAATGGATACTTCTTTTATTTCTAAATGTCCAGAAAATATCCATTTAATGTTCTTATCTAGAATCTTTCCAAGAATTAATCGAAAATTTCCAGTTTCATGAATCCACCTTTTTCCACCTAATTTTGAAAACTGATCCAATGTTAGCCTGCCCTAATTTTTTTTTCAGTTTTCTCTATTCTCCATAATTCCTCAGTGACTACAGTATTTTAGTAATCTCATTTGCAAGTCCTTTCATCCTGTGTTGTAATTAGTTTATGCCTGGAAACTTCAATTGATTTAACACTCTCAGACACTTTTTTTTTTACTGGATATTCAGTTATCATGGGATTCAAATCCTTCTAAGTCATGTTTTTGTTCTATCCATTCCAGTGTGTAGATTATATCTTTGGGAAAGACTACAGAAGCAAAATAATTCTGCTTTATCTCATTAATCTATCAATATACCATCTATTCAATCAACCTAGCCATTCCCTACTCTCCT
The DNA here is from genome assembly GCA_028646595.1 of Phalanger gymnotis. Taxonomy (NCBI): domain Eukaryota; kingdom Metazoa; phylum Chordata; class Mammalia; order Diprotodontia; family Phalangeridae; genus Phalanger; species Phalanger gymnotis. The sequence goes on along the minus strand of CM053622.1, from coordinate 142,810,085 downwards.
TGATCTGAACTTACATTTATTTTTTTTAAAGACCATGCATTTATTTTGCTCCCTCCCATTTCCCCAATTAAGTAATAACAAAGACAAATAAAACATTATAAAACTATTCTTGGTTATGTGAAACAAATACCTTCATTGGTTATGTCTAAAAATGTTTATGCTATTTTGCATTTTAAGTCTATCACCTCTCTGTTAGAAAGTAGCATGATTTATCTTTGGTCCTCTGCAATTGTTTTTTATTGCATTGATGATAGTTCTAAAGTCTTCAGAGGTTGCTTTTCTTTATAATATTGTCATTGTATAAATTAATCGTCTAGTTTTCTTCACTTCACTTTGTATCAGTTCATAGAATTTTTCCCAGTTTCCTCTAAAAGTGGGCATTTCTTGCAAATTGAAACAACTCTTAGGTTCCATCTCATACCTATCAAATAGCCTAATATGAAAAAAAAGATGATGATAAATATTTGAGAAGATGTGGGAAAATTGGAGCACTAATGCATTGTTTATGGAATTGCGAACCGATCCAGCCATTCTGGAGAGCAATTTGGAACTTTGCCCAAAGGGCTATAAAACTGTGCTTACCCTTTGATCCAGCAATATCTTTATTAGGTCTGTATCCCAAAGAGAACATTAAAAAGGAAACAGGACCCACATGTACAAAAATATTTATAGCACTTCTTTTTGTGGGAGCAAATAATTGGAAATTGAAGGGATGCCCATCAGTTGGGGAATCGCTGAATAAGTTATGGTATATGAATGTAAAGGAATACCATTGTGCTATAAGAAATGATAAGCAGGCAGATTTCAGAAGGAAAGACTTATATGAACTGATGTTGAGTGAAGTGAACAGAATAAGGAGAATATTATACACAGCAACAGCAATATTGTGTGATGATTAACGAGGATAGATTTAAATCTTCTCAGCAATACAATGATCCAAGACAATCCCAAAAGACTCATGATGGAAATGCTAACCATACCTAGAGAAAGAACTATGGAGTCTGAATGCAGATCAAAGCCTATTATTTTCACTTTTTTTTTGTTTTTTTCTTCTTTCTCATGGTTTTTCCATTTTATTCTGATTGTTCTTTCACAACATGACTGATATGGAAATATATTTAACATATTTGTACATATATAATCTATATCAGATTTTTGTCTTGGAGAGAGAGAAAGGGAGAAAAATTTGGAACTCAAAATTTTACAAAAATGAATGATTAAAACTGTATTTATATGTAATTGGAAAAAATACTATTAAGAAAAAAAGAAAATGGGGATTTCATTATTTAACATGATTCAATAATATTACATTATATTTATATACCATAATTTGTCTAGACACTCCCTAATCAATGACTGCCTATTTAGTTTCCAGGGATACAAATATCTATTTTTTTGCTTTAACAAAAAAGCCATGCTATTAATTATTTAGACATACATATACATACATGCACACATATACATACAATTATTCACATACATGCTAATGTATGGGTTTACATGAGTGTGCACGTATATATATATATATATATACATATATATATATATATATATATATATATATATATACATACACACATGAATCCATATATTTGTGTGTCTTTTCCCTTTTTCATTGACCTCTTTGGGGATATATGCCCAAGAGCTGTGATTTTAGATCAAAGGGTAAGCACCATTTTAATGACTTTTGTGACATCTGAACATACACTTAAAAGTCAACTTCTTTCTTTGTGTTCATAACACTATACTCATATATCTATGATGTCTTTTTGTAGACATTCTTGCTTATGAACTTTTTTTTTATTCAAAATAGATGTTGTTTATTGATGGTGGTGGTTGGAGCAAAACATCTACTTAAATTTTGTGACACATCATTTTACCAATACATTCAAAGTCCAAGGGAAAGTGGGCTCAAGCTTAGAGCATGTGGGGCAAAGGCTGGTAACAGCCCCTAAGGAGACTTTTTGTCAAAGTCATCAAGATGTTCCCCTTAGGTATTTTGTGGAGCTTTCTTTCTATGAGCAGTGTGCACTTACCAGCTGCATTCACAACTGTCAGCTGTTCTCAAGATGATATTAAGATGCTGATGGGAAGATGGGAAGTCCAAAATTCTTTCGGACAGATCTTTTGAATCTCACAATGTCCTCCTATGACCAAGGAATACTCAGACCAAAGCTGAGGTAAGAAATGTCGTTTCCTTTCTTTCCTACCCCCAAGCTATTCATTTTCAGTGTCAGCCCTCTAACCTCTCCTCTGCCAGCCAGATGAATTTCAAATTCTGATCCCAGAAAATAAGACTAAGTCCCTTAGCCAATCTAAATAGACTTCCTGTAGCATTTAGGCAGGTATCCTGACTTTGTTCACACTTAATGAACAATCAAGACGTATTGATATTGTCTGAATATATCTGGGCTTAATATCTCAATACTTTAAATGATTTGACTGATTTACTCAATCCTCACCCTTATACTTGCTATTTGCTAACTTCTGTGGCATTGTACAGATAAAAAATGTCATAGATCTTGACCAAGAGCCTTCTATTTCTATGCACTGAATAATAAATTTGTAGTTATCCATATGAACTCCTATTCTTACAAATCTTTTTTAGTCCTATGCTCATTGGAGTGGCCTCCTTATGTGACATTTAATATCACCTTCCTTTATTCACAATATTCCCATGAAGTAGATCAGAGAAGGTATTATTTTTTGTCAGTAAAAAGATAAATGACTTGTTGGAAGTCAATTTTTTACCAATGATTTCATGGTAACTGAAAGAGCAAAGAAGACAAGCAATGTGTTAGGGTTTGTGGGGTGTTCAGGGAGGACTAGCACTTATAGTGTGAAGGATTGCTGAGCCCTTTTCAGGGTTACTCATCAGCTTTGAGGTCCACTTGTCATCCAACTCTCACCTCTAGCTCCAAGAAGCTGTAGCATGTGCAGTGGCCACACTCTGGTAAAAACCATCTTGACAGATGGGCTAAGGCATATTGTTGGTAACTGATGGACCTCAAACCCTTTATGAGTTTTGGGGGAGGATATCTACCCCAAACATGTGAAAACTTCCCCCCAGTGGAATGAGTAGTGGGAACAATTTGTTCCAACTTCCATGAAGGCAGTTGAAGCAGATACTTTGGAGCACTTAGAGCTTGGTCAGATATTGAAGAAGCCAAGGTCATCCACTGAATCTTGGGCCATCACCAGTTGTCCTGAACCTTGTCTTGCTACTGGGCTTCATCAATGTCTCTGGAATAGAGTGAGACTGACAACTTTGTGCCATCTGCCTTGATTAAATCTACGTCATGCACAAGTCGTCACCCTGTGATGGCATTGATCCTCTTCAAAAATGAAGGACAAACAACAACAAATATTCAATATTTCACAATTACCTACATAATGGGATAGATAACAATCATTGTAATAGTCATATTTTTAACATCCCTATATCCAATGTCCTATTATATATGCAAATAAACTTATAAAAGGACTTGTGTGTTCTGTGGCCAAAGTATTCAGCAAGCCCTGACCCTGTTCTGCATCCCCACATTCAGTAGAATGATACGTGTAAGTTGGACCAGAGCTGACCCAATGGTGTGTTTTGGAGCAAAGTTCATTGAGGAACACGTATCGAGATGATAAACAATGCCTCAACAGACTGAAGAATCTTTTAAACTCTTTCTAGAACAAATTGGTTAAAGTAGATGATTTCTTTTTTTTTATTATTTTTTATTTTAATTTATTTTTGACGTGTTTGGTTTTCAGCATTGATTTTCACAGGAGTTTGAATTACAAATTTTCTCCCCATTTCCTCCTCCCCCACACTCCAAGATGGCGTACACTCTGGTTGCCCTGTTCCCCAGTCTGCCCTCCCC
>CM053622.1:142779877-142805716 GCA_028646595.1 Phalanger gymnotis | reverse complement strand
ATGGCTTGCTGAATTTCTTTTCATCATCATGCTCATCTCATCATGCTCCAAGGTAAAATATGGATTTTCAATAAAATAGAGGACTTTCAAGCTTTCCCAATGAAAAGACCAGAGCTGAATAGAAAATTTGACTTTCAAACACAAGAATCAAGAGATGGATGAAAAGGTAATCAAGAAAGAGAAATCACAAGGGACTTACTAAAGTTGAACTGTTTTGTTTACATTCCTACATGGAAAGATGATGTGTATAATTCATGAGACCTGAGTATTAGGGTAGCTGAAGGGAATATACATACATACATACATACATACATACACACATATATATGTGTATATGTACACATATATATATACACATATATATATGCTGTGCCCTCTGTCTATATATATGTGTGTGTGTGTGTGTGTGTGTGTGTGTGTGTGTATATGTATATATACACACACACACACATATATAGACATATACAGACAGAGGGCACAGTATGAGTTGAATGCGAAGGGACGATACTCCAAAAAAAAAAAATCAAATTAAGGGATGAGAGAGGAATATATTGAGAGAAGGAGAAAGGAAGAGATAGAATGAGGTAAATTATCTCACATAAAAGTGGCAAGAAAAAGCAGTTCTGTTGGGAGGGAAGAGGGGGCAGGTGAGGGAGAATGAGTGAATCTTGCTCTCAATGGATTTGACCTGAGGAGGGAATAACATACACACTCAATTGGATATCTTACCCCACAGGAAAGAAGGAGGAAGAAGATAAGAAAGGGGGGACAATAGAAGGGAGGACAGATAAGGAGAGGAGGTAATCAAAAGCAAACACTTTTGAAAAGGGACAGGGTCAAGGGAGCAAATTGGATAAAGGAGGATAGGATGGGAAGGAGCAAAATACAGTTAATCTTTCACAACATGAATATTGTGGAAAGGGTTTGCATAATGATACACATGTGACCTATGTTGAACTGCTTGCCTTCTTAGGGAGGGTGGTTGGGGAGAGAAGAGGGAGAGAATTTGGAACTCAAAGTTTTTTTACACCTTTCTTTTTTTAATTTTTGGAGAGGGGAAAGCAGGGCAATTGGGGTTGGGTGACTTGCTTAAGGTTACACAGCTGGTGAATGTGTCATGTGTCTGAGGCCAGATTTGAGCTCAGATCCTCCTGACTTCAGGGCCAGTGCTCTACTCACTGTGCCATGTAGTTTCCCTGGAACTCAAAGTTTTAAAAGCAGATGTTCAAAAAAAGGTTTTTGCATACAACTAGGAAATAAGATATACAGGCAATGGGGCATAAAAATCTATCTTGCCCTACAAGAAAGTAAGGGAAAAGGGGATGGGGTGGGGAGTGTGGTGACAGAAGGGAAGATTGACTGGGAATGGGGCAATCAGAATATATGCCACCTTGGACTGGGTGGGGAGGGTAGAAATGGGGAGAAAATTTGTAATTCAAACTCTTGTGAAAATTAGTGCTGAAAACTAAAAATATTAAATAAATAAATAATGATTTTTTTTAAAAAAAGAATCATCTAGTGCTTTACACAGCAATAGCACTCTAAGTCCTCCAAACTATATCCCTAATTCTGGTAGATAAAACATCATTCTTGTGAATGGAACAGATATTTTATAAGGTTCTGTTACTGTTAAAAATACACAGAAGCGCCTATTTGACTAATTTCTCTTTCTGAATGAACAAATAATTTTGTAATTTTATTTTGGCTACTCTCCTCTAAAATTATCTATCTATGCATGTATATATGCATATACATATATGTATACAGAGACATATATTTATGCTGATGTATCTGGTGTACCTGTTATGAATAGACACATGCTTTCAAGGAGAAATCTGTGTATTTTCATTACCAGGTATAATATTCCAAGGATTATTGCTAGTGTCCTTACATACAGAATTTAATTTACAAGACTCTTCAGAGGTGTTCTAAAAAAAGCAAAATCTAAGATGGTTAGAGTAGAAATTTCGTTAATGTTGTCTTATATCTCATTGAATCTCTAAAATATAATATCTACCAAACAAATATTCTATGATGAAGATTTTGGGGGTGGTTGTCATGTTGATGACAATGTTGAAATGAGATGTAGAGCAAGGATGCCCCCAAACTCACTAGACACCAAAATAATTTCTATCCCAGGACATACAGTAATTCTAAGTATATGATAGACCCAATATATATTGAAATTTAGTGTGTTTATTGACCAATTAGTCTTTTAGTCCACAAAACATGTATAAAATATTGGCTATTTTTAGGCATTGTGCAAAACTTTCATACCATAAAGACAAAAACAGTCCTTTCCTTCAAGGTACTTACATTCTAAAGGGGGAAGACGACATGTAAAATATAAATAATCAAGTAAATACAACACACTTGTAGAGAAGACTGAAGGCAGTCTCAGAATCAGAGGCATTAGAAGTCAGGGGCACCAGGAAAGGGGACTTGCAGGAGTCAATGTTTTTTTAAGGGGTCTGAGAATCACTGAAGAACAAAACAGCCAATCCTGTACCCATGATTAATACCTTTAAGTCTTCTCAACACTACATGGCAAAAATTTGATATATATTATTGTTTTCATTGATAAGAACTAAATGCCAATCCACTTGCTCCTAGGATAATAGGAAACCCATCATGCCACTCTTTAGCAGACTTATGTAAAGCAATGATATCTGGTGATAAACTGTGCATTTGCCTTTCAAACTTTAAGGATAAACAAATCATTACTCTTTCTTTTTCTCCTTTAAGCACTTGTCATGACTCTGCAGTTTTTGTCTATTTGAAGTCTTGTATATTTGTCTTTGTGGTTCTATTTCTGTGTGTGTGTGTGTGTGTGTGTGTATGAGTGTGAGTGTGTGTGTGTGTGTTGCTGTATCTGATTCCTATTCCTGCTATTCTTGGTCTCTACATAACAATATATTGTTATATATGTGTACTTGCCTAAAAGCACAATACTTGGCACATGGTAGGTGCATAAGAAAGACATGTTGAATGAATAAAAAGTATTATAAAGTGAAAAATTGTATACCTAGAGGCTTTCAGAGATGAGAGAATGAGGAATTACAAAAAGTAAATACCATATCATATGGATATGCTGAGTGGAGGAGGGTTGGACTCAGGAGAGCTTTAGAAAAGTTGTCAATTTTGTATAGCTTATACTTTCAACAGTTTTCAATTCATTTTAATTTTCAAGAAATGCCATGATTTAACTTCTACATTTTATAATGGTGTGTGTGTGTGTGTGTGTGTGTGTGTGTGTGTAAAGCTACATATGCAGGTCACAGAGCAGTCACTTGAAACCAAGCCTTTTTGTTTCACTCTTTTGAAAAGCAGAGCATACAAGCTATCTGGCTTTAGCCCAGTTCTTGTCTTTCAATTTCATTTCACCTGAGTCTTATTCATAACATGCCAAGCTTTTTATTTTCATTTCAAAATGGATTTTTCTTCTTTTCTTTTTTGGTTTTACTCATCTACCAGATTAAAACAGCAACAACATGAACTATTTCTGCAGTTTTCAAATGAAGCTTTGTGAAGAGGAGGGAATGTTGGCGACTAGGACTAAAAGATGTCTGACAAAAAGCCAAATTGTATTTTCAGACATTTCCACAGGGGGAGCTCTTTACACCAAGATAATGGATAAAAGTCTTTTGAGGATGTGTGACTATTTTAATAGTGTAAAATAAAACTTATGTTATATCCTCAATACATGTGACAATCTGTTCCATTTCGACAAAGTAAGAAAAATATGGTGGGTGAAATTAGATGCTTTCCTGGGTAAAATGTTACCCCAAGAGAAACAGCTTGATATTGGAGAAAGAACATAGGAAAATTTGTGGCAAGATGACTGAGGGAAAGATCATTTTTAGGCCCAACTCCATATCCATTATGTCAAGACAGCAAGAAATGTGCCAGACAACTTAGGATAACTGCAAAAAAAAGGTGACAGAGTAATTTAGAAACAATAAGGAAATATAAAATAATTTAGAATAAAGAAAACAAGTAAAAATACTGAAAAAATGATTAAGTGGACAACAAAGTCCCAATAGAGTTATTTTGAAGCAAAAGAAAGCAATGCATAAACTTTGGAAGAGAGGAAAATATAGAAACCACAAAAAGACACCACGAAAATATAGGAGAAAGACTCCAAGATGATATGGTTGGTTTTTTCTTAATAAGACCAAGAAACAAAGATTTGAGGGAAGAAATAAAGATGAAAAATTAGAGCTCTCAAAAAGAATAATGTAAAATGAGAAAATCACTTAATACAAATGATGGTGAAACCTGTTTAAACAGATTCTCTGAAAAAGAAAGGAGTAGGGGGAGAATTAATTTTTAAAAAAGGTGTCACAAATGAAAGTCATTCAAACAAAAAGGCACAAGAAGGAAGATGATAAACATTTATATAGTACCTACTATATGCCAAGCATGGTACTGAGTTATTTTTAAAAGTATTTCTTTACAACCTCACAACATCCTTGTTAAGTTACTATTATTATCCCACTTTAAACTTGAGGAAATTGAGGAAAACAGAGGTTAAGTGACTTGTCCAAGGTCACATAGCTAGTAAGAGTCTCAGACTGGATTTAAACTCAAGCCTTCCCAACTTCAGCCTCAGTGCTCTGTCCACTGAATCAGCATCTGTAACATCTGGAGAAGATACAGAGTGGAGACGATATAGTGGAAATACAGAAACATATAAGAATACGCTATCAGTAAGGCAAGTATCACAATATCAATGGTGACCATAAATATGCCTGTATAGTTCTGTATTGCACAATATGCGACTCTCCATATAAAAGGCAGAAGAAGTAGAACATTTATTCAGACACCAGAGTATCAGATCCCAAAACCAATAACTCCAATTCAACATAGCAGAAATTATATCCCCAAACCAGCAAGCCCACTTTATCATTACAACAAGGAACTTAAAGCAATATCACAGCAGGGAGCCAAGGCATCCCATAACCTTCCCCTCTGCTGGGGTCTTCCCATAAACACTCACTCACAAATGCTAGCTATCTGCTTGCCTTCATCCTTTCCTCCCACAGTTTTGAGAAAGAACTTAAAGACTACCCTCAGGGTATATGTATATACCCTTTTTAGAGCCCTAGGGCTTCACAACCCTTGTGACCTAATTAGCAAAAGGGTGTGGGCCATCCTACAAACAAGCCTCTCCCAATCAAGCTTCCCTTAACTAGCTCCACCTGAGACCTGGGGGGGGGGAGGGGGAGAAGGGGAAGATCTTTAATTACATTAACCCCACAACAAAGAAGGAGAAAAAGCACTTCTCCTTTGAAGCCTTACCTTGTCTGGCCTGGGCCATCTCCGGTTGTCCTGATCCATATCTGGCCACTGGACCCAGAAGGTACTGGAGGAGAAAAACGAGGCTGGTGGCTTTTCACAGTCCTTTCTCACTTGCATGTCATGGCATCACTTCCCTGATGTCATGGTTCTCTTGGAGAATGAAGGACAAACAGCAACAGCAGCAGCAATTAAGTTAATAATCAGAGAACATTCATTAGTGAAACACATAACATAAGGACAAGAATTATCCCAGATGCTGAATGGAAAACTGTGGGAAAGAAACTATTAGGTTCACAATCATAGAGATTGGAGAGGGAAGTGACCATGGAAATTATCCGGTGCAACCAGCTCAATTATTAGATGTGGAATCTGGAGTCCAGAGGGTAGAATGTTTAAATGGGGAGTATCAGAATCTGTGTGCAGGCCAAGTCTTCCAAATCCAGAGCTGTTGCCTCTCCCATCATGCCAAGTTTCCTTTTTCATGACTTAGTGTCTCTGGGAATAGGATTGCCCAGACAAAAGTATTTTCCCCAAAGAGTTGTAAAGTAGGGAGGTGTTAGGGTAAACAGTGATTGTCCTCTCTTTGACTCAGTCAAAAGAGGATAAAATATGATCGTTTTTAAATTGATCACCTTGTCTAGTGGCCATTGAGAGACAAAAAATGAGAGCAGCTGTGGGTGATGTCCATGAAGAAAAAATAGGAACAATTCTGGAGTTGAAAGAGAGTGGGGGGAACAGGAATGGGAGAAAGATAGAAATAAACTACCTGGGCCTGATAACCTAACATCAGCAATATTTATCTGATCTAATTTCCAACTTTTTGATTTGAGGGAAATGAGGTCAAGAAGAATGATAAAACTAGAATTCTAGGATATAAAGTTGTTAGCAACAGAGGCTAGATTTGATCCAAATCTTCTGACTTTATATCCCAAGTGCTCTTTTCCCAGCCATATCACATATTTAGTGAATTTATATTTGTGAGAATGAGTTTCCAAAAACTGTAGGTTTTTTTTTTTCCATATAAAGAGATGGACGTTAGCAGAATGAGGAATCCCCGGAATAAAACTTTTTTGTAGGCAAAAACTGAAGAAGTAAATGAATTAAAAAGCATTAATTAAATGGTTAATATGCCAGACATTGTGCTCAGAACTGGGGCTACAAATTCAAAAAAGTAAGGTAGTCCTGGCCTTCAAAGAATTTAAATTTACGTGGGAGAATGCAACACATAAAGGAAGCCAGAAAGTAGGGGGAAGAGCAGTGCATGTTTCATGGAACAGTTTTGAAGTGCCTGGAAAGTGACTGTGTTGGTAAGCAAAATGGCCTTTGTTTTGTTTGAGTAATTCAGTGTATTTCATTGAGCCTTACTAGGTGCTAAACCCCAGACCCAAACCCCTATTAGGTGTAAATCCTATGTGAGTGTGGATTGGCATCTAAGATGGGGCCCAAGGTGGGGCTAACTCCAGGGAGGGCCTAGTTTACATGTCTGGGACAGCTGAGGCTCTTACACCATGTGGGTTTAAGTCTACCTCTTTGCGACGATTTTAGGTCATGTGGGTGAGTCCCATGTGTGACTCACCCCTGACGCTAACAAAGATATAAAAACCAGGGCTTGGCCTTCTCTTCCTTGGAGCTCTTTGCTGCAGCAGTGGTGGCGTGTGTGACTCTGGGCTAGCCCTTGTTCTGAGCTCCCGGGCTGAACCTAGATGTTGGTAACTATGAATTGTATTGAGTCTGTTGATGTTTGTAATTTGTTTGTAATTTGCTCTGAAGTTCGGGGTGCTGGCTTTTTTTTTTCCTGAACTAAGTGAATAATATTTGTGTGCTGAATTAAAGTAAGCTTGCCAACCCCTTCACCTTGCTTTCCTTTTTAAGGCAGATCAAAAGAACCTGTGCTGTACGGCAGCTTTCTGGGTGCTGGCTGTGGGTGGATCTTTCACCCCCACGGAAGCTGCTAGCCAGATTGTTGAAACAGTGACATGGAGCCCTGGTTCTAGACAAGTAAAGTAAAATAAAAGCTCACCTATTAGAGCCCATGGCGTTTCCAGAGACAAAATGTAAGGTTTCATTATAGGCAGATGAGAAGATTTTTGGAGTGTATGAGTCTATTATTTTCTCAAAGTCTCATGTCATATGAAGGCCATTGAGAGAACTGAAAGAAAGCCCTTATGTACAAAATTCAGGAGAGGAGATTTGATCTTAGAGTACACTAGAAGCAAAAAGGAGTAAGGAAAAAGATGGATTGATTTAATATTACTTGTGTCATAGATAAAGGGAATTCTTATTAAGAAATGAGGCTACTGACAAGAAGATAGGGAGGATTCTGAATCATTGTCTCATATGGGTCTGGAAAGGAAGGAAAAGGGGGGAGAGAGGGAGGGAGGGAGGGAGAGAGAGAGAGAGACAGAGAGACAGAGATAATGAGGAGTGGAAGAGGAGGAGGAGGAGGAGGAGAAAAAGAAGAAGAAGAAGAAGAAGAAGAAGAAGAAGAAGAAGAAGAAGAAGAAGAAGAAGAAGAAGAAGAAAACAATGACATATATTAGGTAGAAGCTGGAAAGTATTTGAGAATCAATACAAAAGAAAATAAGACTAACATCAAGAATGCTAACGCTCATAACAACTGAAATTAGCAAACAATATTTAGGACACCAATTTAACACTAAAATGGAAGCATATTTTAATATGTAACTATTAAATATATTTGATAATATATATCATGTTTTAATAATACATTTTATGAAAATATTGATATTACATATTATGAAAAATATTCTCTGTCGCCACACTAGGAGATAGATAGATACATAAACATACACATATATGCACACATATGTACTGCTAAAAGATACACACACACACACACACACACACACACCTTCTTAGAGTAGCAGCATGATGCTGTACTTAGTGTCAGAAAGATCTGACTTCAAATATTTTCTCAAATACCTGCTAGTAATGTGACTTTGGGCAAATTACTAAACTTATTTGTGCCTTGTAAACTGGGGATAATAGTATCTACTTCTTATGAGGACTAAATAAGATAATGTGTTTTAAAAGCTTTTGAAATGATATATACACATATGTATATGAACCAGAACCAATTTATTGTTATTTACTTGAGGAAATAAATTTTCATGCAGATATATTTGAGGAGTGTGTTTGTGTGTGTCTATGAGAGAGAAAGAAAGTGAGAGAGAGAGAGAGAGAAAGAGGAGAGAAGAAGAAGAAGAAGGAGGAGGAGGAGGAGGAGGAGGAGGAGGAAGAGGAGGAGAGGGAGAAGAAAAAGAAGGAGAAGAGAAAAGAAGAGGAGAAGAGAAAAAATATTTTCATGAAAAAAGTGCATAGTGGAACAAAGCAAATCGACATTTAAAAATTCTAAAGCAAGTAGTATGAGGTTAAGGATTTGGAAGTATTCTTTCAGCAAGCAGGGTATAAAAAAAGGTTACATTGCCCAACTAGAGATGTTTTCAGTTTAGATATCATCTGCATCTGAATTTGCAGTTTTAGTAACTGTGCTGATATTTCACAGATTAAGATTAGCCAACTTGAGCTAACAAAAAGATGAAAATGTCAGGTGAAACTTTTTTTGTATGTTGTTACATTTCAATGATTTCCATTCTCATTTCAAAGAAATTTTTTTTCTGTAGATTTTACATTCAAAAGCTGAATACAATAGACTTTATGTTTATATGTAAAAAACCTCTTAAATCATTTGAAGCATATCAAGGCAGTTTAAGAAGTCCTTTGTTGAAATAGTCTGTAAACGGCAATTACAATATTTAGGCAAGTTTGGCCTCTGCCTAATCGAGCTACCCATTAGTAAGTATCTGAACTAGCAGGATAAGTTCACATAGACGGTAATTCTCAATTAATTAGGTTAAGTGTGAAAAACTGTTGTGTTTTTTTTTTTGAAAGAGATATAGGTGAAAGAATATAAGATTTCCAATGAGTAAATCTGGGTTCAGATCTCAGTTCTGACACGTGCTAGCTCAGGTTTGGGCAAATCGTTTACGTTCTTAGAGGCACATTGTCCTCAGGAGCAAAATGGGAATGATAATACTTGTATAATCTTGTTAGGAAATAACTTTGTTAAATGCACTGCTACACAAATACGTTATGGTAATGAATAATAAGACCAATGGCGTTCATTAGTTTTATCATGTGCAACAAGTACAGCTATGTTATCCTTAAATAATATCCCAACCAAATCTTACCACTAATAAATAAATGTTTAAATCTATAGTACATGAAATGACACTTTTGGCTCCCAGCTTGTGGTGGTCAAGGTGCAACTTCTTTTGGTCGCCCTGAATCCTAGTTCATCCAACACTGGCAGCTGCCCTGCAGCATCCAGGCCCAGAATCCACCTTTGTTATTGCCATGCTGCCCAAGTTTGACCCTAATGAAAGTCATGTTTTCAAGGCACACTGGTGGTGAAGTTGGTGCCACATCAGCTCTGGTCCCTAAAATCGGTCCCTTGGGTTTGTCTCCCAAAAAGGTTGGTGGTGACATTGTCAAGGCAACTGGTGACTGGAAAAGACTAAGAATCATAGTGAAACTTACCATTTAGAACAGACCTGCCCAGATTGAGGTTGTGCCTTCTGCCTAAGCCTTGATCACCAAAGTGCTAAAGGAACCTCCTCTGGACAAAAAGAAGAAGAAAAGTATTAAACACAATGGAAACAATGTCTCAGTGAGATTGTCAACATTGCTCGACAGTTGAGGCACCTATCCTTTGCAAGAGATCTCTGTGGAACCGTTATTCAGAACAACCCAGTCTGTGGGCCACAACATTAATGGCAGACACCCTCATGATGTCATTGATGACATCGATAGTGGTGCTATTGAATGCCCAGCAAGTTAAAAACTACAAAGGATACTGTTGTAATAAATTCACATTTGAAAACAACAACAACCACCAATTACATGCAAATTTCAATTTTTATTATTCCTTGGAAGTAACATTATTACAGAATTGGAAATTATCTCAGAGGGACCTAATCTAACCCTTATTGCAACAGCAATATCCTCCATAAGATCCCCAATAACCCATTAACCACCTATCAGAGGATCTAGAGTGAGAAGGAGACTACTTTCTTCTGAGGCATACCATTACATTTTTAGAAAATTCTAATTATTAGATTACTTCATAGTAATGAAAAAACTCTCTATATGACTTCCATTGATTACTCCAAGTTCTGTCTTCAACAATCAAGATAAGCAAGTCCAAGTCATGTCACTTTTCTGTTCAAAAAAAATTTAGTGGCTCTAGACCGAATAAAATTTATCAGCTTAGATTTTAAAGATCTTAACAGTTGGCTCTGGTTTACCATCCTAGACATATTTCAAATTTCTTGTTCCTGGAATTCTGAATTCTATCTCTGGTCTTTGTACCTTTGTGCAGACTTCATCCCTTTGTAGAATGCACTGACTGCATCCTTACCACTATTTTAGATCTTTAATTTCTTTAAAAGTTCAACTGTTAAAACTAATGAAAAATAGTAATTTCAAAATACTGATAAAGAAACACACTTCCTTCCCCTTGACAGAAGAAATAGACTAGAGAGGTGGAATGGAATTTACTTTCTCAGGCATAACTGATATGTTCATGTGTTTTAGGGGACTCATCATACTTATTTCAACAGAGGGTTTCAACTCTAGTAGTGGGGGAAGTGATGGTAGTTTAGAGAGGAATATTAGCTATGGAAAGAGTATCAGTAAACATTTTTAAGTGTATAAGTGGAAATAAAAAATGCAGAAGGGGACACAAAAAGCAGGCTTATTTCAATCACCATTAAATTATATCTATCTGCCACTCTGTGCATGTATGTATTCTATATGTGTATGTTATATATGTATATTTATCTACTCTTATCACATTTTATTCACACACATATATGTCACTATAAGAATAATCATACTAGCTAGCTTTTATATAGTTCTTTAAAGTTTGCAAAGTGCTATATGTATATATTATTTTACCCATCATATACAATAGATATATAATAAATTTTTTTTGAGCTGGAAGGAAGAAAACAAGCATTTATTAATCACTTACCATGTGCTAGACAGTGCACTAAGTGTTGGGGGTACAAATACAAGCAAAGCATTCTAATGGAGGGAGACAATGAACAAAAGATAGCTGAAAAGGAAGAAGGGTGGAAGGAAAAGGTACCTAGAATGAAGATGTGGTTTTGAAACCCAGAGAAAGTCAAGAATAGTGCCAGGAGGGGAATGAAGGTAGGTCAGCCTAGGCCCCTCCACAAATTGGAAGCTCCAGGAGGAACAAATGAATGGGAAAAGAGGGGCAGGGCTTAGAGGAAGTAAGACTACTCTGTGCTGAATGGGTTATCAGCTGTTCTGGGAGATGAAGCAGAAGGGAAGTTCCAAGATGAGCTAGAATAGAGGGTCATGATTTTGAAGTCCATAGAATGTCAGACACAGTGCCCAAAGGGAACCTTAAAAATCATCTAATACTGTCTTACAGATGGACAAACTAAAGTCCAGAGAGGCTAAATGACTTGTCTAAATTGATTAAGCTAGTTAGACTAGGTCAGGGATTAGAAATGAATAATTTTGCTGTTATTCAGTCATTTTTCAGTCGAGTCTTCTTGGCAAAGATACTGGAGTGGTTTGCCGTTTTCTTTTCCAGCTCATTTTACAGATGAGAAAGCTGAGGCAGATGGGGTTAAATGAATTGCCTGGGGTCAGATAGCCAGAAAGTGTAAGCTAGTATGACCAGATTTGAACTTAGGAAGAAGAATATTCCTGATTCTGGGCCAGACACTATCCACTGTGCCACCAGAAATGACTAATACTAAACATTTATTATATTTTCCATGGTCATTTAAGATTTAATAGAGGACCAAGTGCTAAGTCATAGTCAGAAGGAAATTTAGAGGCCATCAAGCCTAAATACCTCATTTTGCAGATGAGGAAACTGAGATAAACAGAGATTGACTTGTTCAGGGTCACATAACTAGTGAGTGTTTGAGGTGGGATTTGAGCTAAGGTCTTCCTGACTTCAAGCCCAGTACTCTTTCCTTGCATAACCTAACTGCTTCAACATGGCAGTATAGATGAAATCTTTAGGATAAGGTACAAATATCGAGGAATGGAATGTCAGAGCTAAATAGTCCTGGTGCTCCATATCAACTTACCTTACCTCTGGAGCTACCTAACAGCTTTGTCATTGTGAGTCTATCCCTGGTTTCCACTTAGAAATTCTCCCCACATAAAGCATGTTGGAAATTGCTAGCCTACACATAATTACACTGACTTTAGATTGCATAATTGTGTACCTATTTCTTGATACCATGTTTTACACACCTGGAGCATCAGACCAAAGGAATTTTAGTTGTATTCAAAGGTTCATTTTCCCCTATCTGGTTCCCCTGCAGGAGTGTTTTATTTCTCTTCCATACAACTCATTTTTCAGTTGGGAGTGCAGAGTTTAATTTAATATACCATTTCATCCTAAATGGCCTGTTTTCAGTGGGCGTGCTCTTTTGGCACAAGTGTACAGGGCTTTTCACTGTAAATGTCACCTGTGATAGATGCTATTGGCTATTAGGCCATGAGCATCTCTGGCCCATGGAGGAGGTCAGTAGGCAATTTTGCAGAGTGTCTGTGCAATGTACTGGAAGAACTTACTCAGCAGCAATGCCAAAGCTCTTCCTTTAAATTTAATTTGTATGATGAGTGCTTAAAGCAAGATTTTACTCTTACCACCACATCAATAGTTCCCAAGAAGGAACTTCAGTGGCATAAACAGAAGTGAGATGAAGAGGCAGAAACATAATGGGAAACAGACAGTTTGGATTTAAAAGGCCAATATCTTCCTTAACCTCCCTGATTTTCTCAGGCAGGCTATAGGCAAGGTTGACTGTGGTAGTGAATATTTCATAGTTTGTCTTTTATTTCTTTTTGGAATGCCTTTCTGAAAAGTGTCATGAAATACTATTGCAGATGTCAAAAGAACCAGAGAGATAGAACAGACACAGCAAAACACAGAAAGTAATAGAACTAGTGTAATGCTGGTCAAAAAAATCTATAAAACAGTAGGATGTTTGAGTTATCTTTTCAGCACGACAAACTGTATGTACTATTTATTTGGAGCTGTAAAACAACATGAGTGAGTAGTGCAAAGGTATTAACAGCCGAGGTCTGGGCCTCTGAGAAAGATGAAGGAAACCAGAGTCGGTCCAAGAATGGGGTAAAATGCCAGAACATGTCAGTAGGGGAAATTGACTACTTTTTGTTCTCAGCAGCAGTGTCATCAGTGATTCTCAAAGTGTGACCAGTAAAGGTCCTTTCAGGACTCTAGAGGTTCAAAATACAGCTCATTCCATCTATTTTCCCCCTCATTTTCTAAAGCATATTTGAACCAAGTTTTTAAAGGAGGAATGATAATCTTGTAAAAAAAATGTAGACGTGGTAATTTATGTTTATTGTCTCCTCACAGCTAAAAAACTACTAAAACAACATTTATGAGTTTTTCTGTTTAATTATTCTCAATGAGATAATAATTCTTACCAACACCAAGCTACCTTCTGTACATAGCTGTTTGGAATGTAGGCTTAGTAACTAAAGACGAAACCCTTATACAGGAAATGTCTTAGGAGAGTGGGTTAAAAAACTGCATTAAATATTTCTAGATTATGGTGACGCCTTTCTATTATTAGCAGTATGAAAACCATTTAATTAAAAACTGACTTTTTCTTTGATAAAAGGACACCCTGATGGTTTTCATAACTTGCTTTCAGAAGTTGGACTAGACTATAGAAATTATGTTTCTGCCTGTGTGGAACAGTGGGAAGGGCACTGGTTGTGGAGCCAGGAAGATCTGAATTCAAATCTGGCCTCAGAACTCTTTAGCTGTGTAACTTTGGGCAAGTCACTCTACTATTCTGTGCCTCAGTTTCCCCATTTATAAAATGAGGATAATAATAATAGTGGGGGCAGTTAGGCGGTGCAGTGGATAGAGTACAGGCCTGGAGTCAGGAAGACCTGAGTTCGAATCTAGTCTCTGTTATTTCCTAGCTGTGTGACCCTGGGCAAGTCACTTAACCCTATTTGCTTCAATTGCCTCATCTTTAAAATGAGCTGGAAAAAGAAGTGGCGAAACACTCCGGTATCTTTGCCAAGAAAACCCCAAATGCGGTCACGAAGAGTCAGACACGACTGAAATGACTGAACAACAGCGGGAAATAATAGCATCTACTTAACAATTCTGCAACTCACACCTCCTAAGTGCCTCCATCCCTTAGTTATCTCCTTCACTCTGATTGGAGAGGGTGGAAGGTGGACACCAGAGAGCTCTTCCCAGATCCTCCATTTAAGGAGGATGCTTACCTCATCATTTCTTACCTGGCTGCAAGACTTCATCACATTCCGCACACTCTGGCTGGGTACCCTTCCTCACCTTTTTCAGCTTCTTTTATGTGTTTATCTTCCTCCATTAGATTGTGAACTCCTTGAGGGCAGACACTGCCTTTTGCTTTTCTTTGTATCTCCAACACTTAGCATTAGTAGGCACTTAAAACATGTTTATTGACTGTATCCCAGGGTCGAAGTGAGGGTAAAAAACCCCCAATATTTTTAGAATGCTTTTGGAACCTTTAAAGCACCATGTTAGTTTTTTACCATTTAAAGCACCACGTTAGTTATTATGGCTATCTTTAGCCTTCAAGTGAAGGAACTGAATGAAGATCAAACACAGACGTTTCAGCATGCGCTCTGACAGACAGATGGTAGATTCCAAGTGAAGAATCCATTTTCAGATAAGGCCAGTGAGTCAATTCCTTTGGCTTGACTATATTTGTTATATGAGAGGGTTCTGTTGATGGTAGGAAATCACTGGAAAAAATTATGCAAAAAAGTGAAAAGATAATCAATAAATGTGTAAAAAAATTCTTCTGATGAGCACATGGACTCAAATTCTAGACTTAAGCTTATTTCCTTCTTTTGCTTTTTTGAACATGGCCAATGTGAAAATTTATTTTCCATTAATATAATTTTGCATATTGTATATAACTATATCTATATATCTATACCCATATCTATATCTATATACATATTTATTTATATATATATATGTGTATATATATACATACAGATAGTTGTGTATCTGTACCTATTTTGTTTTGTTTTGTTTTTTGCCTTCTCAATGAATGTGAGAAGGGGAGGAAAGAGGGACATAATTCAGATTTTGTTGTTGCTGAGTCATTTCACTCATGTCTGACTCTCTGTGGGGGTGTAGGGTGTGTTCAGGGAAGAATAGTAACTCTGGTGTGAGGGTTGCTGAGCCCTTTATAGGGCTGCTTTCCACCTTTGGTGTCCACCTGATACATGTAACGCTCCCCTGTGGCTCCAAGAAGTTGTAGCATGTGGAGCAGCCACGCCCCAATTATCTGTTTCTGCGGACCAGCTAAACCAGATTGAAGGTAGCTGAGGGATCTCAAACCCATTGGTGAGTTAGGGAGGGTGGCTATCCCAAGCATGTGAAGACTTCCCCAGTGGAATGGTTAGATGAGAACAATTTGTTCCATGGCCATGAAAGCGCCTGAAAGAGTCCCTGTAGAGTACTAAAAGCTTGGTTACACAATGAAGACACCAAGGGCATTCAATGCTTCTCAAGCCATCACCAGTTGTCTTGACTCTGCCCTGCCATGGGACGGTGATGACTCTGGAAGAAAAAGTGAGGCCTATGACTTTTCCTGCAACTCTGTCTCACTTAAATCCAATTTATACATGAATCGAAAGACATCACCCATACCATTTTACCAATTTTATGTATATCAAATTCCCATAGCAACAGGCAAGTGGCAAAACAGCGGGCGTGGATACACTGAGAGCTCGTAGTCACAATCCTGCACACAGGCAGCCTGGGCCATAGGGTCTTCTTCTTACTGGAAGCAGCAGTGGGGTTCTGCAGCCCACTAGGTGTTAGAGCAGCCTTTTAAGGATCTCACTGCTCACCTCCTGGTATCAGGAAGAGACTGAAAAAATTGTCTGCTTACTTAACCCTGGCCTGATTACCATGGTGGCTGGGGATCCCACCCTGCAGCTGAAACACAGAAAAAATGTACAAAAACTTCTGTAAAGATGAGTCCACTCACCATCAGGACATGGAATGTGTGCACACCCAAAGACAGCACAAAATCCAGTATAACTGACAGGTGAAGCGCTCTTGTTGCAAGAGAACTCAGCAGGTATCACATGCAAGTAGCAGCCCTGAGTGAAACAAGACTGGCAAATCAAGGCCAGTTTACTGAAGTCGGAGCTGGTTACATACTTTTCTGATGTGGCCACAGTGAAAAGGAGTACCGTGAAGCTGGCATAGGTTGTGCAATAAAAATTAATCTAGTCAACAAACTTGTATGCCTACCAAAAGGAGTGAACTACAGACTCATGAGAATGCAATTGCCACTTGCAGGATAATGCCATGCCACCATCATCAGTGCCTATGCTCCCATCACGATGAACCCTGATGAGATTGAAGAAAAAAATTTATGAAGACCTGGAGACTCTTATCATCATTGTGCCAAAAGAGAACAAGTTTATAATTCTGGGAGACTTTAATACTAGAGTAGGCTCAAACATAGCAGGGGATTCTTGGGAGGAATGGAGTTGGAAACAGCAACAGCAATAGTCACTTACTACTGAAGCCTTGTGTATCTCATGACCTTTTCATCACCATTGTATTCCATTTACTTAAATGTAATAAAACTTCATGGATGCAGACTCGTAACAAACATTGTCACTTAATACACTATGGGATTGTAAGGAGAAGAGACAGACAAGATGCGAGAGTAATGAAGGCAATTGTGGGGCAGAGTGCTGGACTGATCAAAGACATCCTCTCCAAGCTAAATATTCACATTCAACAAAAGTGGAGGTCCCAAGGCAAAATGACTACCAGAAGAATTAATGTCAACAGATTAGAGTGCTTCTCTGAGCAGGAACAGTTTGTTGTTAACTTGGAGGGAAAGTTGAGCCAACATACAGTTGGCAACAGTGGAACAGAAAAGGAGTGGGCAGCTTTCAAAGATTTGATTTACAGCACTGAATTTGGTCATCTGGATCACAACATTCACAAACATCAAGACTGATCTGACAAAAATGATGGGGAAATTCAGAAGCTGCTAAAATGACAAAGTCCTCAGGGTTTACCAGCAGGAGAGTTCATCCATCTCTAAGAAGGCAGCATTTAATTCCATCAAATGAAGCTTAGAGAGATGCAGGATTCTTGGCTCGGCAAGAAGGCAGATGAAATTCAGTTTTATGCTGATAGTAACAATCCAAAGTACTTTTATGAAATCTTGAAGGCTATTTATGGGCCGAAGACCTATGGTGCATCTCAACCATTCAGTGCTGATGGTGCCATATTGATTAGCAATAAGGACACGATCCTAGAGAGATGGCTGAACACTTCCAAGTGTTCCCAATAGACCATCATTAATCGATGCTGAAGCCATTGGCTGTTTACCTCAGTCAATCCCTCCCTAGCTGAAGTTCCAACTGAAGAAGAGATTTTGAATGCCATTAGGCTCCTTTTGCATGCAATGCACCTGGTGCTGATTCCATTTCAGCTGAGATTTATAAGGTAGGGTGTCCATTGTTCATACAAAAGCTGACAGAAATTTTCTGGGTTATATGGCAAAAGGAGGTTATCTCCCACAATTTCAAGGATTCCTCCAATATCTATTTTTATAAAGGTAAAGGAAATAGATTATTCTGTGAGAATCTTGGAAGTTGGGGGCCTCTCTCTTAGTTATTGCTGGCAAGATGCTTGCCAGAGTCCTCCTTAATAGGCTGATCCTTCTCCTGGAAGATGGTCATCTACCTGAGAGCCAGTGTGGCCTCAGAAAGGGCTGAAGAATGGTTGATATGGTGTTTTCTGTCCAACAGCTCCAGGAGAAATGCCAAGAGCAGAACAGAGGTCTGTACACAATGTTTGAAGAGCTGACCGAGACCCTTGATATAGTCAATCATGAGGGCTTATGGAAAATAATATCAAAATTTGGTTGCCTGGAGAAGTTCATCAGCATTGTATCCACCCCAAATGTTTACATGGACTATTTGTGTCCAACCTGTGGTAGAATATTCTGAGCTTGTGTTCATCTGATCAGCCATAGATGGACACACTGTAACTTGACTCTAACATACTGATGTAATGAAGGACAACTGACTCTCTGTGACAACATTTGGGGTTTTCTTAGCAAAGATACTGGAATGGTTTGAAATTTCCTTCTCCAGCTCATTTTATACTTGAGGAACTAAAGGAAAATGGGTTAAGTGACTTGTCCAGAGTCATACAGCTAGTATGTATCTAAGGCCGGATTTGAATTCTGGTTCTCCTGACTCTGCATCTGGTATTCTGTCCACTGCACAACCTGATAATTCAGAATCAAAAATAAAATAATATTGGGTTCATTTTTTAAAGCAGTTAATGGAAGTTAAGAATACTTTTTTGAGGGTTTTAGTTTCTTTCCTTCTTTCTTTTTCTTCCTGATTGTCATAGAAACAGAAGTGAAGCTTCAGTTTCCCTTTTGCTTCTTTCTCTCTTTTCCTGGAGGACCAGAACATTGGCTCTCATGCTTCCTAGTCTTTCTCTGGCAGCTGTCCATGGTTTTCCATAGGACCTAGGATGCATATTATTTGGTAATTTGTCTCCATCATTTTTTTTTGTAATACCTGTGTTTTTATATTTAGGGTTACTTATAAGGATTATATTCTTGATCTATGGAAGGTATTTAGATGGCTTGGATGTTCTTTATTGAGCTAGAAATTTCCTCAGTAACGCACTTGATGGCATATGAGTACCTTATGGATAATGATTACCATTTGTATCATTGTTTTCCCATTTGGACTTCAGAAAAGTGGAAGGTTAGAAGAGGCAAATAAAAGTAAAGGAGACGCCATTTCATATGTAAAGAAGCACTCCTAAAGGGTGTGAAGCTTAGATATCTTAATTTCATATGAAAAGGACAGCAAAAGCAATGAACCTGCCTTATGGCATAGACTGCCACTATGCTTTAGTCCCCATTCACTCATTTGATTAAAACTCAACCAGGGACCTGGAAAGATTAACTGAGGTTTTCATCATAAGTAAAGGTTGAGCATCTCACTGAGTGAAGTTACCTGAGAAAAAAATGATGGTTGAATTGGAAAGGCTGGACCTCTCTCAGTTCCTGCTTGAAGTTGACCTCAATGCCAAGGCTCTGAGAGAGTGAGAGGAGAGGCTTCTGTTAATCCTAGGCTAATGATCTTTGCCCTTGCTGGAAATAGCACCATAACACATAACTGAGCCAAAGGGTGAAGATGGTTCATACTGTAGCTTCCAATAGACAAGAGAGTTCAGGGAACCAGCAAAGATGTTATGACAGAAGAGGGTCAAGCCCAGCTGAGCAACAGAATGTCTCATCCATTCAATTCTCTCCATCCCCCAGTCAACTTTGTGTAGACTCCTGAGAGAAAGGACTTTTAGGACTTGCTGTACCAGAATTGTGAATTGCCTTAGGTATGTGTGTTCCCCACATATGTGCCTCACTACTATTGTGTTTTAAGTTCATGCCCCACCCCACCAAGACCCAAATAATATTTATGGAAGATGGCACTGCAGGTTTTCAGGAAAATGTTTTGTAACTACTATTATTATTATGTCCTCTGAGAAAAAGTCAGTCTTCTGGTTAAAGGGAAGCCCAATGGTTAGAGTTCAATAGCTATAATGTTTGCTAATAGTAATCCACAGGGTTACTCCTAGAATTTAAGGTAATCAATTGCCCTTTTGGGGTCCTAACTTACCACTGACTTCATTAATACTAATGAGCTGCTGAATGAAGATAAAGTTGAAATGACACTGACTGGGTCCACTATAAAATTTATGTTAACATAACCTCAACTGGGCTCTCACTGAAGCAAAATGATCTTTTGTAAATGTTTCCTGATTAACTTACTACCCTATTCACTACAGTGGATTTTTCAAAGCTTTTCAAATCTCTGCAAATATGTTCGTGGCTCCCCATCCTTCTATTTCATTGAAAAGAAATGAGGACATTTGCAAAGGATTTACTCTTCTCTCTTCCTCATCTTACATCATTAAGATGCCTTCTGCCATTTTCTTCTTCAGCCTGTCTCACATGGAGTATAACCAGAAATCCTTGCTTGCTTGTTTCCACCTTTATTGTTCAAAGGATTTCTTAACAATCTGCTTCCTTACTTTGGAAATTACAACAAACTCAAGGCAATCCAATTCACCTTTGGTTCAAGATTTTATATTGGCTTTAGATCATTTAGAATATATGTATGTGTGTGTGTGTGTGTGTGTATGTGTATACACACAGACACATATGTGTGTAGGTATATATGTATATATACACACATATACATATATATACACACCTATGCATATATGTACACACATATTTCTCGTCGGAGTGCTTGATAGTATAGATTTAGAAAGTACAGTTAATCAACCAACAATCAAAAGGCATTTATTAAATTGCCCAGAGGTATCTAGGTTGTACAATGGATAGAGCATTGAATGAGGGCTGTGAAGACTTTCTGTGAAGCTCAAATCTCACTTCAGACATTTACTAGCTGTGTGACACTGGACAAGTGACTTAACCTCTTTGTGTCTCAGTTTCCTCGTCTCTCAAATGGGGCTGATAGTAACACTTACATCCTGTGATTGTGGTGAGGATCAAACAAGACAGTTTTAAAGTGTTTTGCAAACTTGAAAGTGCTATGCAAATGCCATTATTATTGTTGCTGTTGTTTTAGTTGCTGATGCTATATCAGAAACTAAACTGAAAACTTATTTACTTCAGTTTTATTTTGTTTGATTTTTAACATAATTTCTGATAGCTACCTTATTGGAGTCTGACCCCTGGACTTTTGATCATACCTCTTCCCAACAATGGATAGGGTACTAGACAGTTAACATACATAATAAACAGAAGATGAGGGGGCAGTAGAGTACAATCTAGTTTTTGAGGACCTGGCTGGAAGAGTCAAGCAACTCAAATAAGTCAATATCATTGAAAAGTCTGACAGCAACAGGCAGTTAGGTGAGACCAGAATACCAATCTAGAGAGACTGAGAGTAAAATAGTATTGAGTGAGTCAATTACATCTATCTGACTTTGTATTAAGAGTTCTTTGGGTTATTAAAAGGTCAAAGTCTCCCTTTGTAGGTAGAAAATTCATTTCATTTCATTTAGAGAAACAGCGATTCCATCAGTTTAGGGGTAGAGTTTCCTGAGTGTAATGGAGGTAATTATGTATTTGGTTTTAAGTTGTTTTTTTTTTTTTGGTTTTAAGATTTGTTTTTTTTTCCACAGAACTAGAGAATTTCAGAGTTGGAAGGGACCTCAGAGGACATCTATTCCAATCTGTACCAACCTCTTCCAATCTGAATGAGAATTCTCTCTATAATAGATTCAAGAAATCCTTTCCTCAAAGATTTCTAGTAACAGGGAATCCATCATCCCCAAGGCAGCCCATTCCACTTTTGGATAGCTCATGTTAGGACCCTTTTCCTTATATTAAGGCTAACAACCTCTTTGAAACTTCACCCACTGAAAATAGTTTTGCCCTTTGAGTTCAATTTAGACTAATCCTTCTTCCAGTTGACAGCACTTCAGCTACTTGAGAGCAGATACAATGAATTCCCTAAGTCATTTCTTCTTCAAGTGAAATAACTTCGGTTCTTTTAACTGAAACTCACTTAATGCGTACTAAAGTCAACAAGCAATTAAACTGCAACTATATGCCAGGCTGCTTTATTCAGGACAATTCACCATCTTGCTTACCCTCCCCTGGATGCTCTCTAATTTGCAAATATGATTCCAAAATGTGATGCCGCAAACTAAGCACAATAATCCATATGTGATCCTCTGAAAGAGGCAGGGTATAGTAGGAGCTGCACTATCCCAGATCAATAAGGGAGGAGAGAGAAAGAGTTCTGCCTTCTTATGGGATTTTTGTCCAGATCTTCTACTCCCTTCGACTGTCAATTCTTTCAGTACTTGAGAATGTAATTCGTCTCAGTCCAGTGACTTGAAATCAAGGACAGGTAGATGATAATTACTAACTTCTGACTTATCTTGAGTGTTGATTCCTTATTAGCTACTTTTAGCTGCTTTCCCCCTTAACTTTCTAGTCCAAAGAGGCTTTTTTCTTCACAAGAAAAACAGAATCAAGATAGAAAATAGGCAACTCTGCCTTTTCTTTGTTGTTTACCACTATACCACTGACCCCAATTACTGGTACTATTACATCTTTGATCTTTTGTTTTCCCAATATAGCTTAAAAAAGACTTAAGATTTTGTTTTAGCTAGTTTTCCTTGCCAGTATTAGATCATCTTTAGCTTGAGTGCTGCTGGTCCTAATCCTTCTATCACACCTTAGTATTCATTCTCAGTTAATTACACTTTTATACACACACACACATACATACATATGCATATACGTGTATGTGTATATATGTGTATATTTGTATATATAAAATGAATATATCTTTTTATCTATATCTATATATTATCATCTACAGAGATAGGATGGAAGGAACCAAGCAATTATTAAGCATCTACCATATGCTAGAGATGGAAATGACAAATCACTCCACTATATTTGCTAAAAACCCAAATGAGTCATAAAGAGTTGGATACAACTAAAAATCATAAACAACTGAACAACAACTATGCTAGGCACTGTGCTTAGTACTTTACAAATAATATCTTGTTTTATCCTCACAACAACTCAGAAAGTATATGAGGCTAGATTTGAATTCAGGTTTTTCTGATTCTAGGTCCAGGGCTCTATCCGCTATGTACCCTAGTTGCCCAGATGGCTAGCTAGCTAGCTTGTCATTTAGATATGCAATCTAACCTCTCAAATGGATTATTTATGATTTTCAACATGATTTTTTTCAGATATTTACTCGGAGCTCTAGAATGAGGGCTCGTGCTTTTACCATGTCTCTTTCCTTAACTATATTTGTGATTCCTTCTGGAATTGTTAATTATCTGCTAAGATTGTTAATTACACAATAGAAATGACTATTTACCCCATAATGTAGTCATGGATACCTTAAGATCCATCAAGTATAATTTTGAAGTTTCTGGCACATTTAGTGCAATCCAAACTTTCTTTAGGAGCATAGATCATCAATGACTCTCTTTTCCCTGATTTTTCTCTTTCTTCTAAAACTATAATGTAGGAAAAATACATTTAGTTAGTTTTGATTTTGGTGAATAAGATTCAGTTGTACTACTTTATCTGTTTTCATAAAAGAATTCTCTTTCTTTAATTTTCTTTTTATTCAGTGTTTTATTTTCCCAAATTACATATGTAAAAACAATTTTTGACATTCATTTTTAAAACTTTGTGTTCCAAACTCTCTCCTTTCCTCCTTCCCCATCCCAACCCTCCTTGAGAAGGCAAGTAATTTAATGTAGGTTATACATGCATAGTCATACAAGACATTTCCATAATAGTCATAATAATCATATTGTGTATAAGCATAAGCAAAATGAATTTCTTCGAGTTTAGTTTTCCAGGATCCATGGCCATAACAATCTCCTGCTCCCAGGTTTCCCTGTGTCTCTGCATGTAAGTCTTTCCCAGCTACTTATATATCTTTCTGTGTGTTTAATTAAAGTGAGATTGTTAACCCCTTTGAAGCTGTTTTTCCTTTAGAAAAGCAGATTGAGAACCTGTGCTAGCAGCCTACCCACATTGTGAAAGAAAATATACAAAAAAAATGAAGAAAAATGAAGTTTAAAAAAGTATAGTTCAATTTGAATTCAGACACCAACAGTTCTTTGTCTGGGGTTGGATAATGTTTTTCATCATAAGTCCTCCAGAGCTGTCTTGGATCATTGTATTGCTGAGAATAGCTGAGTCGCTCAGAGCCGATCATCCTACAATATTGCTCTTACTTTGTACACAGTATATTTCACTTTGTATCACCTCATATAAGTCTTTCCAGGTTTCTCTGAGAGCATCCTGATCATCATTTCCTATAGTACAATTTTATTTCATCAGAATCATATACCACAATTTGTTTCCCAAATAATGGGCATCCCTACAATTTCTAATTGTTTATCCTCCAGAAAAAAGCTGCTATAAATATTTTTGTATGTATACATCCTTTTCCTTTTTTAAAAAAAAACTCTATAGTTCTAGTACTGGTATTGCTAAATCAAAGAGTATGCCGGGTTTTATAGCCCTTTCCAAATTGCTATGCAGAATGGTTGAATCAGTTCACAACTCCACTAACAGTACATTAATATGTCATTTTACCCATATCTCCTCCAATATTTGTTATTTACCTTTTCTGTCCTATTAGCTGAAACAGTAAGGCAATAAACACATCAGTGACAATCATGAATATGCCTATGTAGTTCTGTATCACAAAGTATGAGAGACTCTCCATAAAGAAGATAAAAGAAGTGTAACATTTATCTAGACACCAGACAATCATATCCCATAACCAAATGTTCAGGTCCCACAGCCAATCAGCTCACTTTATCATAACAGCAAGGAACTTAAAACACCATATCACAGCCTGAAACCTTACCATCATTCCAAAACCTCTCTGACCCTCTGCTAAGGTCTTCCCCAAAACAAGCTAACAGTACACTCAGCTAAGTCAGCCTGTTCAGTTCTAACAACCATGAAGGCAGCCATTAGCAGCCACCAGCAGCCATAACATCTTTCTCTCTCTCCCTCTCAGCATTTTCGTGTGGCATAACTTCCTTTTCCTGTCAGGAAGCTCCTCCCACCATGTAACTTGGGCTTCCTGTGATATAAGCAGTCACATGGCCTATTAATGGGTGGGAAAGGTCTTCAAATCAAAATTGCTAATACATTAGCCAATCTAGTAAGTATGAGATAGTATGTTAGAATTGTTCTAATTAGCATTTCCCCAATGAATAGTGATTTCAAGTTGTTTTTTTTTAATATGGCTATCACTAGCTTTGATTACTTCATCTAAAAATTGATCATATCTCTTGATTATTTATTAGTTGGGGAATGGCTCTTATTTTTTTTTTTTTTACAAATTTGACTGTTCTCTATATGTTTTAGAAATGAGGACTTTGTCAAAGAAACATACTTGAATTTCCTTTTCGCAGTTAATATTGCTAACTGTATTCCCCTCCATCCTATTCTGTCCCATTTATTCTATTCACTCTCTCATATTCAACTCACACTTGTGACCACTGTCTATATATATGTAGTAGGAAGGCCGAATTTATGATCTCAAAAAGGATCATATAAATATCAGAATGGTTCGAAATCGATGGGTATACAGAATTCTCCAAGCAGAAAGCATCAAAAAATTTATTCAGGGCCCAGAGCAACAAATTAGCGAACCAACCTCCCCATTCCAGTATTGTGAACACAAGCCTCCAGGCCCAGTAGGCCCGCCTCACAAGAGTAGCCAGGAGGCCACAAAAAAATAAGATGGCATAAATCATATTCACCACTCGAACTCCTGGGTCCACACAGGGGTCGGCTCTGCTTTGGATTT
>CM053622.1:142758016-142779377 GCA_028646595.1 Phalanger gymnotis | reverse complement strand
ATTTTCTCTTTGATCTGGGAGCTCTGGAATTTGGCAACAATATTCCTAGGAGTTTTCTTTTGGGGATCTATTTGAGGAGGTGATTGGTGGATTCTTTCAATTTCTATTTTGCCCTGTAGCTCTAGAATATCAGGACAGTTCTCCTTGATAATTTCTTGAAAGATGATATCTAGGCTCTTTTTTTTGATCATGGTTTTCAGGTAGCCCAATAATTTTTAAATTATCTTTCCTGGATCTATTTTCCAGGTCAGTGGTTATTCCAATGAGATATTTCACATTGACTTCCATTTTTTCATTCCTTTGGTTCTGTTTGATAATATCTTGATTTCTCATCAAGTCATTAGCTTCCACTTGCCCCAATCTAATTTTTAAGGTAGTATTTTCTTCAGTGGTCTTTTGGACCTCCTTTTCCATTTGGTTAATTCTGCCTTTAAAGGCCTTCTTCTCCTCATTGGCTTTTGGGAGTTCTTTTGCCATTTGAGTTAGTCTATTTTTTAAGGTATTGTTTTCTTCAGTATTTTTTTCTCTATTTTTTGGGTCTCTTTTAGCAAGTCATTGACTTGTTTTTCATGGTCTTCTCTCATCATTCTAATTTCTCTTCCCAAATTTTCCTCTACTTCTCTAACTTGTTTTTCCAAATCCTTTTTGAGCTCTTCCATGGCCTGAGACCAGTTCATGTTTTCCTTGGAGGCTTTTCCTGTAGGCTCTTTGACTTTGTTGACTTCTTCTGGCTATATGTTTTGGTGTTCTTTGTCACCAAAGAAAGATTCCAAAGTCTGAGTCTGAATCTGAGTCCATTTTCACCTTCTGATCATGTTCACAGCCAACTCACTCGACCCTTGAATTTTTCATTGGGGTATGACTGCTTGTAGAGTAGAGAGTACTTTGTCTCAAGCTTTAGGGGCTATACCATTGTTTTTGGAGCTATTTCTACACAGCCAGCTCTGCCACACCAGCACTCCTCCTCCCCCAAGAATTGCCAACCCTGACCGTCTCAGATCTAAGCAGGCTTTGCACTCTTGCTCTGATCCACCACTTAATTCCTCCTACCAGGTGGGCCTGGGGCCAGAAGCAACTGCGGCTGTAGTTCTGTAGCTACACCTCCTCTGCTGCCCCCAGGTTGGTGGCCGAACTGCAAACTGCTTTCACTTCCTCCCCACAGCTTTTCCCACTCACCTTCTCTGTTGCCTTTGGTGTTTGTGGGTTGAGAAGTCTGGTAACTGCCACTGCTCACTGATTCAGGGCACTAGGGCCTGTTCCACCCAGCTCCTGGTCTGATTGGTCTGAGAGCAGCCCACGCTGGGCTCTGCTCCCCTCCTCTCCCAGCTCTGTGTGATAGATTCTAACCAGCGACCATCCAGGCTGTCTTGGGCTGGATCCCTGCTTCTCTTTGCTATTCTGTGGGTTCTGCAGTTCTAGAATTTGTTCAGAGTCATTTTTATAGGTGTTTGGAGGGTCCTGGGGGAAAGCCCTAGGCATGTCCCTTCTTTCCAGCCACCATCTTGGCTCTGCCCCCTCTTCACCTCTGATCTTATTGGGAAAGCTTCAAGTTTATCCCCATTATAGATAATGCTTGCTCTTGGATTTAGAGAGATATCCCCTATTTTAAGAAAGACTAAATTGATTCTTATGCTTTCTAGTGTTTTTAATAAGAATGGATGCTGTATTTTGCCAAAAACTTTTTCTACATTTATCGATTTAGTCATATGATTTTATGCTTATAAATTTCCTAATAGTGAACCAGCCTGTATTACTGGTATAAATCCCACCTAATTACAGTATATAATCTTCATGATATATTGCCATAATCTCCTTGTTAGTATTTAATTTAAAAATTTTGCATCAATATTCATTAATCAAACTGGCCTGTAATTTTCTCTCTGTTTTTGTTCTCACTGGTTTAGGTATCAAAAACATACTGTTTCATAGAAGGAACTTAGTTGGATTCTTTCTTTACCTATCTTTTAAAATAGGCCATATAGTATTGTAATCTTTAATTTCTTAAGTATTTGGTAGAATTCATGTGTAAATCTATCTGGTCATGGCAAATTTTACTTAAGCATCTAATTGATGATTTGTTTAATTTCATTTTCTTTGTATTTTTTTTTGTGTTTTTTTTGTATTCTGTGTCTGCTTCTATTTAACCTTGGAATTTATATTTTTATAAGCATTCATCCATTTCACTTAGATTGTCAGATTTACTGGCATATTATCGGGCAAAATAACTCCTAATAATTGTTCTAATTTTGTCTTCATAGATGATGAATTCACTCTTTTCTTTTTTGTGACTGGTAATTTAGTTTTCTTCTTTATTTTAAAAATCATATTAAATACTGGTTTATTTTATTAGCTTTTTTCCCCCATAAAAGCAGCTCCTAGTTTTATTTATAGTGTAAGTTTTTTTTAAATTTTCTATTTTATTAACTTCTCATTTGATTTTCTGTATTTTTGTTTTGGTTTTTAATTGAGGATTTTTAATTTGTTCTTTCTCTAGGTTTCTTAAATTGTATGCCCGATTCATTTATCTGTCTTTTTTTTTTACAGGTGCATGCACTTAGAGATATGAAATTTCCACTAAGTACTGTTTGGGTGCATCCCGCAGATTTTAGTATGTTGTCTCATTGTCTTTTATGAATTTTTTGATTGTTTCTGTGATTTGTTCTTTGACTTACTTATTCTTAATATTTGACTTTCAGTTTCCAAGTAATTTTTAATCTGATTTCAAGGCCCTTCATTGAATGTAACTTTTATTTTGTTATGGTCTGAAAAGTATTATTTAATATATTTTTCTTTTCTGAACTTATTTGCGAGGCTTTTATGACCTAAAATGCTTTCAATTTTTGTGAAAGTGCCATATACAGGGGAGAAAAATATGTACTCCTTTCTGTTCCCATTCAATTTCCTCCGGAGACCTATTATATCTCACTTTTCAAAGATTATATTGATCTCTTAACTTCATTCTCATTTATTTTATGGTTAGATTAATATATCTCTGAGGGGTGAAAGTGATGTCCCCCACCACTATATTCTACTGTCTTGTTCCTCCTACAATTCACTTAAATTTTCTTCTAAGAATTTGGAGGCAATACCATTTGGTTCATGTATGTTTAATATTACTGTTACTTCGTTGTCTATGGTGTCTCTTAGCAAGATGTAGTTTCCTTGCTGATCGCTTTCAATTAGGTCTATTTTTGCTTTTGCTTAGTCTAAGATCATGCTTGTTGCTCCTGGTTTTTTTTTCTTCTGCTTCAGCTGAACCATAATAGATTCTGCTCCAGCCTCTATTTTAGCTCTCTGTGTTTTTCTGTTTCATGTATGTTTCTTACAAAAAGCATAGTGTTTGATTCTGGTTTCTAGTTCATTATGCTATCTGCTTCCATTTTATGTAAAGTTTACCCTATTCACATTCACAATCATGAATACTAATTATTCATTTCCCTCCATTCTATTCTCTTCTGTTTATCCTTTTTTTAATCTTGTCTCTCCTTTAAGGTTTGTTTTGCTTCTTCCTTGTATGCCCTCCCTTTTATCACCACCTCTTCACCTTTCCAGTTGAGTAAGACAGATTTCCTTACCCAATTGAGTGTGTGTGTTTTTCCTTTCTAAACCTATTAAGATTAGAGGTGCAAACTTTGCCTACCCTTTCCTCTATTCCCCCCTATACTGTTAAAACCCTTCCTTTCATACCTCTTTTATGGGAGATCATTTTCCCACCATTTTCTCTTGTTCCTCTTCTCCCCGGGCACCACTCTTAATTGCCCATCTATTTTTTTATATCATCCTAACACGATTGACTCACTCCTGCATGCACTGTCTATGTCGAATCCTTCTAACTTCTTTAAATATGATAAAGTGCTTAGAAGTTACTTGTATTGGAGTTGGATCCAAGATGGTAGAGTAAATGCAGGGACTTGCCTGAGCTCTCCCCTAAACCACTTCAAGTACCTTTAAATAATGACTCTAAATGAATTCTAGAGTGGCATAACTCACAAAAAGATGGAGTGAGACAAATTTCCAGCTCAAGAAACTAAGAAAGTTTTCAGGAAAGGTCTGTTAAACCAGAGTGAGAGTGGAATGCAGTTCAGCACAAGCTATGCCAGCACAGATCCAGTCGTAGCAAACTAGAAATGGGACTTGAGAGTCACTGAATCAGCAGCAGCAGCAGCAGTAGCAGCAGTGTCTGCTTCCAGAAATCTCAGCCCACAGATGATAAAGGAGTTGAACCACAGGGTCTATTGCTAGCACAGAGGCAGGACTCTGTTGCTTTACCTATACTCAGATCTGGGCCACCATCCTGGGTGGCAGTCCTAGGGTGAGGATGGTTACTAGCACACAAGATACTGTAGCCACAGTGGAGGGGGTGGGGACCCTCATCACAGTTCCAGGGCAAAAAAGAGTACTTGCTGAAAGGCCAGAGCACAGGTCATTAGAATAGTTAACAAAGGTCTCCTTACATCTTATCACCTTGGAAGAACTGAAAACTTACAGGTCCTTAGAAGTATCTTTGAAAACAGATACATAAAACCACTGAAACTTTGGACAGTGCCCCCTCTATCCTGGAAGCAGAGCCCTACTTTAACAAAGGGTTAAAAGTCAAGTAATAGGTTGGGGAAATGACCAAACAACAGGAGCAAAAACTCTGACTACAGAAAGTTGCTATGTTGACAAGGGAGATCAAAATACACACTCTGAAGAAGATAAGAAAGTTGAAGCTCCTACATCCAAAACCTCCAATAAAAATAAGAATTGGTTTCAGGACATAGAAGAGCTTGGAAAGGATTTTGAAGACCAAGTAAAAGAGGCAGAGGGAAAATTAGGAAAAGAAATGAAAGTGATGCAAGAAAACCATGAAAGAGTTTGCAGCTTTTTAAATGAGAATCAAAAAATACTGAAGAAAATAAGACTTTAAGAAACAGACCAGGCCAAATGGTAAAAGAGGTCCAAAAATCCAATGAGAAGAAGAATGTCTTAAAAAGAAGAATGGGCTAAATGGAAAAAGGCACAAAAATTAACTAAAAAAAACTCCTTAAGAAGTAGAATTGGTTAAATGGAAAAGGAGGTACAAAAGCTCAATGAAGAAAATAATTTCTTAAAATTAAAATGGGACAAATAGAATCTAATAACTTTACAAGAAATCAAGAAAAAAATAAAACAGAGCCAAAAGAATGAAAAAATAGAAGACAATTTGAAATATCTAATCAGAAATAACAACTGACCTGGAAAATAGATCCAGGAGAGACAATTTAAAAATTATTGGACTACCTGAGAGCCATGATCAAAAAAGAGTGTATGCCTTATCCTTCAGGAAATTACGAAGGAAAACTGCCCTGATATTTTGGAACTAGAGGGTAAAATAGAAATGGAAAGAATCCACTGATCACCTTCTGAAAGAGATCTCAAAATGAAAACTGCCAGAAATATTGTAGCAATATTCCAAAACTCCCACATCAAGAAGAAAATGTTGAAAGGAACAATTCAAGTATGGTGGAGCCACACTCAGGATAACACAAGATTTAGCAATTTCTATATTAAAGGATCAGAAGATTTGGAATATGATATTCTGGATGGCAAAGGAGCTAGGATTACGACCTGAAATGCCCCTCTGCACAGGGGCACGCAGCACCCCCTGCACAGGGGCGCGCAGCCCCAGTGGCGTTCCACTTACTGGAGGGCTGTATCCCCGGAGTGAACCCAAGTTACTGGGCAACACTGATCAAACACCTAGCATAAATCATTAGATCTTGCTTAAGATATGTTTGATCCCCGATGCACTTCGTTTAACTGCAATCTCCTGCTTTTGTAATGGCTTGCTTGCACCTGCTCTAGGCTCAGGTAAAAAAGGCTTCAAATCTTTGTGCTCAGGACTGCTCTCTAGACTTTCAGTCTATGGGACAGTGGCTGGCCAGCTAATAAATGATGCTCAACATATTTTAATTGGCTTGGTCTGTGTTTTCTCAGTCCGTCCAGTATCTGTTCTGTGTACTTATTTTGTATTATCCTGGCTGTATTGTTTTTATTGTTATGGTATTATGGACACCCCTTTCTTACGTAATGGATATAAAGATCTAGGAGTGGACATCTGAATTGTAAAACAAGTATTTTGGAAATTATTGATTGAAGAGATTATCTTGCTGGGACCTAGGAGCGGGTCATGTTTGTATTGTAAACAAACATTTGAGAATGTCACTGAATGATATGCTTTGCTTTGTTGTGAATGATATGTTTTAGTTTCCTGTGTAATTGAATCACAATGTATAATGGGTCAATGTATGTTCTAGGATACATGGCTGATTAAATTATCTATCCCTCATACTTTGTGGTTTTGAACCATTCAAATATATATATATATATGATTATATTTGAGATCATAAATTCAGCCTTCCTACTACAAAAGTGATACTGCTCTTTAGGGTCTGTGCTCCCTTTTGAGTAAAAATGTTCCTCTCTGCCCTTAACTGTGACCCAGAAGTGCTATAGGCAATTGAATTTCCAAACAGCATCTGGTCCTGTATCCAGTGCTAGCACACCAGTCCCATGTAATTTCTTTCTGACCAGTTTACTATTCTTCTTGCAGTCTCTGGCTTGAGAGCTCCCAAAGCTTCTTTTACTTCTGCTACCACCACCTAGTTCTACCAGTAGTGTTGCATCCATATGGGCTCTGGGCTAGCCTCTACCCTATTCTTTCTTCTTTCCTTCCCTCCCTTCCTTCCCCTTCATTTTTCCTTTCACATACATATTCATGAATATAAATGGAATAAATTCAAGCTAAATTTAGAAAATTTCTATGTGCAAAATCGCACTTGAAACAAGATGGTTCATTCATGGTTACAATAGCGAGTATTTTTCTACTTCTTTAATATTTATAGAGCTCTTTATGTATTATTTTGTTTGGCCTTTATAACAAATGTAGGATTAAAGCTATTCTCACCCCTACATTACAAGTGTGGAAATTGAGGCAGAGAGTGATTGCGATTTGTCCAGGGTTATATAGTTAGTAAATGTGTGAGGCAGGAACTAAACTTAGGGCTTCTTGATTCCAAGTTCACTAGCCATCAAGCCTGGTCACCTAGCCTACTCTAGAATGAGGGATTACAATAGACATTTTTGCACCTCAATTTTTTTTAAACAAGCTGAAGTGTCAGTAATAATCTCAGATGAAGGAATAAAAATTGACGGGCCAAGAGAGACAATCAGGAACACTACATTATGCTTAAGTATTTCATAGATAATGAATCATTATCCAAATTAAATATATAGGGACCAAATAGCAAATAGCATATATACATATGAAGGAAAATCTCTCTGAAGACCTAAATAGAAAGAAAATGATTGTTTATGACTTCAAACCATTTCTTTTAAATTAAATCTAACAGAAAGGTTAGTAGAAATACGAACAAGTTAGAAATATTACATCTTACATTTGATATGTATTGAGATTCTGAATAAACATATCTAATTTTCAGAATCGCTAAGAACCCTTATAAAAATTTCTCAGGTTAGAACATAAAGGTCCCATAAATAAATGGAGAAATATTAAATAAATTATTTATAGACTTTAAAAATAGATTTTTTTATTTTTAATTTGTGGAAAGAACAAACATTTCCATAACATAGTATAATAAAAAATATAATTGTACATGAAAATGCAAATCTGTTATGTAAAAATTGCTATTCCTTTTAAGTATATAGTAAAGTTATCGTGTAAATTTATTTGTTTCCTTTTTTTTAAACCTCCACCCCACCCTGCCTTAGAGATGGCTACCATTAAACACAAATATGTGCATATATGCAAAATCATTTTACACATACTTCTGTTTTAAGTTCTTTCTCTGGATGCAGATAGGATCTTTTTTCATATGTCCTTTGTAGTTAATTTATTTAGGCACTTATAATATTCAAAATGATTTATTTGCTTCAAGTTGTTTTTAATACAATATTGAAATTATTGCACACAATATTCTCTTGGTTCTGCTCATTTCACTCTTCATTATTTTATGCAAGTCATTCCATGTTTTTCTAAGATTATCAAGTTCATCATTTCTTCTAGCACTGTAGTATTCTATCACAATTACATGTCACAAGTTATTCAGCCATTCTCTAATTGATGAATATCCCCACAATTTGCATTTCTTTGCCATGACAAAGAAAGCAGTTATAAATATTTCAGCTGTTTTAATATTTTGCTGGGTCAGAGGGTATAGGCAGTTTAATAACTCTATGAGTTTGGTTCCATATTGCTCTCTGAAATGATTGGATTGGTTCAAACTTCCACCAACAGTGAATTAGTGTCACAATTTTTCCATATCCCCTCCAAAATGTATTGCTTTTCCCTTCAGTCATTTGAACCAATCTGGTAGGTGTAAAATAATATTTCAAGAGTGTTTTAATTTGCATTTCTTTAATTAATAATGATTCAGACCATGTTTTCATATGACGCTAAATTGTTTTGATTTCTTCATTGGAAAACTGCCTGTTCATATCATTTTACCATTTATCAATTGGGGAATGACTCATATTACGATAGATTTTGCAAAGTTCTTTATAGAGTTAAAATATGAGACCTTTATCTGAGAAACTGTCTATAAACCCCCTCCTCCAATTTTCTGCTTTCTTTCTGATCTTGGCTACATTTGTTTTATTTGTACAAAACATTTTAATTTGACATAATAGAAATTATCCATTTTATGTTTCACTCTGATTTCTATCACTTATTTATTCTTAGACTTTTTATTAACAATAGCAATCCTATAACAGCATTAATATGAGAAACTGCCTTTACCAATGCAGAATAAAATTCATGTGACTTGTGGAAAGTTCCACAACTAAGGGAATTAAGAAATTAAGTATCTTGCACATGTTCATGTAGCTATTTTATGTGAAGAATAGTACATGAACCCTGGTCTTCCTGACTTTAAGCTTGACTCTCTTTCCACCATGCTTCACTACTTCCCTTAAAAATTACAATGAATGAAAAAATGAATAAAAATGATTAAGCACTTGCTTTACTAAGTTTCAAGCACTATGTTAAAGCCTGAGGATACAAATAAAAAAGGTAAGATTCCCTAACTTCAAGAAGCTTATATTCTATGAGAAGAAGAAAAAACATAGAGCAAAATAGCTTCCAGGTAGGAGTGTTTTGGTTTTAATTTGTTAATGAAATATGAACAAAATCCATAAACTTTATGGAGGTTAAATAATAATAAAATAATAAATCAGAGAAAAATAATTTTGTGAAAGAATATAATAAAAATGAGACAGCATTCTAAAGTTGTGGCAGCTAAAGCAAATTTTAGGGAAAACAATATCTACGAACATCTCCATTAATAAAAAATAATAAGATTCTTAGTGAAGTGAGCAAACAACTAAAATAACTAGAAAATCAACACATATATAAAAGTAGGAATTGTAAATAGGAAATAAATTGAAAAAGAATACTGGGTCAATAAACTATAAAAAAGTTATTTTCCAAAAGATCAATAAAATTGATAAAACATGTAACAAAAAGAAAGCAAAACAGTCAAAATAAAAAATGAGGAGGAACACAAAAATTATCATTCTACTAAACACAGTTATATGCCAACAAATTGAAAACAAAAATGAGATAAATAAAGGATTGTTTTACAAAAAAATTAAAATACCCAAATTCACATAACAGGAAATAGAGTAACCAAACCACTTGATCTATGAAAAAGTGTTTGAGTTAGCTATTAATTAATTTTCTGAAACATATATGCTCATTGTGCTCAAAAAAGGGAAAAGACTGAGAAAGAAGTTGTAGACCAATGTTACTAATAAAATAATAGCAAAAAGGTCAGGATGATATATTGTAATTATTGTTTGTAGCTATATTTGTATAAAGCAATGCAGAGATGCTTTAATATTAGGAATATTACAATCATTAACAACCAAAGTAATAAAAATCACACAATTGTATTAATGAAGGCAAATAATCTTTGAAAAAAATTAAGCATAGGAATAAAATAACCTTTTCTTAATAAGCTCAATAGTATCTACTAAAAATAAGATCTTTCAAAAACTAAGATCTAAAATGATTTGCAATACAAGAATACTGGAAACTTTTCTAATAAGATAATGTGTCGGTAAGGCAAAATGGGCTCCTTAGCAATTGAGGAGTTTGGCTTTTGTGTACTTTTGTTTACTTTGAGTGAAAGTACTTTCAGCTATTAAGTGCTAAGCCCCAGGCCCAAAAGCCCTATCAGGGTGAAACCTGTGTGGGTGTAGATTAATGATGTAAGAGGGGCCAACTCGGGAACCAATGGTCTCTGGTCGTTGAGGTGGGGCTTCAGAATGCCAGAGACTCGGGCTGCCAGGAGAGGTGAGCTAAGAGACAACTACAGCTGAAGCTGAAAAAAAGCCAAAGCAAGAGCTGCGGAAGCAGAGCCGACCTGTGTGAACCCAGGAGTTCGAGCAAGGACTTGAGGCCAGTAAATATGAATTGGTTAAATACCATCTTGTTTTTCTGTGGCCTCCTGGTTACTCTTGTGAGGCGGGCTTACTGGGCTTGGAGTCTTTTGGTCAAGATGTTGGAATGTGGAGGCTGGTTCATGGATCTGCTGCTGTGGGGCCTAAATAAATGTTTTGTTGCTTTCTACTTAGAGAATCCCTCATATCTTGTGATTTCGAACCATTCAAACATATATATGACTATATTTGAGATCATAAATTCGGCCTTCCTACTACAGATAAGAATGCATACTTCCTTTTTAACCAAGAATGCACACTGTGTTCACTATTGACACAATAATAGAAATGCTAGATGTATCAATAAGAAAAATAAATTGAACCTGTCAGTTTAGGAAAATAGGAATTAAAATTATGTCATTATATACAGTAGTATGGTTTACTTAAAGAACTCTAGAGAGCCAATAATATAGGAAGAGAAATTCCATTTAAAACAACAAAAATGCATTAAATATCTGGAAATGAACTTCTCAGTGCAAATTTAAGAAAGGTAAATAGAACTACAAAACATTTCTACAGACTTAAAAGAAGACCTAAATAATCTGAGAAATATTAAATGTTCAAGAAAAGGCTGTGTCACTGTAGTAAAAATGAAAATACTACACAGTTTTACTAATGGATTTAGTGCTATTATAATTCAATTAGCAAAGGGATATTTTATAGAATTAAACAAAATAATATATTTGTTTTAAATCAATAAGTTAAAGAGGAAGAAATGAGACTTGATATTGCCAGATCTTAAACTATATTACAAAGCAAGAATTAGCCAAATTATCTGATAATAGTATATTTTTAAATGTTGAATGTTGAAAAGCTGATTAGTGGAATAGAACAGAAAAGACAAAATAGATAATATGAATTTTATGTAGAGTAGTGGAAATTTGGTGTCCCCTTCCAAGTTTAGTTAATGAAATAACAGTAAGTAATGAGTGATTAGTGGAAATAAAGAGATATTATTTTAACAACATTTTTAAAAAAAATTGTATACACCCTATTAGTCCTTCATTAAAAATGCAAAAAAAAAACTCCAGGGAGAAATTGGAGGACCTATTTACTACTGTCTAGTTGAAGATGAATTTGACCCCAGGCGCCCTCATAAGACCAAGATTTCCATCTCTAGAGGCATTCCAGGCTTTCTAGAGGGCTGTCTCCCTCGCTTTATCAGAAATCAGCTTACAGGGGACATTTGGAGGAGGAAGCAA
Organism: Phalanger gymnotis; assembly: GCA_028646595.1. NCBI lineage: Eukaryota > Metazoa > Chordata > Mammalia > Diprotodontia > Phalangeridae > Phalanger > Phalanger gymnotis. The sequence goes on along the minus strand of CM053622.1, from coordinate 142,767,693 downwards.
CTTCAAATAGCTATTACCCCTGGCAGCAGAGAAGAGAGACAACTGCATATCCAGGGGGGAATTCATGCTGGTAGTTGGAAACTGAGCTACATATAACAATAATGCCAATGTGTATAACTGAGCAAAGATTACCGTTCTCAAGGTGGATAGGCAGCAAGAGCACATCACAAGAAAACAGAGTATAAAGTATCTTGGCCACATGTTTTCTCTAAGTGTATGACTTTTTACCAGTGCACTCTAAGTTTATTCCCACTCTGTCAACTGACATTTTGTTTGTTTGTGGAAAATTGTGTCCTTAGTTATAGGGAGAATGTTTTGTAACTATTGTTCTTCTGATGCCAATTTAAAAAATGTCTCTACTTTGAGCTAATAATTTCTAAAAACTGACTGTTAAAGGGAGGCATATTTAAAGGATATGTTATAATTTCAGAAGTATGGACCCCTATAATATATTGAACCCTGGAGATTTAACTTACTAGTATGAGTATGATTTGGGATGAGGTGAGAGTACTACATATATAAAAAGTAAAGGCTGTTGGAGAAAAATCATTTTAAAATTTTAATAAAATATTCAAATTAGGGAAAATATTTGAAACCCCTGATAAATTCCTATTCAGTTACATTTTTCTCGAGGGCAGCATCTTTTGTCTCTTTTTGTATCCCTAGAACTTCATATAGTGCCTGGAACATTGTTTATTGTCCATTGTTCTTGAAGAGCACCAAAATGACATCACTATGTGGGGGCCAAGGTCCAAGTGCAGCTGATCTAACCAGCAGAAGCTTGGAAGGCTCTATCACAGGTTGGACACAAATAGTCCATGTGAGTGGAGATGGAGTCCATTTGGATTGGAGATGTCTCTAAATTTGTGCATCTCACATTTCTTTTGGCCTACTGCAATTCTGCTTTGCTGATAGAGTACAGTGCCTTCTTTGATGTAGTTATGCTATGCTGAGTAGTCTTGTGCCAATGTCTCCCATGTCTCATAATCAATTACAAAGTTCTTCAAAGAGACCTTGAGAGTGTTCTTGTATTGCCTTTTCTGATATCCATGTGAGCACTTGCCTTGTATGAGTTTTTAGTAAAATAGTCTTTCAGGGAAAAGTACCTTTGGCCTTCAAACAACATAGCCAGTCTATCAGAGTTGCACTTTCTGCAGTAGGAGTTGAATTGTTGGTAATTCAAGAAAGGTCCTCTGTGTCTGGTACTTTATCTTTTACCTTGAATACAATCCTTTATATTGATATCAATGTATCATCAATTCATCCTTCAATTTCTCACTCTTCTTCCCGTGTTCTTCCCCACAAAATGATCCTTTCTTCCTATCACAGTTAAAGTATGTACCCTAAATCCATTAGTCACTTATCATATTCTGCTTTTAATTGTTCATTTTGTTTGTTTTGTTGTGTAAAGAAAACCCTCTTTGTTACATTATAGAATACAAAACAGTAAAATACTATTCTGTACTTTGGAACAAGTCAAGACATGGAAAAGCATCAGTTGTCATTCAAAAAATTTTCTATTGGGAAAGACGGCTTCTAAATATGACACATCCAGTCAAGACCTTGGGAAAAGTTTGTTGTATATTAGGATGGAGAAGACAGAAACCCTCTGCTCTGCTAGTCTGTCATTGGCCTTTGGGATCTAAGAGAAAGCAGATTCTCTTCCAATTAGTTTAACATAAGCAGTGGTAAAAAGGCAAAAACATAGATATAACTTGCCATTTGATGCTGAAGTGGAAGCAAATTCTAAAATGGCATTTTTCATATCAAGAAAGGGAAAATAGTGCCTCCTCTATTGCCTCTTTGGGAGTGGGGGTGGGGGTTAGGGAGAGTGTTTTTGTTTTTGTTTTGTTTTTGGTCTGGACCTGTAATGTAATTACTGTCTTGAAAAGTAGCCTGGGGTGTTGCAAGGTTAAGTGATTTGTCGCCAACATAGCCAATATGTACCCGAGATGACATTTACACCTTGGTTTTTCTTATTCTGAGGTTTTCTTTCAATCCCACACTACCTCTCCACTGAAGACCATTCCCGAAGCCTTTCCATGGCCTAGGGGTGACTCTAGGTTCTTTAAGTCTATGCCAGCAGAGGAAAAATTCTTACAGTTTCTACCAGATTGCAAAAGTTTTAAGTGTAGGGTCAGTGATGGACTCTGTACTTTTTGTTGAATTGATCTAGTTAAGTCTAGTGGGATTCATTACTAGATTCAACACATAATGACATATTTTATACCAGCAACTCCTTAAACCATCTACTGAGGCATGAAGCACCGTCATCTGAAAACAACTTCTCTGTTGAAATCTCTATCTCTTCATCTAGATACAAATCTCCTTGAAGGTAGAGATCATATCTTGTATCGATCTTTTACCCCAGAAAACATAGGTGCTCCCCAAATATCTGTACATTCTTAATAGATGAAAATTTTTGTGTCCAACGACACCTTTACAGAAACAAGAAATTGCAAAGCAATTTTTATGCTTTGCAAATTGTACATTTATAACATGCAAAAGAGTGGCAAAGACCCAAGATTTAGAGCTAAACAATTTCTTCCAGATTATTTAGTTCAGTCCTGTAATTTTACAGCTGAAGAAACCAATAGAAGTTAAGTGACTTCTTCAAAGTCATATTGATGGGCCTGATAAGTAGCAGAATTGAGGTTTGATCCTGATTCTTCTGATTCAAAATCCACTTCTCATTTCACTTCACTATTTCAAATTATTACTAGATATCTCTACGATAATTATCTGCAATGAAAAATATTTTCACTCTTTATAAATATGAAAAGTAACATACTAGAGCCATCTTCTCATACCTGATTTGCTGGCTTGTTTTATGGCATGCATCTGAATATTATAACTATAGTCTGGCCTTTTTTATATGTTCCTTTTCAACTTCGTCTCCCTAATTTCTTAAATGCATTTATATGACTTTGCTCTCTGAACTAATAGGGCTGAAGTCTTTCCTCTTTATTTTCCTCCTCATTTGATTGAGTGAGCATGGCTTTTATGCTATGTTTTTTCTAATTAGGCAAAGTTGAGACTCTTTGTTCAAATGTCAAAATGCTCATAAGTTGTATACTATGATCTTAGTTTTCTTTCCATTCTGAGTGGCCAAAAATATGCGTTATTACAGGCTCATTTGTCCTTTTTTTCATATGTCACAAATACCATCCATAAATTAAATCAAATTTACGTATGGAGCATATCATTTATTTTCTTCTCAGAGTTCGGAATTCTAAGTACAAATATGCCTTTTTGCATCACCATTAAGAATTCCTACTAAGTCAGATATGTGTAATCAGAGCATTTCTAACTGCCAGCCAATCTCAAGTATTCTGTGGCCCTGTGGTGAGTAAAACAAATGTCAAAAATAAATATTTTTCAGAGAAATTATCTCTATATGGTTCCTAAATAGTGTCCCTGGTATAATAGATGAAAATAAGTGTAATAGTGTTATTAGATACAACACAGAAAGACAAATATATTTCAAGAGGAATAGAAATAGGACATAAGAGCCAAGAAAAGTCAGCAATAAAATCTCTTATCATAGTTGTCTGTACATAACAGCATAAAACATTGATAGTAACTTAAAATAACTAATTTAAGAAGATAAAAACAACACTACATGTATAACTGATACTTAGGAATGGGAATTGTGATTAGAATATTTAAAGAAACAGAATAGATAAAAATGGGAATAAAAGACCATTGCACATTGAGGCACACTTACGTGAAGAAATCCAAACTTTAAGCAAAGAGACTAGTGGGGAACATTTTGGAACAATGGAGAAACAGAAATAATGATACTGGGTAGAATATTAGAGAAAACTTAGCTACAAGGCTCTTTCTAAAGATGAGTAGAAGCAGCATGGTACAGAGGAAAGTGTACTAGACTTGGGGTCAGGAAGAATGATGTTCAAAGCCTCAGTTGTGTGTTGTTGACCTTTCCTTCTCTGGTCTTCAGTCTTACCATCAAAATGAGGTATTTGGAGCTGATGACCTCTAAAGGTTTTCCTGACTCAAAATCTGTTATTCTGAAGGCTCAGTGAAGAAAGAAAAATGCTTATTCTCTAAGGAATGACATCATGGGTACTAGGTGCTATTATGTAGGAGATATTCATTAAGGTTTACAGTAAGAAGAGAAGAATACTAGTAGTTGATGACTTCGTGTTGTGGGGAACTATCATAGCTGTTTCTCAATTTGATGACAACTATTAAGAAGTCAACTGTCTTCCTAGAAGTTATATCCAAAATATAACAGGGTACCTTCCAAGACCTTATGATGGATGATTACTGTGTACTTCTGGTAAATGACATAGGCACAAAATGATACAAAAAATCATAGAAAACATCAGCAAAGATTATTCGCCAAAGGTCACAGAGAATAAAAGAACTCTCCCTCAGAGTGAAGAACAAATATCCCAATTTTCAAAAAAAGGTGGGTAGCACCTGCATATTATATGCCAATCAACTTGACTTCAGATAATATATTATTGTAAATAAATAGTAAACATCTAGACCCCCACCTGGATCATTGCCTTGTCATAACAGAAGGTCTTGTGTAACTCTCAATGAAATCATGAGCTATGCCATGCAGGGTCACCCAAGATAGACAGATCCTAGAGAAAGACCTTCACTTCACCATTAACCATAATGATGTGGTTACCAATCTAGAGCCAGACATCCTGGAGAATGAAGTCAAGTCAATCCTTCCTTACACAATGTTTAAAATAATATATCCAGGGTTCCAGACTGAATTTGTCACCCCTTCCTCAAAACAAACAAACAAACAAAAACCTTTGTAACTCTTTTAGTTCTAGGATAAAATAGAAATTTTTCAAACTGATATTTTTTTAATTTATTTTTTTCTATGAACAGTAATCCACTTTCTCTTCCTCCCACCTGCAATGAAGTGAAGTCAAGAAGCCTTGCTAATAATAAGGAGGTGATGGAATTTCAGTTATGCTATTTAAAATCCTGAAAGACAATTGCCAACAACTCAATATGCCAACAGATTTGGCAAACTGCCACTGAGTTGGAAAAGATCAGTTTAAATCTGAATGCTAAAGAAGGACAATTCTCAGCACCATTACAATTATCAAGCAATTGTACTCATTTTGCATGCCAGCAAGGTTATGCTTAAGATTCTGTAAGCTAGACTTCAACAATATAAGAACTGAGCATTACCAGAAGAGCAGGCTGATTTTCAAAGAGGCAGAGCCACCAGAGACCAAATTGACAATATTTGCTGGATCATGGAGAAAACAAGGGAATTCCGGAAAAAATCTATTGCTTCATTTACCACACTAAAAACTGTGACTAGGTGGATCACGACAAAATGTGGCAAGTCCTCAAAGAGATGGAAGTACCAGATCATATTGTCTCCTGGGGAATCTGTATATGAACCAAGAATCAATAGCTAGAACAAAACATGGAGCAAATGATTGGTTCAAGATGGAAAAGGTGCACAATGAGTCTGTATATTGCCACATTTATTTAACTTACACGTGGAGTATATCATATCAGTTGCCAGACTGGATGAATCAAAAGGTAGAATTAAAGTTGCTAGGAGAAATATCGACAGTCCCAGATATACACATGATACTACTTTGATGGCAGAAAGTACAGAGGAATTAAAAAGTTTCTTAATGGGGGTGGGGTGAAAGAAGAGAGTGTAAAAGCTCACTTGCAGCTTAACATAAAAAACAGATCTTGGCAACTGGTCCCATCAATTCCTGACAAATATAGGGAGAAGAAATGGAATCAGTGTTATATTTTATATTCTTGGACTCAAAGATCACTATAGATGGTAACTACAGCCATGAAACTAAAAGACACTTGTTCCTTGGAAGGAAAGCTATGGAAAATCTACATAGCATGCTAAAAAGCAGAGACATCACCTTGCTGACAAAGATCTATACAGGCAAACTTATGCTTTTTCTAGTAGCAATGCATAGCTGTGAAAATTGGACTATGAGAAAAGCTGAGCACCACAGAATAGATGCTTTCAAATTGTGGTGCTAGAAAAGGCATTTGAGAGTCCCTTGGACAGCCCAGAGATCAAATTTGTTGCTACCTGATGTTGGGCAAGATTGAAGGCAAAAGGAAAAGGGAATGGCAGAGGATGAGATGGGTTGATAGTGTCATGGGAACAATGAACATGATCTTGGATAGACCTCAAGAGATGGCAGAGCACAGAAAAACCTAGTATGCTTTGGTTCATGGAATCATGAAGAAAGAGTTGGACATAACTAAGTACTGAACAACAACAAGCATCTAGAAAAAAGAAACTGTGATCGCAAAGAACCTACTGGGTTTCATCATGATTAAGTCATTCTAGATGAACTTCATTTTAGATTTATTTGTGAAAGTAGTAGTTCAGGGAATTCTGAAGTCCTAACTCTTAGATTACATATTCAGCTACATTCTCTCTCCTGTGTCCTACTCCAGTATCATGAACTACTTATTAAATATATCCAAATGGATGTTCCATAGGCACTTCAAACTAAATAATCTAAAGGAAAATTCATTTGTCTTACAAAACCCACTCCTTTTCTAAACTTGTTACTATCTGTCCTTCAGTTTATATAGCTAATCATGTGCCACAACTTATTGATTCTCCCTCCACAAAATCTGCCATTATTTCTCTTCTCTAATAACATGGCAACCGTCCAGGTTAAGATCTCTTATCATCTCTCACCTGAACTATTAGTATAAGCTCATAATTCATTTGTCTACTGCTTTTTCTCCTTTTTAATCCTTTTTTACCCAATCTCCAAGGTAATATTTCCAAGGTTCCAGACAGAATTTGTCACTCATTCCTCAAAACAAAAACTCTTGTAACTCTTTTAGTTGTATGATAAAATAGAAATTGTTCAAACTTTTGAAAATTTAATTTTTTCAATGAATAATAATCCACTTTCTCTACCTCCCATCCTCAAACTTTACTCACCCAGGATAAGAAAAATAAAATCATCATAAATATATGTATAATCAAGCAAAATAAATTCTCATATTAACCATGTCCTATACATATACATATATATGAAGATACACACATATTATATATAAATATATAATATTATAGATATTTTATATATAATTATATATAAATATATATAATATGGAATCAGAGAGCAGAACGAGACTATATATATATGTCTACATGTAGACATATATATATAGTCTCATTCTGCTCTTTATATATATATATATGTATATATATATATATATAGCCTCATTCTGCTCCCTGATTCCATAATCTGTATCTTAAAAGGTGGTTAGAATGCTTCATCACAAGCTATATGGAGTTATGATTAGTTAGTGTGTAGATCAGAGTTCTTAAATGATTGAAAGTTGCTTTCCTAAGACTGATATTTAAGGCCCCCTACAAATGGCTTCAATCTACTTTTCTAGCCCTATCTCACATTAATCTCTTTTATACACTCAGCAAACCGGTGAATCGATACTGCAATTTTACATTTTATTTCTTAGTTTTGCAAATTCATCATCTCAAAAACCCTCTACACTAGTAATAATCACAATAGGATGATAGGATCATAAATTTAGAATGTGAAAAGACCTTAAAGACCTTTGAGTCCAAACCTCTTTTTTAACAGGTGAGGAGACTGAGGCTCAGAGAAGTAAAATGACTTTCCTAAGCATGAATACCTAGAGCGTCAAAAATAAGATTCAAACTCTCACCTTGCTAACTCCAAGTGCAGCACCTTATGTACCGAACTATCTAGCTGCCTATAATGATGGCTTTCATAAGTAATTGGACTTATAACAATTAAATTCTATTTTCCATTTATAATTTAAATCAATAAGTATTTCCTGAATATCTACAAAGTTCACTTTTCAGTGGTTGTTGTGTTCTGTGAAGAAGAGGAAAAGAGAAAAGAGGAAAACATAAGTGTTTTAAAGGAGAGGTACCATTTCATTTTTGTCATTGTATCCCCAGTACCCAAAAAATCTACCTTGTACATAGAGATAAAAATAGGGCCTGGATCTGTGCTTTTATTGATCTAGGTAATTCCTAGATGAGGAAATTCTTTCTACTAATGAAGTTCAACGTCTTCTCTGCAACTTGTAGTCTTTGAGAGTTGGGTGAGGCATTGAGAGGGTAAATGATTTACCCAATGCTTTACAACCAGTATGACAGAATGTTTAGTACGAGTATTTGAAGCATTCCTTTCTTTAATCTTATGGTCTAACTTGAAGCCAGTTATACCTGGTTTCAAAGACACTTCACTACACCACACTGTTCCTCACACAGTAGGTTCTTAATCAAAATTTATTAAATTGAAAGGAGACGTACGTGTAGTGAAAATTTTCCCCAAGTATTTCTATTTCAATGGAATATCTTCTAGGCAGGGCAGCTAGGTGGTACACTGGATAGAGTACCAGACGTAGAGTCAGGAAGACACATTCATGTGTTCAAATCTGGCTTTATACACTTATTAGCTATGTGACCCGGGGCAAGTCACTTAATCATGTTTGTCTCAGTTCCTCATCTATAAAAATGAACTGGAGAAGGAAATCGCAAAGTACTCCGATTTTCTTCCCCACCCACCCAAGACGGCATGGAATCTGATATATCTTCTACATATAACGTCCCACCGAACCTATTTACACAATAGACAAGTTGCAAAGAAGAATTATGACCAATGGAATGAATCATTAAAAAGAAGAAGCAAAACCAAAAAAAAAAAAAAGAGAAAAAAAAAACAAAAGAAAAAAAGGAGAGCAAACAGTTTGCTTCAATCTGCATTCAGTCTCCATAACTCTTTCTCTGGATGTAGATAGCTCTCTACCTCATGAGTCCTTTGGAGTTGCCTTTGAATCTTGTATCACTCAGAAGAACCAAGTCTATCAAAGTCGGTCATCACAGAGTCAATATATCAGTGGTTGTGTACAATGTTCTGGTTCTGCTCTGCTCACTCAACATCACATCATGTAGGTGTTTCCAGGTTATTATGAAGTCCATATCTTCCCTATTTCTTATAGCACAATAGGATTCCATTACCTTCATATACCACAACTTGTTCAGTCATTCCCCACTTGATGGGCATCCCCTTGATTTCCAATTCCTTGCTACTACAAAAAGAGCTGCTACAAATATTTTTGTACATATGGGTCCTTTTCCCACTTGTGTGATGTCTTTGGGATACAACCCTAGAAGTGGTATTGCTGGGTCAAAGGGTATGAACATTTTCTTAGCCCTTTGGGCCCAGTTCAAAATTGCTCTCCAGAATGGCCGGATCAGTTCACAACTCCAACTCTGATGGAAGTGTTCCAATTTTCCCACATCCTCTCCAGCATTTATCATTATCCTGTTTTGTCATTTTAGCCAATCTCACAGGAGAGATGTATTACCTAAGAGTTGTTTTGATTTGCATTTCTCTAATCAGTAGTGATTTTGAGCATTTTTTCATATGCCTATAGATATCTTTAATTTCTTCCCCTGAAAACTGCCTGTTCATATCATTTGACCATTTCTCAACTGGGGAATGATTTGTATTCCTATAAATTTGGCTCAGTTCCCTGTATATTTTAGAGATGAGGCCTTTATCAGAGACACTACTTGTAAAGATTTTCTCCCAGTTTTCTGCTTCCCTCCTAATCTTTCTGTCATTGGCTTTTTTGTACAAAAACTTTTCAATTTAACATAATCAAAA